>CM061040.1:171172971-171553692 GCA_030762985.1 Adelphocoris suturalis | reverse complement strand
ACATTGCTTTAATTAGTGATCTAGGCGTTCCAAGAACCTCTGAATGGTTCCTAGATAGTGGCTGTTCATCCCATATGTGTGGGGATGAAAATAGATTTTCCAATTTCCAAAAACTAAATGGGATTAAACTAAAATTGGCCAACAAATCTACTACTGATGTAAATGGAAAAGGTACTGTAACAATTTTGACAGATCAAGGGGACCCAAATAAGTTGAATTTGCATGAAACATTGTGTGTACCAGACCTTAGAACAAATTTGTTATCTGTTTCTAAAATTACTGATAAGGGTTTCACAGTAATCTTCTCACAGCGGAATGCTGATGTCATCGATCCAGTAGGAAAGGTGGTCCTGACAGCAAAACGTGTCAACAATCTATATCAAGTTTCTGAAATCAGCCATAAGGAGAGTTCACATTCTGCTATAGACCAAAATTGTCCATCTAAATTAGACTTGTGGCATAGAAGATCAGGTCACCTAAACGAATACGACTTGAAACTATTAGCTAAAAGCAACAGAGCGATAGGTATCCGGATAGATACATCTGAAGTACTCCATCCGTGTCAGATGAGTCAGAAACCTTTTCCAAAACAATCTGAAAGAATAACCCAAAAATTAGATATTATACATTCAGATGTATGGGGACCCGCTCCGGTAAAATCAAACGGACAACATGTATACTATATGACGTTTATAGATGACGCAACTCGGTGGTGTGAGGTGAGATTTTTGCGGAAAAAGTCTGATGCACTTAAAACGTTTATTGAATATAAAAATTTTGTTGAAAATCATAATGGAATTAGAATAAAAAGTTTACAATCGGACAATGGAGGGGAATATATAAATAACGAGTTTGATAAATATTTATCTGAAACAGGGATAACTAGAAGATTGACCGTACCCGGAACTCCACAACAAAACGGTGTAGCAGAAAGGATGAACCGTACGATCCTTGATATGGTGAGGTGTTTCCTGATAGAATCTGGACTATATGTATGTATGTATGTATGTATGTGTTAAGTCCTGAGACAAAACATAAAGTTTGCTCCGATAACTTGAGTTGATGTGGATTCTATTTAAAATTTTTTTAAGTCATTAGAGAGAAAGGAAATCTTATACTTTTTTCAACGGTATAATCAAATTTGAGTTTTGACTGAAAGTTGAGGGAATTATGACAGTTTTAATGACATAAAGTCAAAAACGCGGAAAAAATCTTAAAAGCGAAAAAAGTGATCTCTAGCGTGAATTAAAAAATAAGTATGTATTATGGAACAAAAAAGTCACAAATTAGTAGTAAAATCGAACCCTAGCCGGTGGTGCCCCTGAATGTGCGACACCCTGTATAATTGTAATATACCTACCTATGTCGAAAAGTACCTACCTACGTTTCTAGGGCTTCACCTTGTTTTGTTTATTCAATCTTGTTCGTTGTCACTCCTGTCGTCATGGTAGTTCCGACGCTCCGTCATATGTTACTAGGCTAGTGACATCCTTGTACAAAATATCCGTTCTGTTCTATCGTTTCTCATTTCTCTACAAACATTGGTGTTCTATTAATCTATCTTATTATATTAGTTACTATGCAGCTTATTCTTACAAAGCAAATACTTTACAATAATGATATACACAATCCCAACAGCAGAACTCGCGAACGGGTGGTAGGTACTGTTGTGGGGATTTATTTTGAATAACATCCATTGGTATATGAGACTCAGGAGGTATTTGTGAGCCACGGATTGTTGGAAGGGAATTGGAAATGATTAAAAACCACAAAGTGACCCTCCTTCTTCACCATCTCTTTCACCTCTTCTGAAGGCTCTCCATTATCCTCCACATCCCTATTATCATAGTCCTACCCTTTGTCCTCATTCCTCTATCACCTCCGTTTATATCCGCGTTCAAAGTGGTATCGCGTTCTTCCCTTTCTTCCTCCCTCATTCGCGAGCCACTCAGACGTTTTAATCTCAAAACCCCTTTGGGTCTCCCGGGGCTTTCAATGGATGAAACGAGGAGCGGCTCTGAGTCTGAGAGATGAAATGGAGCGCGGGAGCTGGAAGGTATAATCGAGAATCCCATCGTCGTTCTCTTCTCTTGCAGTCTATTTAGAACACGTTCTCCAAGATACACATCCAGCAGTGAGAAGTTATAAGAACTGCCAAATATATATATCGAGTTTTGGTTTATTATTTTCAATAGGTAATGAACTTTGTAATCGACCAAGAAAAACAAACTTTTAATCTCTCTCTCTCTCTCTCTCTCTGGCTGAATATTGGCGTTTTGGTTAGCGACTCATTGAGTTGGATTCACAAGTTAATGACGTTTGCAAAAAAGTGTACAAGGGATTATATCAATTGAGAAGAACAGCATCAGATTTCCCCAGGCATGTAAGGGCTCAATTAGCTCAATCCCTTCTCATCCAGTACTTTGAGTATGCTTCGCTCGCCTACTGCGATTTAAATAGTGAGCTCACCGAAAAGCTACAGAAAACCCTTAATTGCATTGTAAGATTTGTATGTAGACTTAAACTAGACGATCATGTCACCCAATCATACATCGAGCTTGGCTGGCTTAAGATATCGGATAGGAAGAAGCTATCCCCAACCAACCAAACTCCAAACCAACCATGCTCTTCAAAATTCTGAAATTTAAGAAACCATATTACCTTTATAAAAATTTCAAGTTTTTATCGAGTATTCATTCTGTACCTACTTTTCTTATGCAAGCCATTCATATATATAATGCAAATACTGATATTTTCGATTTGAGTAAAAGCGTATCATTTTTTAGTAATTCTTATAAAAATTCGCTTATAGAGAAATACAAGCAAGATGAATCTGTCGTACCTTTGAACATAAATCTACATAATAACTATTATTAGGATCTATAAAATTAGTCAATTTCTACAACCCTTAATTTACTATATCTATACTTATAAGCATAATAAGAAATCTACCATCAATTCGCAACATACATTTATTTTTAAGAAGTGATATTTTTTATTGTTGTTTTGTTTATTTTTTTATTATTTTTGCATTTATCTACCAATTGTAAACTTATGACGATAGTACGAGGAATGTAAATATCATGTTTCCAGGGAAGATGGAAGAGAGGACTCCTCGGGGATCTTACCCTGGTTTGTTAAATAAAACCCATCAATCAATCAATCTGTCTCTCTCTCTCTCTCTCTCTCTCTCTCTCTCTCTCTCTCTCTCTCTCTCTCTCTCTCTCTCTCTCTCTCTCTCTCTCTCTCTCCCGAGCAAAGGAGGCAGCACATTTGGACAGTGAAGAGTCCGTTCTCTTGGTACCTCTTACCATAGTTCGAATTATTGAGATACATAATCAGATGCGGGCCTGGAAGGATACGAACTAAATCACTCGCGACGAAGTTAAAAAAGTAAGGGATTTTTTGAAAACTGTGTTCAAAATTAAGGGGTGTTTTTTGTTCTTTATTGAGGTTTTTAGAGTTGAGATGAGCTGGAGGCTCGAAAGTTAGTTCTCTAAATTACAACAGTCTCAACAAGCATTGGAAAAAAAGACGATGAAATGAGGACGGAATGAAATGAGATATAACATTTCCTGCTTTAAAATTTATCCGCATCATCTTGTCGCTGAGGGCCCTCAGAATGGTACGGATAGAATTGTTAAAGTTGTACTCCTAGCAACCAACTTTCACGCCTCGAGCTCAGTTCAACCCTCAAAGCCCCAATAAAAAACGGAAAACACAGAACAAAATTAAATTAGAACAACATATTTAAATAATCGCTTACTTTTTTCAGTGAATTTTTGCTGTAAATCCTTACACTAATGAACCATTTTTGAAGATTTTTTTTAAATTGTTCAGCATGAACTCAGCATTTAAATTATTTATACAATTTTTGTAAACCCATGCAAGAGACTCAATCATATGTTTGAAGACGCAAAAATCTATACATATTTTTTAAAATGTGTTCTTGGTTTACTTCAAGCTGAACCATTCTATTGAGCTGGGATTTGTCGAAAACTCTTTTTCTGGATGTCTATTTCCTGAAAAGTGAGACTGTCTCCGTGTATAGATGTTTTATCATTCGGCCACCACGAATCCGAAACTGAGTTTTTTCGACAGCGATTCATTAATTTTTCACAGCAGTGTAGTTGAAAATAGAGGATGCATGCTATCATAGTCTCGTTCCATCGTCTGATTATTTATCTATTGTCGAAGAAATGTTGCTAATAAGTTGTTATACTGGGTCCTATAAATATAATAATAATAAAATATATATTGTGAAGTACAGAGGAATATTACCATAAATGGAGCCACCTTGTGAACATCAAATGGGTACTGAATAAATAAAAGTGACAATTTGATACATTCTAAGCGAGTATAACTGTATGACAATCACTTTATTCGCCCTAAAGGGCTGACACGTCCTTTGGGTGGGTACCTACACATGCAAATTAATGCAGATTGAGGTCTATGAGTAGAACAATAGCGCCGAACAACTAGGTACCTACTGTACCCCAAGTAAGACCCTCCCCTCTCCAACACTGAACCTATTGTAATCTGCCGACCTCAGTCTGCAATCTAATCTGGAAGAGTGTGTACTGTGTTCACAACTCATTGAGTGTATTTGCGGCATGAACACGTTAATGGAGGAGGTATGTCCTTATGAATGCATTGATTTATTAATTAATAGGTACCTTTATTCATAAAACATACAATTATTATGGATACTATGAAATGAAATACCTAAATTGTGATAGTTCCCATAAACAAGGTATTTCCTTGTTAGTGGTCACCCCCCCCCCCCACCAAGCCACAAATAGCTTATTTCAGTACATGATGCGCAATCAACACCAAATTTGTTTATTCAGAGGAAAACAGGCATTTTAACGAATTTTTGTAAAAAATGAAACTATTGCAATGGCTGGGAAAATTCTGAAATCAAAACTTTTCAAAAATGTCTTCATTGAAATCCACTTTGAGGCATTCTCAAACGATTTCTATCACTAAAAACGCTGCAAATTATTTCACAAAGGTTTATTATTTTTTCAATTGAGTATGATCGTAGTTTTAATTGGCTAGCGTACGTCATAAGGCCCGTCCAGACTCCTCGGCGTGTCCTACTTCGAATTGCCACAACCTATACTTTTATAATTATATACGCATGTTTATATTTCTCGATTTGAGCTCCTATCTATTCAAATAGTTATTGCCTTAATAATATCATTATCTAAGTACGTACGAAAAGTCGAGAGGATATGTTATTAAATATGCGTAGGAAAAGCTTTGGTATTAACACACAAATATGACCTTGAAAAAACATATTCATGCCTCGAAGGAACGCCGGCGCCGTACCCACCACAAGGTGCCGCGGCGCCGGCGCCTCCTCTCACTCCACCCCCCCCCCCCCCCCCCGCTCGCCCCCCCCCCCTCTCCACCCACCGTGACCCCCTGCCAAGCGTGCCAGGCGTGCGCGCGTCGAAAAAGACACTTTTTTGCCCGTTTTTGGCCCATAGCATCTATGCGAGTAAAGCGATCGGGATGGTTAAACGTTAGGACCAACTAGACCCCAAATGGAGTCTATGTGAGAAAGAACAGGTTTTTTAAGTCAATTCTTAGGCCTTTTATGGCCTGGACGGCGAACGGCGGACGGCGGACGGACATTTCAAATTTGGATTCTACGCACCTTGAAACGTAAAGTGACAAAGTTTGAGGGGGGGTTATAAATATTTTTTGCTACACGATCACATAGGCTTATTATTGGAAATAATAAACCAAAATGGCTAAAAACGGCCAAAGATAGTTGAATTTATAAGTTTTAGCCGGGTTTCAGTCAAAACCAAGTTATCAACAATTAACGAGGACATCAAAAAATGTTTGCACAAAATTATGCTGGAAAACTCATTTAAATTGAATTAATATTTGCTGAAAAATCTATGAAAGCTACACAATAATCTAAAAATCCAAAATTTTGAATCACCGAATTTTATTTAGCATGACCTTTTCCTGCCATATAATTGGTTTTAACAATTCCTTTCTACCGAAATTTCTCAAATTACCATACAATTTAACATAATTAAGATACGATAGGTAATTTAAGAAAATTCGCTCATACGATAATGTTGCTTGATTGGAACATTTCGAAGTTGGTGTTTTGAATATTAGCAAAGGAACATTGATAAGTGATTCATAGTGAAAAACGCTGCAAATTATTACAAAATGGTTTATCATTTCTGTGTTAGATAGCCCTTCTACGCAGACCATTTGTCTATAATTATTAAATCCCGTATGTAATATATGATCAGAACATGGCGCATCGTACCACTGAGAAGGGTACGTACTTTTATAGTTCCAAGACCCCGCAATTTTACACATCACAGTAAAGAAGTTAAAAAAAAAAAAAAAAAAAAAAAGGGAAAATGATGCTCGAAGTAACTCACGTTAGCGCATGCGCAGAATGGAGTAATGATTTGAGAGAAATGAAATTGGTAGGGAACCATCTACAGCCTAATACACAAATTCCCAGAAAATGTAATAAAAATCTGATGAAAACTACACCTTGTTCCTCGGAGTTCACTTTCGCGCATACGCAAGAGCTAATTAACGTGGAATAATTAAACCATTGTCCCCAACTATAAGGTGTCCAAAGGGACACTGCAAGTGGCACGATTCCATGGGGGACCATGCCACCCATCACCACCAAATAGAGTGTCATCAAGGACTCCACTGGCGAATCGGAGGAGGACAAACTAAGGGATACCGTGATGACCACTGTTCAGTCCCTAGATCGGATAAAAAATAAAAATAAAACCTCAAAAATAAAATAGTACAACTAACACTAGATCTAAGATAGGCTAATAACTAAATATATGTTACTATATATAATCTCCAAAAAGAAATAAAATTGATTTGACTATGCCTAGATTGTACACAAATATATCACATATCAAATATCACAGTTTGTAGTAGAGCTCAGCGGCTCTCAGGTACGGTCTAGTAATATTTAATAAAATTGAAAATAATAAACCAACAAATGCAACTCCACCAAAATTTGTGGGACTATGGATGCAAAATTCGCTAAATTCGGTTCAAATATTGGTACTTATTGTTTAGAGTTCCAGAAATCTCGACATCCCCCTTTAATCATCCCCAAGAGGTGAAAATTAAGGGTTGGTTTCAAAACAAACTATAATATCAAAAACTTCCAAAATAAAAAGTTAGCTCTAGCTTAATTTTGATAGATAGATCTTAATTCATAGGAACGAAAATGACCACCTGGAGTCTTTCCAACGGTATGCGATCTTTGAAGACGTACCTATCTAATTCTTGAAATAAAAAATGTCTTTAACATGACAGTGAATCACAAAGTGACATCTGTATACAGTAACAGGCAGAATTTAAGGTCATCCCGATCGATTTTTATTATTCTATTTTAGCATGGAACATGCTTTAGCCTTGAGCTAACTGCCCGAATACGTTACGCGAAAGTGTCACGAAATTTTCTTATGATTACAACCAAGCCGTTGCTGGGGAAATGAAACTTCTGTAGTTTTCACCGGTCAAAAATCGTTCTTCTCTCCATTCGTTGGAAAGCTCTCGATTTATCACGCATTTCTTTCGTACTTGTTCTTCTATTTATGTCGTATTTTATATTTATTTATGTTATAAATTGATATAGTAAACAATGCCTCTTGTTTCGTTGTCACTTGGTTGAAAAGTTAATCGTGGTTATAGTAATTGTAGACGCGCACCATAACTGAAAATTATCTACCTAGGTACTCTGTTCTAATTTATGTCGTAGTTTTAAATTTATTTACATTTACAAATTAGCGGGAAGAAAACATGTTCCATGTTTTAGCATTTTAGCCGAAGGCTCAAGGCGGATAGCAACTGGAGAGTCCAGTGGTATGTATATAAATATATCACAGATCAGATATCACCGTAGTAGAGCTCAGCGGCTGTCAGGTACAACAACAGGGATCGGACCTTGTCTGGTCCTGATAAATCGTCAATCCACTGAGGGGGCTGATGCTGGACTCGGAGGTCCACTAGGGCTGGACAGTCCTCCAGAAAGTGGCGGATGAACAGATCACCCTCACACCTCCCCTACACAACATCTCGAGCTTCTGGCCTAAGCAGGTGTCTGTGAGTAAGACGGATATGGCCAGTGGCAACCCCGTTGACCACTATTCGATCCCTCCTTGGAAGTAGGGTTACAAAAGGGCCCACCGGGCTCAAGTTCTAAAGGACACCACGCAGACCACCTCACCCTGCCATTGCTCATGCCAGATGGAACTGGCTTTATGTTGCATGTAGGAGATTTGATCCTCTATGCGTATAGGCAACACAGCAATGGAGTTATCATCAATGACTATTCTTGCAACGGGATCTGCACACTCATTGCCATGAATACCCGGTCGATCTTATTTGGTTGTCTGTACATGATGCAGTGTCCGACTACGAATGCTCCAAAACTGATTTTTTCGAGTATACCAAATCTGCATAAAAGAGTTGTCTAATCCTGAAATATTAAACACAAGTGTAACAACTCATTGCGGTTTTTGTCAGGATGAGTAGGTACTCTGATAAGATTCGGTTGTCATAGGTATTTCTGAGTCATACCCCATCTTGGGAATCCTGATGTATAAATTCACAATTACATTGATTGAAATTCGAGCTGCATCGGCCTAAGGAGATGCCTCCTAACGCATTCCTCTAAACCCATCAGGTAAATTAAGATCGCCCAACTCACCTCGACAATAATTAATTCTTCCAAACCTTCCGATCCACATCTGCCTCAACCCACTCACCTTGAAATGAAAAGGAACCAACAAGCATGCTCCAACAAAAAAACACCAACGTAACTATTATAATATTTTATACCTCGCGATTCTCCTCCAGGCAGATGTTTGAATAAATTCTTTCTAAACACTCCGGTGGTTGTCACTTATTAGCGCGAACCGCGTAGCCATCGATAAATATCTCCCGCCTCGTCCCTACAACATTTAATTATCTCAATTTATACGTACAGAAGTCAGTGTCGTTGGATCTTTTTATTTCAATGCGATAACCGAAGAAAGAAGGGAAATCGTTTAGGTGTCATTTTCGTGTTATTTGTTTCTTTTGCCTCGACGTTTCGTAGCCGCGGAGGGTAAACTGTCGTATTTATTAATTCAGCCGACTGGTAATGGCGGACCTGAACTCCCCCTTCGTGACTGGGATCCTATGGCACTGACCGGAACACGTCTTTCACGCTATTCATTTTCTGGCCGTCTATCGTATTAACAGGTTGGTTGGTACCTACATAATTTATTTAATACAGCGCCGGTCAACAATGTCTTTTTTTATTAAGCTAAATTAATAGTTCAGCGAGACTCCGTTATAACAAACGCAACTACTTTTTACAATCACGTTTCTTTCATGTTTAAAATATACCTCCCTATCAGCACGTACAGTTTAAACTAGAAAATTGATTTAGGGTCGAACCAAATCAGTTGAAACGGCTGATCTTTCAGTGCTTTGGATGGTTTCATTAAAATGAATTAATTCTTACAAAATCAAACTTGAAAAAATAAAAATCTACTTCAAAAGGTTTTGAGTACACATGACACATAGGTATGTTTAACATATTATGTTGTTTATCATGTTTTTGTTTCATATAATATCATTATATCAGTATACAACGAATATTGATGATTTTTTATTTACCTAATGCAGCGGTGGGGGGGGGGGGGGGGGGGGGGGGGAATTGTATTTCTGGTGGATTAATTAATAGGTACAGTGGGATGCTGCTGGGTGCAGTTTTGGGCGTGACAAGGATTTAACACGGACACGGAACCAAAATTGATCAGCAATCTCCGAAACGCAAAAAGCAAGTGGACATTTTTATTTTGGAGGACCCAATTTTTTTCGACTTCCATCACGAACACAAAGCTTCCCTACCTTCGGTAGCTACCTACCTACCTTCGGTACCTACCACATAAACTGTATACAAGTCATTATAAAAGCAATTCCAACATAATGAAACTACCAAACGCATTATGGAAGATTCTGAAATGTGTATATACCTATTTGCTCACCAATAAGGATTTTCATTAAATAAAAAAAAAAATCTCCATAAATAAAAAATAAATGCACCAATATGTTTTCAATATCGTCCATTTGAGTTCCTATGATCAGGCCTGGCCTGAAGGGTGTGCGACCTATGCAGCCGCATACTCAAGCCTTTTGAAGTGGCATTCAATTGGCCAATTTTTAATAAAAAATAGATAAATTTGGCAAATTTTTAGAAATTGATTTAAATGTTGGGCAGAAATATTTAAACTAGAAGGAACTTTGTCTCAAAACTATTACAATTGAATGCCAAGGTAACACCAAAGATCTACCCCAATGAGTTCTGAGATACAATAGTCTGATGCCCTAGGTCAGGTCTAGGTCCAAGGTCAGTAGAGCTGACGGATCTAATCCACAATGCCAGTATCGGTCACCTCCACTTAACGATCCTTTTCAAAGCTGGTTTATGAAAACTTACCTCAGGTCAACACTGCCCCAAGAAAGACTTAACAGCCTTTCAATTTTATCAATTGAAAACGGACTGTCTCAGTCAATTGATAATGTGGACATAGTTAATTCATTCTCTGAAATGAAAGCAAGAAAAGCCCTTGTATAAATGTATATAAGAGATTATGTACCTATCTTAATATTAAGTAAACTTTTGTTGTGTGTGCGCCTTTATTAAACTCTGTAATTATTTTTTTTTTTTTTTTTTTTTTTTAACATGAAAACGTATTTTATTTGAGTTTTGGGTTTATCGTGGCGGGGAGGTTTTCTTCACGTGATTTTTTTTCTTTGTTTCGAAATCCCTCTTCTCTTCAGTCTTCCATGTAGGGAATTCCTGCTCCGTCCTCCAACCCAAGCGATCTAATAACCTTCCTTGTGCCCCTTAGTCGAAGAGACACAGCTCTGATTATTGATACTTGGGTTCGTACCTTAACCCACCCTAACACCTGGGTGTACGGCTTGCCCCACTTCTCAGCTAGCGTACTTGCCATTCTTTTGAGAAATATTGCATACTCCCGATGGACTGCTCCGTCGCACGAACAAATAAGTGGCGTGAACGAACCTCGAAGGTGCTCAGCTGCTCTGTCATATTTTTCATGTTTTTTTCTTGCTGCAGACTGTGCCGTTGAGTCCCACGTTTGGGAAAGGTACGAGGCAGCGTCAGCATTTATAATGCGTGTGTCAAAAAACGCTGGCCTCGCCCTATCCCAAACTCCCTGGACTTTAATGTCGGCCACGAGCATCGGGCTTTCCTCGCTTGACTCCTGCAGTACAGGTTCCAGTGTGGCTCCTCCCCAGGATCCCGGCTGGTTTTGCACACTCATCTCGGACTCCATCATGCCCTCTTTTTACGAGGCCGCCCTTCTTGCAGTTCAATGAATGGTTGAGGTCAAAAGAGGCATCGCAACGGTCACATCTGTTGGGAAGTTCGAGTGGGGTATGTCCATAACGTTGAGATAGGGCATCTCTAAATTGTGTTGCAGACAAATCAAGACCATCTGCCGCTATAGGCAAAACTGTCAGCTATTGGGAATTCTTTTGAACCCGTTATATAACTCGTTTTTGTAATGGTTGCAGTCTACTCGTGAGTTTTGCTATCCTACGGGCTGTGACTTCATCCAGAAGCTTTTTTTTCAAGACATTGGCTACTTTGTTTAGGTGATCAATGTAGTTGAGAGGCCTGCCTGTTCGGATTGAGGTAACTAGTTCTTCTGTTGCTCGCACAGAGGCCCGGTAGGCTTGTTGTGCTGACTGCACTGGATTTTTTAATCCCAAACCACCCCATTTGGCTGGGAGCTCTAGAAGGTTCCTTTCAAGGTCTCCTAGCTCACGTCCTAAGATGGCTGGCATCAGCTTGTGTTGGATTGTGTCCCATAGAGGCCTGTAGTCGTCTTCGCACCCATCAACCACTCTCATTATATAGCCCCATTCGAACTGTAATGATTTGGTGAATGCAGCATATGCTGCTTGTGGACTTTTTTTGGCTGCTTGTATGAACTTTTCAGTTTTTATAACCCATTTTTCTACTTTAGCTTTTATGTAGTCTCGTTTTGATTCAATGGGACCCACAAATCCCCCCAAAAACCTTTGTGAGTTCGTTATTTTTATGCCTGTGTCAGCGAAAATTCTTTTGGCCTCATTTTCGAGTTCTGGTTTGGTAACTAGGAAGCATTTTGATGGTTCTGGATGGTAACCCCACTTTGGTCCTTCTCCTTGGAGAATCCCGAACCACCGTCTGACTTCTATAAGTTTACCTATGCAGGACGCATCATCTGCGTACCAGTTTTGTTTACATTCTTCCCTTTTTAATTTTTTTATCAACGGGAGTGTTCCTACAGCGTAATTATTGGTTCATAATGTTCTGTTGTTTTCTTTTACCCATGAGATAAGGGAAACTTAGCTTAGGTCCGACGGATGGTGATTCCCGCATTAGCTATCTATTCTGAGAGTACTTACAATAAGTGTAAAATCATTGTAAAATGTCCCAGAAGATTTCATTTGTTTATTTTAATATAATAGTGGTTTAAGGTACAAGAATGAGTATTGAACCTATCAAGTCAATCAATAATAAATCAAATTGAGAGACATAAATATAGTGTTCTAAACGGCGCAAAAGTGCACAAAAACTTTGTTTTTAGATTTAAAATTTTAAAAAATTTTCGGAGGAGGTCCCCCGGACCCCCCCTTTTTACCTGGGGGTATTCCATACCTTTCTGTAGGGGCAGAAAATATGAGTCTTGCACGCTTGCAATTTTCGCCATAGGCCGGCCCTGCCCATGATCACCATTATCATCGTAGAGATAGTAATATTTTCACTGCCAGTGAATGGCTATTTTCTGCTCTGGATAATTTTATTTGTTTCACATACCGTAAACTCATACAACTTTGTGCCACTTTTTTGGGTTTTTTCAGTGTCAGAATTTTATTTTTCGTCGAATCTCGTTGAGATTTTTACTCAAGACACTTACACATCTCACTTATCAAATGTTTCTAAGGAAAAAATTCCATCTGTACAGCGAATGGAAGGGTAAATATTTATTCGTGGCACATTCATTACCCCGGAAAGGTGCAACTTTGAGCCATCATCTTTTTTAGCCTGTAATGACATGAAAAACATAATGTGGCTCATTGTTGTGGTCTGAATCTTATTAATCAGCATGATGACTTTGCTAAGTAACACACAAAAAATTTGTCCCACGAAATTTTCAGTGTTTTTTTCGATTTTTTAAAACAAGGTGAATATAAAAATCAACGCAAAGCAACTTTCTGTTCATTTTTATCTAAAAAAAAAAAATCGTAACGATTCATACAAAAATATCCCTAGAAATCTTCAACTTTTACAAAAAAAAAATTGACTGAAAAAAATCACAATAAAAGTAAAAAATATATCTTTGTGGTAAAGACCTCAAAGGTACTCGAATTCCTATCACATAGGCAGCATTTTACTCAGTACAATGTAGTAGTTAAACAAACTATAAAACGTTACATACTGGGAACTTCAATATAAAATATAAAACTTGAAATATAGAATTCAAAACTTCCACGAAATAGAAAACTTGGAATATAAAACTTGGAGTAGGTAATTATATTATATAATCAGATAATTTTTGTAATTTTCAGCGTTTTCGAAACACTTCGGCATGTTGGTAGGAAGTATTGCGACTTATGACTTTTTTAAGGTTTCAGCAAAACACATTACTTTCCTCCAACTTACACGTTATCTTACTTTAGAGTAAGATTGAATATTTCAGTAAAAAGGGTGATGGGAGGGGGGCAAAGACGAAAGTACTGTTATCGGATGAAATATTTTCTAATACACTTTAGCCCTGGAGGGGAAAGAACAGTCAACCGTGCCACGTGCGAGCCAACTTTTATTAACGTTTACAAAAAGAAATGAGAAAAGAATGAAAAAAATGCTCTCCCTTCCTTCGTGGGAGCACTTTGCATTTGGGTAACTTTATACGGGGTCTTAGCTCCAAGGGGTTTTCCGAAGGGACAAATGGCATTGTGCATCCAGAACAGATCCATCGTATTCCTCCCTCGAAAAACGTGGGCTGGGGGACGCCATGAGGGTTCGTCGGATCCCTTAACTTACGTCAGAAAAAAAAAAAAAATCATGGAGGCCGTGGGGTGGCCAATATTGTTCAGCGGCACAAAGAAAGAGATTGGAAACTGCTTATTGCCTTCAAAATCCGAAAATCTTTTGTGAGTTGCTTCATCACATTTTCATTTGCGAAAAACTCGGCTCTTCGGGCCTCGCAAGGTGCTCCGCCCCTTGACCCCGCCAGGGGGCTTCGCCCACCTGGACCCCCCCGGATGTTATTACTTTGAGCCTGACTGCTAAAATGTAAAAAACATGGAATCATGTTTTAGCTCCTCGCTCTCACTTTATTATAGAAATGATCACGACGATTGAGCTCTTGTGAGATGATGATCTCCTAATAGAAACTCGCTAGTAAACATTCACTTTATTATAGAAAGAGGCTACATACGAAATTACAGCTTCCTATAGTGTAAAGTATAGAAATTACCTATTAAAATGATTTAACCACCGCTTCACAAATCAAACCGTTCTCGCAATATTCGGATCACCTGCTATGAATCACATAATCGAAACACCAGCTCAATGAAATCATCAGAAATTAACAAGCGGTTGCAATCATGTTCACAATATCAATAATTGAGAATGATCACCTGTGTGTAAACAATTATTCATATAACCTTGCTCATAACTCAGCTTGTTGGCCACGCACTTCGCAGTAGTTAATATAGTATGGTTGGATAAATCGAGAGCTTTCGAACGAATGGTCAACGAATTTTGTGGGATGAAAAACGACAAAGTATCATATCCCTAGCTCTCTCTCGGTTGTAAGCGGAAATCATCACAATTATTGGCGCTACTTTCATCTCACTTTATAGTCTCACTTTTCGGCGGGGGATCCATCGCTAAAACATGATTCCATGTTAAAAGTGGTTTCAAAATTACATTTTTAATGGCAGGACGAGGAAGTTGGACTATTTCGGTATGACAGAAAATCAGGTAAAAATTTCAATTTTTTTAAAATTGTATAAAGCTTTATTTTAACTTCTAGTAATAAGATTACTTCATGGTTTTGCGACGGTTGGCTTAACATAAATGTAAAAAGTACAATGTAACATGTAGGAGGGTAATTGTCCAATGACACTCCCTTTATAATATAAATAGTAATATGCTGGTTGTTCTAATTATAGAGTTGATAATTTAACATGTAGCTTATTGGTATAATAATTTGTGTAAGGATTATAACAATAATATTATCAATAAGATTGACTGGAGGATTTGATTCACTGTATGATTAGTTCAGTAGATCCTCCGTTCTTTTTCTTTTGAGGCGTCTGGTAATTTGTTGCCTTTCCCATGATGTAATGAGCGCTTCAAACGCAGATGAGTGGTGAGAATTTATGGTGTTATTCATATTTTCCATTGTGGTTCTTATCGCTTCTTCAACAGTCGGAATGTCGAGGTCTCTGTGAAGTACCGTGTTCCTGATGTACCAGGGGGCGTCGGACATCATACGCAGGGCTTTACTTTGCTGAGTTTGGACTCTTTTGATTTGGGACTTGCTGGCTAAGCCCCATATCGAGCAGCCATATTGCCAGATGGGGCGAATTATCATTATTATTAGTATGGGACGAATATAAACTTAAACATAAATTCAATACCAGTAAATAACAATTTGAAAGTTTTTCTGACTCCTTCGTCGATGCAGTTACACTGGTCCGCATAGAAATGTACACGTCCGGAGTGAGTTAATTATTTCTGCAAAAAATCCATATTGAGGCAACCGGAAGTAACCTTAATGTAGATCCATGAAACTATCATTAATATCTGATAATGATTTTTAGGATATCCCAGCGATTCTAAGTACCCATGATCAAGATGCTTGAACAATGCATATATTTTGAGAGGATTCGTCGTACGAGTAGCAATAAAGCAACATCAATAGGTGGTGTTGATATTATCATTGAACCAATCTTCGAAGAACAAATCCAATTATTTTGGGGAAAGAATGGCTACAAATAAGTTTATACTTAAGTGTATAGCATCATATCGCTTGGAAAATTGATCAACAGTGAAATAGCCATTTTTAATTTTTTTTTTCGGAAAGTTTGGCTGGAAATTTACTTAAAAATCAATAAAATTTGGAAGAAATAGTAAAAATTCCAAAAATTTATTAATTTAGTAGAAAGCTATTTAGAATAAGCTTTTTTGCTATAAAATATTATATATGAACATTTATGAGTGCACAAAGTGCTCAAATTTCAAATAATTTAACATAAATATATTAAAGGAAAACTTGAAGAAATGTACCTAAAAAAAAAAAACCCCGGAAATGAACTCATATAGTAATTGCCACATGACTCGAACATTTTTGGTTCTGCGCAACGAAAATGAGCACAAATATGTTATGTTGGAAATCAAATTTAACATTTAATATACCTAATATAGTATTAGTATATGAAATATTGTTTAGTATTACCTACATACTTATTGAATAGTATGCAATGATAGTATTTATACAGGGTGTACCTACTCGAAAAAGATCCGCCAAACTACTGGAATCGATTCTAGAACACATTTCTGACCAAAAGTTCATCCGAGAGACTTTTTTTATACGCTTAGTTTTCGAGTAATTTAATTTTTAAGATTTTTGTGTTTATTCGACCATTTGTCAGTAAAAATGATCATTACTCCCTTAATTAGCTGTGAAAATTTAAATTTGAGGATACCGTTGAAAAGAATTTCCTTGACCTTTTTTAAGACTGAGGCAAGGCGCAAATAGAAACGCAGGTTGGTGAGGTGAAACAGGGTGATGCAGCTCACGAGACCTGGGGCCTATTTCATAAAACAACCAGTTAAAGTGAACAAGTAAACAAGTACAGGAATTTGTAATGCACGGTAAACTAGAACATGAGTTTCACCAAAACAAAGTGTGCAAGTGTAGAAAAGTTACACTCGTAGAAGTTAAGTTTACAAGTGTAGCAGAAAAGAAAAATGGCGTGTGGGGACAAAAGAAATGAACAACGTCAAGCGGGATGCCAACATTGAAGTTTGTCAGCGAATCATAATGTAAAAACGATGCTAAGTACACTATAGGATGTTTATTGTACATGGCTTGGTGTAATGATTGGAAGACAGATAAATTATAAACTGAGAAGTGGAGAAAGTGTTATTCGATTTCAACTTATTCTGATGGCTGCCATAGTCGGATTTTCCTCCTTCATTCAGCGGAAATGATTATTCATTTCATCAAGTCTTAATGCTGCTGAGTTAGGAATGCCATCTGTAACTTCGAAATGATCTTCACTTTGTTCTTCAGATGGGGAGATCCTCAATACCCGATCAGGAAAAATTGCGCAGGGTCACGCAGCATTTGAATCTTTCACGGGTTTCGGAAGACATCCTAAATCTCTCGTTGAACTCAAAAATACCCCCGTATTGAGCGTTTATTTGTGGCCGAAAAAATCTCAGGCGTCTTCTACGCTGAATGCTTCTTTCTTGTCTGTATTCTTCAGCAGAAGATGATTCCCACATATTAAACAGTGAAAAATTGTCAACTTACAACGCTGTAAAATAACAAGTTTAGTTAGGTGAATGAACGTAAGTTAAAAATCGGCCATTTCTTACAACTGTGAAACAATAAATTTTACAAAATTATGGGGAAACACTTGTAACTTGTCCAAAATCGCCTGTACGCTTGTTAATTTTCACAGTGCATTACAAGTCTACACTTGTACCTCTAAGAAACGCCTGCACACCCATTTTTTACAACTTGTACATAAAATTGGCTTTTATTTTGTCAATTGTCCCTTTATGAAATATTCCCCTGCTCGCAGGTTCCCGAGAAACGCAGGTTCAGTTGGTGACTCATTGCTGTGAACCATCACTGAACGAGATATCAATAATAAACAATCCCATTATACATGGACGACATTATTACATTCATTATCAACCTCATTAATACAAATATACACTGTTTGAAAACTTACCACTCTTTAACTTACTCTGCTTCAATTCCAACTTCTTCCAATTTTTATATTTTCCTAGAAAATAGAGCAATTGCAATGGCTCTAAAATTTCAGATCAAAATTTTCGAGAATTCCTTTCATTGAAATCCGTTTTAAGGCATTCTGAAACGAATCTGAGAGTTTAACGCTTTTTCATATGTGTTAAACAGGGTGGAACCGGATAACTGACGAAAACTGTTGTGTGTTAGTCTGCATCAAAAATATAGTAAAATGCCGCCAACCGCATATTTTTATCTCAATCCGTATTCCAGATTTTTTTAAAAAGGGTTTTCCTATATGAATAGGAAGCTTTCACATCAGCTTAAACATAGAAGATTTTGAAAAAATTGAATTTCTGAAAATCCATAAAACTTTGCCTCTTTATGATAAAAATCCTAGAAACTGGTAAATCTCTTGAAACTTGCTTCATCTAATACTCTTTTCAACGGTATTGTCAACTTTACTTTTATTTCGTCATTTAGGGGAGAAAATTATGTTTTAATGTTGAAGAATGTGGTTCTTTCCATAAAATCGATGGTCTTCTTGAAAAATGACCCTCCATGGACCTACGAATATGAGGTCGGTTTCTACGTATTTTTGCACGCCGAATCGAATTTGAAGATCCCTCCAACTTCATTATAACCCAGTTTTACACTTTAATTAACTAGTTTTACCCCATAACACACATACATTTAAACCTAACAAACAATCTAAAAATTAGTTAGTTTCAGCGTGAGACTCGGTTATTGGACACTTTTTGGCGATTTGTCAGCTAATAATGACAAAATTTAAGTACATATTTCAGCAGAATTTCTTGCATAATTGTTTTAATGTTCTGGTTCATTGTTGATTTTGTTTCTTTTTGGCATGAAATTCTGCATAAAAATGTTAATTCAACAATTTTTAGCTGTTTTTAGTAATTTTTTAGCACATTTTTTGAAATTTGACCAATTGAATGTGCTCAAAAAGTGCTAGCCAACGAACTCATATTTCCATGAAGAGTTCGATTTTCAGGCGCAAAAATGGAATTTTTATATAAATACTAAGGAGAATTATCATCTAGAATGACACATGGTTGAACTGGGTAAGTGACGAAAATTTTCGTGTGATAGTCTGCATCAAAACTATAGTAAAATGCCGCCAATCGCATATTTTTATCTTTATCTGTATTTGAGATATGATTTTTTAAAGGATTTTTCAGGAAAACCATGTTTTTTCCTTTCAAACTCCAATTTTTCCTCTTTTCTTCATTTAATTTCAACTTTTGACCTCAGTTTCGGAATCTGCGTTGAAATTCCTACAAGAATAGTGTACTTGGTTTATTAAAAAGTACCATCCGAAGACTTTCACATCAGCTTAAACATAGAAGATTTTGAAAAAATTAAATTTCTGAAAATCTATAAAACTTCGCCTCTTTATGATAAAAATCCTAGAAACTGGTAAATCTCTTGAAACTTGCTTCATCTAATACTCTTTCCAACGGTATTGTCAATTTTACTTTTATTTCGTCATTTAGGGGAGAAAATTATGTTTTAATGTTGAAGAATGAGGTTCTTTTCATAAAAGCCACAGTTCCTTTGAGCCTGACGGCTAAAATTAAAAAACATGAATATGCTTTAGCCGTATACGACTCACTCCTCGTCGATTCTCTGAACCCGACCCTCCATCGGCCTCTGAACTCTGTTTATCATTCTGCCATCAATCCTAAAACATGGAATCATGTTTTAGCTCCTCGCTCTCACTTTATTATAGAAATGATCACGACCATTGAGCTCTTGTGAGATGATGATCTCCTAATAGAAACTCGCGAGTAAACATTCACTTTATTATAGAAATTATCACGACGATTGAGCTCTTGTGAGATGATGATCTCCTAATAGAAACTCGCGAGTAAACATTCACTTTATTATAGAAAGAGGCTAAAGAGGCTACATACGAAATTACAGCTTCCTATAGTGTAAAGTATAGAAATTACCTATTAAAATAATTTAACCACCGCTTCACAAAGCTAACCGTTCTCGCAATATTCGGATCACCTGCTATGAATCACATAATCGAAACACCAGCTCAATGAAATCATCAGAAATTAACAAGCGGTTGCAATCATGTTCACAATATCAATAATTGAGAATGATCACCTGTGTGTAAACAATTATTCATATAATCATGCTCATAACTCAGCTTGTTGGCCACGCACTTCGCAGTAGTTAATATAGTATAGTTGGATAAATCGAGAGCTTTCGAACGAATGGTCAACGAATTTTGTGGGATGAAAAACGACGAAGTATCATATCCCTAGCAACGACTCGGTTGTAAGCGGAAATCATCACAATTATTGGCGCTACTTTCGTTGCACTCTCGTGGGACATTTTTCGGTAGTTAGGTAACGGCTAAAGCATATTCATGCTAAAATCGATGGTCTTCTTGAAAAATGACACTCCATGAAGCTACGAAGATGAGTTCGGTTGCTACGTATTTTTCCACGCTGAATCGAACTGTAACATTTGTAGATCTCTCCAACTCCGTTATAACCGAGTCTCACGCTGAAACTAATTAATTCTTGGATTGTTTGTTAGGCTTAAATGTATGTGTGTTACAATGTAAAAGTAGTTAATTAAAGTGTAAAACTCGGTTATAACGGAGTTGGAGAGAACTACAAATGTTACCATTCGATTCGGCGTGCAAAAATACGTAGAAACCGACCTCATATTCGTAGGTCCATGGAGGGTCATTTTTCAAGAAGACCATCGATTTTATGGAAAGAACCACATTCTTCAACATTAAAACATAATTTTCTCCCCTAAATGACGAAATAAAAGTAAAATTGACAATACCGTTGGAAAGAGTATTAGATGAAGCAAGTTTCATGATTTTTATTGGAAAAGAAGTAAAGTTTTAAAGATTTTCAGAAATTTAATTTTTTCAAAATCTTCTATGTTTAAGCTGACGTGAAAGTCTTCTGATGGTACATTTTAAGAACTCAAGTACACTATTCTTGTAGGAATTTCAACGCAGATTCCGAAACTGAGGTCAAAAGTTGAAATTAAATGAAGAAAAGAGGAAAAATTGGAGTTTGAAAGGAAAAAACATGGTTTTCCTGAAAAATCCTTTAAAAAATCATATCTCAAATACAGATAAAGATAAAAATATGCCATTGGCGGCATTTTACTAGATTTTTGATGCAGATTAACACACACACATTTTCTTCACTTACCCGGTTCCGCCATGTGTCATTCCGGACGATAATTATCCTTAGGATATACATAAAAATTCCATTGTTGCTCCTGAAAATCGAGCTCTTCAAATGGAAATATGAGTTTGTTAGCCAGCACTTTTTGAGCACATTCAATTGGTCAAATTTTAAAAAAGTGTGCTAAAAAAATCACCAAAATGACTAAAAAAGCTAAATTGTTAAATTAACATTTTTTAGCAGAATTTTATGCAAAAAATAAAAATTAATCAACAATGAACCAGAACATTAAAAGAATTATGCTAGAAATTTTGCGGAAAAATGTACTTGAATTTCATCATTATTAGCTGAAAACCCAAATCTTGATTTTTTGCCTTAAAAAAGTGCTCATATTTTAAAACAATGTAAAATAATAGGTATACCATAATTTACAAAAATTCTCTCACAACCATGTTGCATGACTGGAACTTTTTTAATTTGGTTCTCACACTCCGACAGCCATAATTTCTGAAGGCAGTTTCTCTACACTTACCATAATTGACTATTGTGAGACAGATGAAACAACTTCGATCATGACCATAGTAGGTGGTGACTCCTTCAATAGTTCTCTTAGATGAAATTTCATATCAAAATTTCAAAACCATTCTCAAAAATCAGTTATTCAGTCCGTTCTGTTCTTCAGTTCTGTGTTCTTCGGTGAGTTCTTCAGTTCTTATTCTTCTCTTTTTGTACAATTTCTTAAAATACTCGACCATAGTTCTATTATCTTGGGTTTTATGCCACCATTCACATGCATAAGATTTTCGGATCGAGAGATGTAAAATCTCGGAAATAGAAATAATACCTTCTTGACTCGTTGGATTAATCAGGGGTCCATAACGAACACCAGAACTACTCCAGCAGAAAAGAGCGCACAGCTGACTAAAGCCCCCGAGACTAATGGACCCTTCACTAAGTCACCAACCTTGAATTAGCAGATTTATGAATAAACTCGTGTCTTTTTGTGGTAAAAAAAGGCAAAAGAAAAAAGTTTTTTTTGAAAAGAGTTGGTGGTGGCTTGGTGGTTAAATAATGGTAAAGGCTTGGATTTTAAGGAGGGGGTATGTATGTAGGTATATATAGGCTTCTCTATGGTCCTTGAAAAAGAAGAGGAAAAAAGGTTATTCAAAGCCTCCTTAATTAATGTCTCAGGATCAACCAGGAGCTCAGTGGCTCCCTTTCCCTCCATTCGAGTTCAACTACATCGTTCTTCTATAGAATGGTATAATAGGAGGAAGAAAAGGAGGGGATGCAGATACAACAAATTGGTGGGATGAGAAATATGAGAGAGAACCCGGAGAGGAAGAGGGAAAAATCCCGACAGAATTAATGGCGGAGGGAGCGGAAAGAAAAAGTTCAAGAGGGATTTTTAGTGAGGTGGAAAGCAGCCTTAATTGGGCCTTTTGGAGAAGGTCAGGGGTTTTGTACGAAAAAAGCGGGAAAAAGCAAATATTGAAGAAAGGGATAGAAGGTTCTATGTATAACAGAAGGCTCATATAACGGAAGAAGAAGAATTAATGAGGGGTAGGCTGGGGAATAAAATAAAATAGCCGATTATTACAACATGTCCCAAGCTACCAGGGCTGCATACTCTTTGAAAGCGGTCTCCCACTGTTTGGTTATAGGTAATGTTAAATTATTATTTTAATAGAGCTATATGTTTGTTGTTGGATGGGAAAAATTCTAATCGTGCAACATGATTTTATGAGCTAATTTTCGTAAATTATCTTACTATACAATGTTATAATGTTTTGAAAATTGATGACTTCGGGTGAAAAGAAATGGTTAACCACCAATTTTACGGTTCTTTTACGGTTCTTTCTAAATAATATCCTGCGATTCATTTCAAATTTTTAGCCTTTTTGCATTTTTTATTTATTTTTCGGCAAAAAAATAATGGAATTCAAGTACATTTTTCAGCATAAACGTGTGCATAAATTTTGTTGATAAACATCTTTTGACAAGAAGTGCATAAATTTTGTGTTCTAGTTCATCGATGATAAACTTATTTTGAAAAAAAGTCAGCTAAAAAATGTAAATTTAACGACTTTTAGCCATTTTTAGAGATTTTTAGTTATTTTTTTTAGCAAGTCTTTCTGAAAATTTAATAATATAACGAGCTCAAATATTGCTGGACAACAAACTCATCCTATCATCTGGAACGCTTGTTTTTGGCGCAGAAACGGAATTTTTATCTCAATCCTAAGGAGAGTTATCATTTGGAATGACACATAATTAAATACAGGTATATATATATATATATATATATATATATATATATATATATATATACATATATATGAAATAGAGTACTTTTAGCGAATTTTCGTTGACAATAAAACTACTGCAATGGCTCAAAAAATTGTAAAATCAAAATTTTCGAAAAATTTGTTAATTGAAATCTTGAGTGTTAAACTCCAATATTCTTTTCAGAATGCGTCTAAATAGATTTCTATTTAAAAATTTTTTGAGTCACTGCAGTAGTTTTTATTTTCTACAAAAATTCGCTAAAAGTACAAAAATATCTGTTTAAAAATTACCAATTAAGTAAAAAGAAAAATAAACTCGGCGCTCCGCGCCTCGCCAGGGGGCAAGCCCCCTGGACCCCCGGTTACCTCTATTTACATACTTCGGACGAAATTATTGAAACACAGAATGTGTTTGCGTTGTCGCGCAACCAAGTGACAACCAAACAAGCGTCATTGTTTACTATTCATTTATAACATCAATTTATATAGTTATAGTATGAAACTACGAAAATTGCGTTGTCGCGCAACCAAGTGACAACCAAACAAGCGTCATTGTTTACTATTCATTTATAACATCAATTTATATAGTTATAGTATGAAACTACGAAAAAAAAAAAAAAAAACGAAATAAATTCGTGATAAATCAAGAGCTTTCCAACGAATGGTGAACGATTTCTGTGCGATTAAAATGGCGGAAATTCCATTTCCCTACCAACGGCTCGGTTGTACGTGAAAATCATCCGTCACACATTTCGTTCCCATCCCGCGTTCCATTTTCGGCTAGTTAGTCCATGGCTAAAACACATTCTGTGTTAATAAATAAATAATTTAAAAAATAAAAATGTTTTGTCATACATAGTTACAAATTTTCCAGTATTCACTTTTCTTGATAAAGCTCATTCTTCAATAATTTATATGGCTACCACAATGTTACATGTACTCGTACGTATGGCTTGACTATCCTTTCACTCTGACCCATCTTGCTGAAAAGATGGTTGACGAGGAGCACGAGGTATTGTGATTTCGATGCGAATCACCATAAATCTATGATGGTTTTCTCCGTACCTATAACTATTTGTACGATTATGAAATCTTATGTATGTCTCTATGAAGAACTTGACACAATGGTGTTTCTAGCCAGACTGTCTTTTTATTCATTAAACAAACTAATGCAAGAAAAAAAAAAAAAAAAAAAAAAAAAAAAAAACAAGCCCCCTGGACCCCCGGTTACCTCTATTTACATACTTCGGACGAAATTATTGAAACACAGAATGTGTTTGCGTTGTCGCGCAACCAAGTGACAACCAAACAAGCGTCATTGTTCACTATTCATTTATAACATCAATTTATATAGTTATAGTATGAAACTACGAAAAAAATACGAAATAAATTCGTGATAAATCAAGAGCGATTTATCAAGTAAATGTCCTAAAGAGGCTACATACGAAATTACAGCTTCCTAGAGTGTAAAGTATAGAAATTAGCTTTAAAAGCCACTCATCTGATCCGGACCCTGGACATCGTCAAGTAAATGTCCTCAAGAGGCTACATACGAAATTACAGCTTCCTAGAGTGTAAAGCATAGAAATTAGCTTTAAGAGCCACACATCTGATCCGGACCCTGAGCATCGTCAAGTAAATGTCCTAAAGAGGCTACATACGAAATTACAGCTTCCTAGAGTGTAAAGCATAGAAATTAGCTTTAAGAGCCACACATCTGATCCGGACCCTGAGCATCGTCAAGTAAATGTCCTAAAGAGGCTACAAACGAAATTACAGCTTCCTAGAGTGTAAAGTATAGAAATTACCTATTCAAATTATTTAACCTCCGCTTCACAAATCAAACCGTTTTCGTAATACTCAGATCACCTGCTATGAATCAAATCATCGAAACACAAGCTCAATGAAATCATCAGAAATTAACAAGCGGTTGCAATCATGTTCACAATATCAATTATTGAGAATGATCACCTGTGTGTAAACAATTATTTATATAACCATGCTCATAACTCAGTTTGTTGGACACGCACTTCGCAGTAGTTAACATAATATTGTTGGATAAATCGAGAGCTTTCGAACGAATGGTCAACGAATTTTGTGGGATGAAAAACGACGAAGTACCATATCCCTAGCAACGACTCGGTTGTACGTGAAAATCATCCGTCACACATTTCGTTACCATCCCGCGTTCCATTTTCGGCTAGTTAGTCCATGGCTAAAACACATTCTGTGTTAAAAACACCTGTGTGATTAATAATTTCCATTCAGAAATTATCATTTCACTTCTGAAAGGTATTGGATTTTAGGCATACATTTGAAATCTCCGACTTGTTAAAGAATATTGAACAAGATTGTGAAACAGTTTTAAAACTTATTAATCGATCAATCGCTGGAATTCACCTAAAACTCAATTTATCCTCTTCGACCCTCATAACATTATTTTTGTGCCCGCTGGGAATGATGTTCTGTTCACTTTCCAGGTTTTCGCTGATCCGCTTTACTACTCGCATGGAAACTCTTGGGACTCGAAAGCCTTGTAATTAATATATATTCCACCTTATTTTTATTTAATACTATCATTTAATGTAACCCACGTACCGTACATTAAGCAAATGGATACAGTGAACCTAAGAGATATTATGAAAATTTTCGAAAACCATCGTTCAAAAGTTGTTTTCTAATGGGAATATCCATGTACTCGTAGTAGTTTATCGATCCCACGTTGTCTATAAAAGGCATGGATTGCCAACTTCTATTCACAGTAAGGCGTTGTCAATTCTATTAATCACATTTCAATAGTTTCGGTAATTTTTCTTGAATAAAATTTGTTGTCCATGGCACAGTAGTAAATAAATTCTGAGTGGTAATTTCTAAATGAGTTTCATCCAGGAGTATACTGGGGTTGGTATACCTTTTTGCTTTCCCACTACCGAAGGTAGGAAAGCTTTGTGTTGGTGATTGAAGTGGAAAAAAATTTGTCCTCCAAAATTAAAATGTCCACTTGATTTTCGCGAATTTTCGTAGAAAATGAAGCTATTACTATGGCTCCGAAAAATTTAAAATCAAAATTTTCGTTTTCGAAAAATTTCTTTATTGAAATGCGTTTTAGAACATTCTGAAACGAATTCTAGAATTTAACGCTTTTTGATGTACCTATATGTATATGTGTCATTCCAGACGGTAACTCTCCTTGAGATTGAGATAAAAATTCCGTTCTTGCGCCAAAAATCAAGCTTTCCAAACGAAAGGATGAGTTCGTTGGCCAACACTTTTTGAGCACATTAAATTGGTCAAATTTCAAAAAATGTACTAAAAATAAGATTTGGCTAAAAACGGCTAAAAATTGTCAAATTTATATTTTTTAGCAGAATTTTAGCCAAAAAAAGTTGATCAACAACGAAATGAAACATTATAAAATTTACTCACTTAATTATGC
Organism: Adelphocoris suturalis; assembly: GCA_030762985.1. NCBI lineage: Eukaryota > Metazoa > Arthropoda > Insecta > Hemiptera > Miridae > Adelphocoris > Adelphocoris suturalis. Next base: position 171,526,691 of record CM061040.1, on the reverse strand, counting down.
AAAAATTGTATTCAAATTTCAGTAATATTTGCAAATCAAATATTCAGTAATAAATTCAAATATCAGTAATAATCTGTAAAAAAACTCCCAAAAATAGCTAAAATTTCCTAATCTTTTTTGAATAGCAGAATATTATTTTTAAAGAGTTTTGCTGCCATAAAATTAGTAGTTAACTATATTATGCTATGTTACTATGTTATATGCACTGAAAATGCTCGAATTTCAAAACAATGTATTCTAAGTTTTTTTGCGTTTCAGAGCTTACTGTAGTGATCAATTTTGGTTACATGTCTATCTGTCTGATGTCTGTTGTCTGTCTCTGGTAAATCCTTGTCACGCCCAAAACTATACGTAGTTTCAATCCGATCCGATGAAATTTTCAGGAATTGTGCATATTAGCTCCTAGACGATCCCCTATAATTATCAATGCCGTTTCGTTAACAGTAGTTTGTGCGCGTGCGCAAACGTGAATTTCTCATAACGTTGATTTCTCGTCACCTGTTGGTCCGAATCCGTTCAAACTCAGTAAGTAATTGGGTATATGTTGAAAAAAATGTCCTATAAATTATTTCGCGATTGGTAGAGTTATAACCATTACGCATTACTAATATCGATTGACACCTGCAAAACTCAGAGCCTAATCGAAAGATTTCGATGAGATTTTTAATAGTCCTATTTCTTTCAAGTTTGGGGGTAGGTGGGCATATGTTTCATAAAAATTCCTTATGAATTATATCGCGACCGGTAGAGTAATAAATATAGCGTGTGCACAAAACTAAAATTTATCGACGGAAACAAAACTCCGATAATAATGGACCGAATTTATTGCAATTTCAAGGATGGTGCGGTCTAGCTCTTAGACGTTCACCTATAAATGTCATTGCCGTTGGATTAATAGTAGTGTGTGCGCACGCGCAACATTAATTCCTCATAACGTCGACTTATCAATCATTTCGACTCGATTTTTGTTCGTCAAGTAATTCTATACGACCACGTTACGATATGTGTGAAGGCATACTGCCCACCCAACAGTGTTGGGCATAATCTTATCGTCGAATACGAATACGATTGTAATCGCGATAATGATTCGTTGATTCTGAGTCAACTGTGATTATCTATATTCGTATTCGTGTAATCGTATTTAGAGAGTTTTTGTACTTCTAGTATTCATTTTCTCGTATACGAAAATGGCACTTCCGAAGCGAGAAGAGGTTTTCGTAACGTGGAAACGCTTTTCGGGACGGGAAGAGTCAGCTTTACTCGTGCTCAGCTTTTTCGGAATTGTAATTACGAGACGAAAACTTGACCTTCCTCTAGGATAACACTCTAGAATAACTTAGCAACTATCATGCAGTAGGCATGGATACACATACACACCCGACAAATAGGCTGAATTTTCCCCATGCCGTCTTTTGTTGTTGGTTTAACCTTTGATTTGTCTTTCTTTCGTGTTTTTCCCCGCACCTCAACTAGAAATGTCATTAGTGGCATTTTGTTCTTTCTTTCGACGTTTTATCGAAGATTTCAGTTTTTTCATTTTTAAGATTTTGTTCCAAGGTTCATTTTACACGTTTTAAAGATTCGTGTTCTTCACGGCTAAATCGTTTTCATATGATGTAGAGGTAGGTAAGAGGTCGTTGTTTCTTAATTCATGTTATATTTTGGAAATTGTCTACTGTGACAATTGAGATTTGAGCAGTGAACAAGAGTCACGTTAACGTCTCTGTAAGAGTTCTCTTCTTACGAAAACGCTACAAGAAATCGATGCAAAAAGGTTAGCATTCATCGTGCTCGCTCTAACAGCTTGTTTTCGTGTTTACGAGAAATACCAATACGAGAAATACAAAAACTCTCTTTTGTCTGTCGGCGATTACACGAATACAACCCATAAAAATGCGTCACGGTCATCAATTTCAATAGGGCGTCCCTCCTATAATATGCGAAGCCTTGCTAATATTACCTAGCTTCAGAGGGACGTCCTATTGAATTAGATTTGTGACAAATAGGCTGGGCTCCAATCGTTGAATTCGCTCTAAGGACGTCATTAGCAGGGCTTCGCATATTATAGGATGGACGCCCTATTGAAATTGATGACCGTGATGCGTTTTTATGGGATGTATTCGTGTAATCATCGACTGACGAATACGATTACATGGATACGATTACACGAATACGAATATAATCGCAGTTGACTCAGAATCAACTAATAAGTATCGCGATTACAATCGTATTAGTTTTCGACGATAAGATTATGCCCAACACTGCCACCCAACTTGTTTTTTCTCAGATCAAAATTTCTATTTCCCGCGTTGCATTTCGTGATGTCAGGATTCAAACTTGCTTAGTGATTAATAAAGCTAAACAGGGCTGTCACTACGTCTCTACCTCTCGACTTTAATTCGACACTGGAGTGACTCTTAAAATTACCTCCTCCTTAGATATGACGTCCATCGACTCCAACGACGCGGTTGGGAGGGCGATCGGCGTAACGTGAAAACCTCAAGCTTCGAAATCTCGACGGATAATTGAACGTGGAACTGATAGCCGGAGGATAAGTTGATCAATTTTACTTTGAGAAATGACATGACGGTTTCGATGGCGAGAAGGGGAACGGAGAAGTCTCTGCCGTGTTGCCCTGAGGCATTCGATTATTCAATCTGACGACATCTGGGAGATTTTCTGGACGGAATCTTGCTTACGCTGCGGAACTCAAAAATTCTTCATCATTTGTTCACGATTGATTTTCCAAAGACGGTACTCAGAGTTTAACGAAAATAATTAAGAAACGGAGTTAACGTATTATAGGCACTACAGGGCATACATACTTCCACAGGAGTAAATGAGGCACCATGTATTTAATACGTAATACCAACGTTTCATACCTGTATCAGTAACGAATTTTAAATTCAGTAATTAGTTCAGTACAAATTTTTAATTCAGTACCTACCTATTTCAAGTTAAATTTGAAAAACGTTTAAAAAGCGGTGAAAACCGTTTAAAATCGCCGACATCTTAATCCTCGATAAAACTGACAGTAAACGCTTCCGTTCACATGTTTTTTTGTCCGAGGGTTAATGCACATTTATACACCCTAGTCTGTAGGTACCGAGGTAGGTTAGCTTGCGAGTTCGGGGCTGCCATTGACAGACCTGTCCTACCAAATGCCTGAACTGCCTCCACCCATCCTTTTTTAATTACTAATTCTAATTTCTTGCTATTTTGTTTTCGGTATAATCCCAGAAAACACGTTTTCCTATTCGGTAGATAAAAAATCGCAAAAAATTGATTATCACAACACCAGAGTTGCTGGTGGTCTCATTCCACGCAGAAATAGTCCAAGTAATAGCACAATTTTTTTCAAGTCGCCAAGTGGTGTAATTCTTACGAAAACTATCAAAAAACTGTATAAAAATTGCCAAAAATCGGTGAAAAACCACGTTTTCTGGCAGTTTTTAGGCAAAAGTCAAATTAAGGAGGAATTTTAGGCCCATCATTTTATGTGGTATAGGCATGTTCAGCGTTAAATTTCCAATAGGAGTATCACCTTTTAATAGAACTTAAATTGTTCTTGACTTTAATAGATTTTTGCCTCAGGTTTTTAAAAATTCAGGTACCGTACCTTAAAAATTAGAATTCTACCTGAGAAAAAGGCTAAAGATTCGCATTCAGAGCCACCACCATCCACAGAACGAGTGCAAGAGGCCACTGATCCCATCCACGTCACCAATATTACGTCGAAAGACTGCACTAGAAGACAGAAAACTGAATAGCATTTTGAACATGCTGTTGGAAAACTTTTGAACAATATGTGAAAGTTGGAATCATTTCAACTGCTGTTACAGTTCTGGTAAAACGGCTGTACATCTACTGTATATGAATATTACATAACTAGTACAGGTTACAAATTTCATAACAGTTACAAATTTCGCAATCGATAAGTTAGAATGAATCAATAAACTATGAAAAATAATTACCGATATATTGTAATGCTTTAATGCTTTAAAGCTTTTAAATGCTTTAATGCTTTTTCTGTTTTTTAGATCTCTGGAAAATAATTTCATTAGTCAAGGCTTGCTCGGTTGGACTCGAGAACTCGCCACCGTTTACAATACCTCCACGAGAGTTCGATGTGCTGAATATAATATTGATATCCTCCTGAGGAACATCACAATATTTTCCTCAGACACTCGTGGCGATGAGGAAAGTAAAAAAGTTGTACGTCCTATACGCATTTCATTCTTATCAAATACTCAATATTTCTACCTATCGATAAGATAGAGCAATAACTACGCAGCTTTTGAGACGATCAAAAGACCCATCCCCCCTCCTCCATCACTACTTCTTCCAACCAGATTCAATATGACGGTGATATCTTGCAACGCGTTCCTCACAAACGCAATTTCCTTTCCCCATTTCCCTCTGATCATCTCATTCCCAAACTTTTTTCTGTTCGTCCCTACCACGCGCCATCTTACGCGTTTTCTCCGTTTTTAATATCACCCTTCGCCCTCAACTGTTTCTCTCCAATATATTTCTTTTGAGTAAGACGGTTCGAAATTGATGAAAACTTGTTATCTTTTTTTCCCTATCCCATTTTTCCCCTTCTCTGATATTATTTCTTCATTCTGGATCATAAACGTAGGACCGCGCTAAACTGAGAAATTACTGGAGAAATGAAAGTACGCATCAATGATCTTACTTAATAATATTCGTGTCGTTGATGCTGAAAGCAGGGTTGTTATTGCATTCCGTTGAATCGGGGAGGCGAAAAAATTCGAGGCAGACAACCCATCGTTCTTGACTGCAAAGAATTGCGAAGATTTGTTTAGATTTTCTAAAGTTGTAACTAAACGCAAAACAATTTAGTAACTAACACTACACCTAACACTGGCTGTTCAACACTGCCAATTATTGGGAGTTGGGAACTATGTGATTTGTAGCGAATCACTAAGTACCATCGAACCGATTAGGGACTCATATTCTGATGATCCCCTAATACAAAGCCTACGTGGATCGCTACACCAAGCCACGACATTGGGCTCAACCATAACTTTTATGTGAGTACCGAGCCATGTGCGTATTCATGGCAATGAGTGTGCAGATGCCGTTGCAAGAAGAGTCATTGGTGATAACTCCATTGATATGTTGCCTATACGCATAAATCTCCTACATGCAACATAAAGTTAATGCCATCTGGCATGAGCAATGACAGGGAGAGTTTACTCGTCTGCGTGGTGTCCTTCAGGACTTGGGCCCTTTCGTAACTGTACTTCCAAGGAGGGATCGAATAGTGGTCAACCGGGTTGCCACTGGTCATACCCGTCTTCCTCACAGACACCTGCTTAGTGCAGAAGCTCGAGATGTTGTGTGTGTGGGAGGTGTGGGGGTGATCTGTCCATCCGCCACTTTCTGGAGGACTGTCCAGCCTTAGCCACTACCAGAGCACAACTCACTGTCCAGCCCTTGTGGACCTCCGAGTCCAGCATCAGCACCTTCAGTGGGTTGACGATTTATCCGGACCAGACAAGGTCCGTTCCCTGTTGTTGTACCTGAGAGCAACTGAGACTAAACTGCTTATTATTACAGTTGCAAAGTTATTACTAATATTTTTTTCGTATGAAGTAGGTCCCCACTTTTAGATCCGTTCTTGCCTCTACAACATAAATTTTTCGATGGAAAAAATGTATGTTCTCAAAAATTAAAAAAGGTACTACCAACCGTGACAACACTCGGGTTCTTGTGCGCTCCTCATAAGTGTATCTTTGGTTTATTTATACTGAAGTCCTGTTGTAAGGCTTCTGAATGAATAGCTTTTCAACTCACCTCAAGAAATTATATTTGATCAGGGACAATAATTTCTATAGGTCGTTGTCATTTGGTTTATTTTCTTCCAGTAGGTCGTCCTGGTCGTTCGATCTCACTCAAATTTGGATGATAGTTGGGAAATGACGATTTTAGTATCTCATATCAATTTCAACATGATTGTGTCATTAATAGCTACTGCGCATGCGCCAATGTGAAATCCTTGTAATAAGCTTATTTTCCACAGTTTTTATCCGATTTGGATGAAATTTTCAGGGATTGTGAGGGCAAGGGGGTAGACGGTCCCCTGTCAGTTTCATTGTTGCCAAATAAATACTTCACTTTGCGCATGCGCAAATGTAAATTCCATTATTCTCCATTTTTTCTCGCCCTAGCCAGCCTACGCCTCCGTTCATGTAGTTATATGTATATTTAGGCAATGTATCATACTCTACGTTTAATCTGAGTGTAGAATAATAAACCTTTGTGTAATAATTTGCAACGTTTTCTCTTCCTGCTCGAATACAAAATTTCTTAATTGAAAATAATAAATCAATACTGTATAACGTTTTATAACTGGTGCCCTGGGAGAGCAACTGGCCAATAGGTGTAGCTTCACAACCAGACTAATGTCGGAGTTGGCTTCCTGTCCACGCCCCATCCCTTGGAGCTGGCCTCGGGCCTTGCAATTGCTCCTGGATTTTTTCCACCTTAAAGTTGAAAGTGCGTGGCGAGATCCCGCCGAAACGAAACTGGTCGTGTTGCGGTGGCCACAAAGGAAGTTGGAGAAGAAATTTTTGAATAACCGGTCCACCGCAGGTCTCAACAAAACACGGGTTACGATGTGTTCTTCGATGCGTGTGCGGCACGCGCCATGTAATTACTGCATTACGATTCTGTTTTCGGAAATAGAGCGTACATTGCGGTCGGCGGCGTTTGGGCGTCCAGTTCATTTACTTCCCGAACTCAGCGCAAGAGGTGTTCAATGACAGTGCACTACATAGATGTAGATCGGCCTATTATGTCTCTGGTGTTGTAGGACGGTTTGCTTGACCCAAATAAACGTCTACCACCTGTTCATTTTACATAACAGTAGAACTCATCCTAAATATGTTGACATACGCACTAGTTTATATTCTAAAAATGAGTTTATATTATAAGAAACATAACATAACAACTGAGGAGCTTACTTTCAAAAGGGGTCATATCCATTTTTCGAAAAAAATCTGTAAAAAACGGATTTTCAATCTGTAGGATAACCAAAATTGATTTGTATGAGCAGTTAGCGTCAGAAAGGAACATATCCTTGTGTATTTGAAGGCCAAAGTTTAATGTTTTGATCAAAAGGGATCACATCCATTCCTATATGATGGATAATTTTCGTTTCAATCAAAAGGGAATATATCCTCATCTTCCTTCAAGTTGATGCTCGGTGATGTTTTTCAAAAAGGAACATACCCAAAATGCCATCTACCGGATTTTTTTCCAACTCTAGTTTGGAACATACCTATTAGAATGCCTGTGCTGTTTGGTGATAAGATTTGAAGGGTTTGGTATGAATAACGAACAAAGTGCAGGAGCAACACTCTTCGGCACCCCTGTTACCAACTGTGCTCCTGTACTTCCCAATATTTAATGATATTGATATAAGACATGCTGTGATAACATGTTTCACTCCTGTTTCCCTGATTTCTTTAGTGCTTCTTTCTGTTTGTAATTCGTGTCTCTTGAGATTTTAAGGCTTATCGTCGTTTTTGAGGTTGCTAAGGTGTTACCAAGAATGGAAGGTATTGTTGGCGTTCTTTTGGGTACGCATGAAGTAGCACCCTCACAAGACGATGGCAAAGTAGAAGAATGTGATTGTCTTGACGAAGAGGAAACTGATTTTCATGTTTGAAATGTTGACAGATTTTAAAGATTTTTTGAGATTTTTTCCTATATTGGCTTCTTTGTTCGTTCCCAACTGAAAATTGGTTGATAATACCTTACCTTATTATTACCCACATTATATAATTTGGAAACATAGTACATGTGCGTTTTTTCATACCTAAAAAAATATGAATTACCTGTACTTGATTTTTGAGATTTTTTATTGAGAACGGTACATATCCGAAATTTTGATCAAAAGGGGTCATATCCTAACAATAATTAGCTGTAATTCCTTTGGTTTTCGAGATTGGCTGCTCATGTTTTGGGATATAATTTCTAGTGCCTCACTAAGCTACACTAGATTAAAAACTAAATTTAAATTCCAATCAATAACTCCTTGGGCGTTTTTTTCACTTCCTGAAATTTTTTCGGAAGTGGATATGACCCCTGTTGAAAGTAAGCTGGGATGGTAACTTGATGGGCAGTGCATAGTTACTATGCACTGCCCATCAAGTTAATTTACCATTCCATTTCATCTTCTACTGGATATTCTCGATACCTACTTGCACTATAAATTTCTTGTCATTTTTTGTATTTATTCTTAGATTAGTATGTTAATTATGAAGTGTATGTATAGATGGGGAACAATTACTTACACCAACTTGATCCCACCAATACACCAATGTGCCGAAGGTGCCAACACGAAGAAGAATCAGCAGAGCACTTAATACTAGCTTGCAAGACTATCTAAACGATTGGAGCACCATACTGGGACAACATCTCCGAGCTTACATCCAAAATCCATTAAATTTAAATACCATCTTTGCCGAAAACAAATGCAAAACTTATGAACTTATTTACGATTTTCCTTTGAAAAATGATACATCTTTGTGATTAGCCTACTATTTGTATTCATATATACTTACTAAGGGGCTTTCCCTTTGCAGGGTTCACCTGCCAACCCCCGCCATTGCGGCCTGACGGGCCGCCCATTTCGGCCTGAAAGGCGACCATTGCGGCGGTCAATGCGAGGAGCACTGGGCGCCGGAGGTGGTGGCGGAAGCGCAGGCAGACAGGAACCGCCCGCACCTTGGAATTAGGAGGCGAACGGAGAAGGTCGCGAAAATCCCTTTCTTCAAACGAAAAAAAAACACGTTTTTGACTCACTTTCGATATTTGAACGAATATTTTTTTGAAATTTACGAAAACTAAGATTTTTCTGTTGGTCAGAAGATCCAGGGCTTGAATTTGAGTACCAATATGTTAGTGTTCTGTTGAGCCAAATTGGTGATCTTTTTGATCCTCATTCTCGCTGTGCAGTTTCATTATATAGAATTCACATGCATCTTACAACAAAAGAGAGGTATCCACACCAGTGACACATGTCTCATGATACTCTTCCAGAGCCACCGGTGGTTGTTATACCCTGGATAGTGAACAAAATCGTGTTGCGAGGTAGGTTCAACGATTCGCGATCTTGGCTTGGAAGAGTTTTATTTACATTATATAAGGAACCAGGTGTCGACATTCAATGTCTGGTTAATAAAAGTTGGTGTTCCGCGCTGGAATGTGCGCGACATTCTGTTGAAAAAGTTCCAGTCATGCAGCATGATCGTACGAGTGAATTTTCATAAATTATCGTATTATATGTTACCATGTTTTGAAATTGGTTGCAGTGTTTTGAAATTTGAACAAAAAGAAGTAGTTATTACCAATTTTATAGCAACGAAACTCTTTCTAACTTTTTCTGATTTGAAAATTTTAAGCCTTTTTAGGGAGTTTTTATAAATTTGTCAGCAAACATTAATGAAATTTGAGTACGTTTCCCTGCATAATTTTTGAAAAATTGTTATAATATTCTAGTTTGATGTTTATAAACTTTTTTTTTGCTAAACTCCAGCTAAAAATATAAGTTTAACAGTTTTTAGCCGTTTTTACCCATTTTTAGTGATTTTTTGAGTGAATGTTTTGAAATTTGACCAGTTTAATGGGATCAAAAATTGTTACCCAACGAACTCATCCTTTCGTTTGGAAAGCTTAATTTTTTTTGCGCAAGTATTTTTATCTCAATCGTAAGGGGAGTTATCGTCTGGAATGACACCACACGTGCACACGCACGCACACACACACACACACACACACACACACACGCACGCACACACACACACACACACACACACACACACACACACACACACACACACACACACACACACACACACACACACACACACACACAGACACACACACACACACACACACACACACACATACATGTATATACACATATGAAAAAGCGCAAACTTCAGGAATCATTTCAGCATGCTTCAAAATGGATTTCAGTAAAGAAATTTTCCTAAAATATTGATTTTAAAATTTTCTGAGCCATTGCAATAGCTTCATTTTTTACGAAAATTCGCTAATTATTATCATTTTTTCAAATATGATTTTTTAGGCTATTCCAAAAGTTTCCCCATATCTATCTATCATCCAGCTGATCAGGATAGAGCCCGCCATTTTATTCGCCTATTCTTGTTCCATGGAGGCTCCCTAATACATTTTAACTTTTAGGGTAAACAGGAGAGCATTTAGCTCATTAAACAGATCCGGATGGGGCTCGTCATTTCATACATCGCTCAATTACCGGGAGATGCACCCTGTCGAATTTCAGTTTCCTTTAGTGAATAGAATGGAATTTCGCTCATTCAGCTGATTTGGAGGAGCCTGTCATTTCGTTCATCTCATGATGTTCCATAGATGCTATCTATAAAACTTTCTGGTGTTAATAGTGGAGAATTTAGCTAGTTTTTTTTATACTAGGTAACCAAACAGAACCAGAAGACCTCCAAGATAGAGTTGCCATTTTTGTCACGAGTCTGCGGGGTATCGAATACACCCAAGGGTGGGTCCGTCGGCCCACACCCGGAAAATGTTTCAAACTTTGGTATCTTTATACTTACGTGTTTTTAGACTAATTTACGACTTCTCATACCACAAAAATGATAGAATATAGTCCATTAAATGTAGCATTTTCAATATGTTAAACACTTTAGATCAAAATCAATCAATTTCAATTATTTAGCTATCAAGGAACCATTTTCAAGCTCATTTTGTTTTGATACTGACATTTTTTGTTAGTCGTCTTGTAAAAAAAAAAAAGTTTGATTTATACAAAACATATAAAAATTACAAATAAATTCACAAATTCACATACTTTTTACAATTTATGTGAAATTTATGAAATTAAAGAGAAAAAAAAATGTTCAACTGTTAAATTAAAGGCCACAAATTTACTGGTCGAAGAAAACTTTACTTTAAAAACCGCTCTTCTTGAAAACTCAATCTTCTCGTGGATTTTGCAAATTTGGGACAATATCGAGTCCCGAGGCGCCTTTTTGGGACACACCGGTTTTCCGGGACGTATGGCAACTCTACTCCAAGCCCAAATACATCAATGTCCCCAGTTACATTCGCCTTCACTTTTCTTTTAGTCTATGAAACAAGTAGGTAGTAATATTGGATACTACCAAATTTACCTTTAACCTCGAGGATAGTTTATAGTTAATTAACCCCTTTGTGTGTAGCTTAGCTGATTCTATTTTTGAACCAGTTTAGGCAACGTAAGATTTTAGCATAAGTAAACTGAGATCTTTCCACCACTTGGTGAACCATTTCTGTCGGATGAAAATTGACGGATTTTCATTTCCCCAGGAACCGCTCTCTTGTAAACGGAAATAAGCGTGACCATAAATGTTACTTATAAAAAGTGTCGGATGAAAATGTTGAATGACTCCTCATGATAAGAAATCCATATAAAAAGGTTGTTCTGAAAGAGAAAAATGATGTATTCAAAGTGAAAAAGGTTGAATTCATTGTGGAAAAGGTTGAATTAGATGGGAAAATGTTATATATAACGAAACATCTTTACTGCGTGGCTGGTTTAGTAAAGTTTTGTAATGTCCACATAATTTACAATGATACAAGGATTGTTATTTTATACTGCTACCCTAATTGAAACGATTAGTTGAAATAACAAGGCAGAAAACCGTGAACAATTCAGCGAGAGTAAATAACACGGGTGGGGCTGTGACATAAACGGATAACAGGCCAGTGGGTGTTATGATTGAAGGTGTGAGATAGAAAAACGTTGAAAAATGTAGGGAATATTTCAGAAGCCACTGACGCATGAAAGCGGTTCAATCCACAGCTGGCGGAGGCTAGCACACAACACCTACATAACCGTTCGACTATATAAATATCTACCTACCGCAAACGTGAAATATTAAACGATACCGGCAGTCGTGTCATCTGGCCGATAAGTGATGCGGAAATGGCGTACAGCTCACCTCTATTATTCCCTCTGCGGCAGGAAACGGAGAAAATATTGGGAAGGGCTCATAAATGATGCCGGACCTTCAAACAGAAGGGGGAGAAATACAATGTCGGTACGCACCTTGACTCCAGGCTGTATGAAACTTTAAGAAAGAATAAATTATTTTCTCAATCACCTGTGAATAAAGTGTATAGGTCGGTTTGTAATCAAATCGTTGTTTGTTAACGTTTCGATTAATGTATCAACATGGAACATGTTTTTGTCATTATAACCGGGCCAAAAATGAGACAAAATTACCGTTACGTGACATTAAGTGTTTTACGCCTCTACTTTCTGGTGATTATTTATCGCTTACAGCCAAATCGTTGCTACGGAACTGTATCTTAGGTATTTATTATCGTACAAAAATCGCTCGCCAATCGTTGGAAAGCTCTCGATTTACCTGAACTTTTTTTTTTCAAGAATTTATGCCGCGTCTCAACCGGAAGGGTCATTATCGGCAATCAAAAAGGGGTGTCCGAAGGACACTGCAACGGGCACGATTCTAAGGGGAGCCATGCTGACCGTCCGTCACTAAACGGATTGCCATCACGGACTCCACTGGCAGATCGGAGGGGGAGAAATAATAATAATAATAATAATAATAATAACCCGCAAAACGAGGCATCGCCGCACTCTGCCTCAAGGGATACAGCGATGACCGCTTTGTAACCCCTACAGCGGATAAAAATACCCCGTAATAAAACTAAACTGCGACTAGATGATCCTCACAAATACATAAATGCTATCGATAAATATATAATGATAAATACTATACATCTTAGTTAAATTAAATAAAGGTATGACTGGATGTAGATGAATAAATAAATATATCACATATCCGAATATCACAATTCATTGCAAAGCTCAGTGGCTTTCAGGTACACCAACAGGGACTGGACCTTGTCTGGTCCTGACAGAACATCCACCCACTGAGAGGCTGGGCAATCCTCCAAAAAGTGGCGGATAGACAAATCACCCCCACATCTCCCACACACAACATCTTTCTTGCACTTTGATTTTTTCAGCACTTTTTTAAAATTTGACCCATTTAATGTGCTAAAAAAAAAAGCTGACCAACGAACTCGTCCTTTCGTTTGAAATGCTTGATTTTTTGGCGCAAGAACGGAATTTTTACCTCAATCCTAAGAAGAGTTATCGTCTGGAAGGACATATATATGTATGTATGTATGTTACCGTTAAAGTGTGAAATCAGTTAGTATATATAATAACTAGTTAGTATATAGAATAACTACGGAGACCAGTTAATGTGTGCAATTTCCCGAATTAGACACTTTAACTAGTTATTATATAAAATAACGGGAGGCCAGCCGTGAAAGTGTATAATAATATTATTGTGTTCAAGTATGAATGGGATTTTGTTGAGAAGTCAGAGGAAGAGGGTCATTCAGTTCAAAAGGGATCTTCTCCTATCATGAAAAACAGAGCACTTCATAGTGGAATCAAGCGAAGTCCGTACGAGACTATGTTCGGTTGCCCACCCAAAGTTGGTCTCCAAAATACCTTCACCTGCAGCTGTTTTAAAAAATCTCGCCAGTGAAGAAGATTCCCTGTTCCTGAGCCCGATGCTCAGCCAGAAAACCCGATCCCCTCTGAATCTGTGAAATGCCTGACATGCGATATCGTTCTTCACGACACCACTGCACCACAAAATGCACCTCAAACAGATGCAAATGTGTCAAAAATAAGGTTCTGTGCAACTCAAAATGCCATCAAAGCAACCCCATGTTCAAATAATTGATTTCACAATTTTGGACTTCTGACGTGTATATATTACTTACCTACCTTACTCTATTATATCGACGAATTACATATTAGTAATGAAAATGCATGACAATTCTTCAATCCTTTCATTTCCCCTGAATAATATCATTCTAGTAGTGACTTCCCAAGAAAAGCAGTCGTTTCTACACTTTAACGATTGGTGTTTCGTTACTTTACATAATACCGAGTTATTTCATGTATTCCCTAGGGAAATCATATAGAAAACTTTGAATTATACACACTACCTACAACCTATCGTTATTCGATATACTAACTAGTTATTTTATACATTAACTGAATTACACACTTTAACGGTAACATATACATATGAAAAAATGTTAAACTCTAGGATTCGTTTCAGAATGTCTCAAAACGGATTTCAATAAAGAACATTTCCAAAATTTTTTATTTGAAAATTTTTGGAGTCATTGCAATTCATTTTCTACGAAAATTTGCTAAAAAACACCTTGCACCTAAAGGCAAAAGAGTGATAAGTGTAGAATACGTTCTTCACCTCCATATACATTCATAATAAATTAAAGAGGAAGCTATGTGCTATACTCAATTCGGCTGACGTTTCCTGTTTGTCTAAGTTACAATCAATGAGGGGAAGCAAGCCGCTTACTCAACTTTGCACAAGTTTCTTTCATACGTTTGTAGATGAAATGCCTTATTTTACATACAAATAGCTTTTTTCCTATTACTTTATATTCGTTTACGTTTTTATTATCATAAACCTATTTTCGCTATTATTCATGGATATAAACCAAAGTAAATATCGTCCCGGTTCTTAGTTTTCATGATACCGTGAAGTTTTACGTCCCAACACAATGTTATCGAGCTTCTCGAAGAAACAATAATTCCTTCATAATAGGCCTTCAACTCACTTCATTTATCGCTGGGTGAAATCGAAAATGGGATCACGCAACATGGAAATGCAAGTTATCTACTGCAAAATGCAACTGGATTCCACCCGATCGCGTGTTTGCGACGCGTATAAGCCCAGGACGTTGTTTGAGCAAAATCGTTGCGCACATTATGTGAATATTACTTTGACCCGGAAAATGTTTCTTTATAGTAGGTTATTAAGTTTAAAATGATTTCTATCAGAAGGGAATCTATTTATTCGGCGTTAGGATTGTTCACATAGCAACGAGCATTCGTGACTTGCAATATCTTTGTGAAAGGACTGTTCATTTCCGAACGCTGATTGATATGACAATAATCAAACCACCGCACAGTGGACGAAATGCGTTTCTAGGCGAACAGAATTATTTTATTGGCCATTCTTAAGGTGGGTTCACATCCATACGGAATTGCGGAAATGCGGCAATCTGGCAATGCGTTCGGCCTTCTGATTGGCTAGTGCCAGTCGGAAGAGTTGGGTGAACCTTGCCGGAGAAGCACTCTTGAGACGGACTGTCCACATTTGAAAAATTAGATATTTTACCGGATTGCCGCAATTACGTCATCCGTCGGAGCTGTTATGTTATCTTGTTTTATGGCTGTGGTCGAGTGTGTGTCCGTATCTTAAGATCCTTGAATTTGGATTTCATTGATAGAAATTGTATTTCTGTAGCGTTTGCGTATAAGAATAACAATAATTTACTAATAGAACACTCAATTTGAAAACGGTTTTATGCCAATGAGGCCGAGTTGGGTTAAAAATACCTATGTGTATATACCGGTTTTGTAATCTCACAAACAATCTACCTTCCTAATGATCCTATTCCATTTGTGTTTTGAGACTTTTTTTGATTATATATTAGCTATTTTCGGCTTGTCGAATCAGGAGGTATTTCAGAAGAGATATCACTTTTGCAAAACGAAGAGGAAGAACAGAAATGCGTCTACTTGTCCTTACGAAATGGACAGATTACCTACGTTAAGTATGTAAGTACTTCTTATGGTGCATCGATACATTTAAATTATTTTAAATGAGCCAACCTACACATTTTTTCGAGTAGAAATACCTATAATGTTATCTTGGGAAAAGTAGTTGATGAAATGACCGAATAATTTACCCAACAGTCTGATTTCAAAACGACGTCGCCTTTGCAGTTAACCTTCCGGTGGGCGCGTGGCAGCACTCAGTGCTGCCACGCTAGAGTTTATGTGATAAGTGGTAGTAGATTTTTTGAAACGGCTGGGTACTTTCAGTACCTGCAGTTGGCTACACTAGGAACCCAACGGACGTGCCAGATGTCATTTTCCATCTTCGTAGCAGTCACTAGTCAAGGTCAAACGTAAGGACTCCACTTTGGCAGCACTCTGTGCTGCACGCGCCCACTCATGTAAGTAATTTTACTTTCCGAATGTTGATGTGGGTTATTTTTTTACGTGATGCTTTGGCTCTGTACAAGGTGTTTCGTTGTAGTACAGCGATTTTATCATGAATTATTTAGTAGAAGTAAGTAGGTAGATCAACTGTTTTTCATGCAATCAACAAAATGTTATCAGTATGATGGGTTACCTGTTTCATCCATTCATAGCAGTGTAATGCAAAGATTATCATTGCTTACCTACACTGCAACTACTATTTATATTTACCTACTTATATATTACTATTGGTCCTCACTGCCATGTGCTTTATCTAGGTCAAAACCTTACATTTCTGATGAGGAGATCCGGCGGCTTCTTGAGCTGTTAGAAGATGAAGAGAACAGGCAGTTTCAAAAAGGGACACGGAATATTTTAGATGACATAGATGGCTCAGATTTTGAGGACGAAGAAAAGGTCGTGGAAGTAAATGAGTATGATAGCGGTTCAGAAGTTTCTGAAGAGGAAACAGATGAAATGGAAATTGATGATACAGGCGAGGATTTCTCTTTTTGTATTTGAAAAGACAATGAAACTATTTGGAGCAGTAAACCCCCGTGCTTTCTGCTTCAAGAGTACCAGCGAAGAATATCATAAAAAATTTTCCTGGCACAAAGCGGATTTGCAGGGATACTCAGAAACCCATAGATGCATTTCTCAAACTTATAGGCTTTGACATTATTGATACAATTGTAGACTGCACCAACGCTTTTATTGCTACCAAAAGAGAAGAAGTAAAATACTCCAGAGATCGAGACTGTAAAGACACGACACGGGATGAGATTCTAGCTGTTTTGGGTGTTTTATTCCTTGTTGGAGTGAAGCATGGGAATCGTGCAAACTGCAAAGAGCTTTGGAAAGATGATGGAACCAGTATGATGATCACAAGGGCGACATTCAGTTATAAGCGCTTCCTTTTCTTGCTTCGATCAATCAGGTTTGATTATCTGTCTACAAGAGTGGAGAGAGAAAAGACTGCCAAGCTCGCAGCTGTCCGAAAT
The DNA here is from genome assembly GCA_030762985.1 of Adelphocoris suturalis. Classification (NCBI taxonomy): domain Eukaryota; kingdom Metazoa; phylum Arthropoda; class Insecta; order Hemiptera; family Miridae; genus Adelphocoris; species Adelphocoris suturalis. The sequence continues at coordinate 171,509,543 of CM061040.1, read as the reverse complement.
GTTTATGACAGGTTTTTGGCCAACTGTAGGAATAATTACAGCCATGGTGAATTCATTACAATTGACGAGATATGCTGTTCGCATTTAGAGGTCGATGTGGTTTCGTCCATATATCATCGTCCGTGATATATCACGTGTAATAATTGTAAGCGATTTGTTTGCAAGAAACACTCAAGACATATTGCAACTTGTAAAGATTGTGATGATTTTGAAAGTCTTTCATTCTAATGTTTTATATCTCTATTTTCAAGAGAGAACAGTTACATACTAACATGTTTTGTCAATATTTGGCTTTCACTATCTACTTATTATTTTGGCTGACCAATTCTAGTTTTATTTGATCATAAGTATTGGCTTTATTGAAATAATGTCAGTTCTTTCTTCCAAAACTTATGTTACCAACGTTAACAGAATATACTCGTAATTTTGTTTTAGTAGTTTATGTTTGATATTCTTACAGTTTAATGAGGGACAACTCCAAGTTTACCATCGGAAATAAAATAGGTATATTGATAGGCTGTAATATGCCAAAGAACCAAATATATAATTCAGTTCGTTTATGAGAGTTTTTCAAATGATTTTACCCGCTTTACCTCGAAAACATGAGCAGAAAAGCCAATTTTCTGGAGGCAGCACTCAATGCTGCACGCGCCTCCTAGTGTGATTTTTGAAGGCGCGCCCACCGGAAGGTTAATGTACCTAGGTTCATTAATAAAAATCTCCTTAAGCTCTCATGATTTATGAATTTATTATTCAACGTCATTTATGGAGCTTTGATGTCCCTGAAATGTGTGATAGGTAAGTAGGAGAAAATTCGGGAGGAAACTGGTCTGTTTGGGGAATGCAATGGTAATAGAAGACACAAACAATGATAACGCAATGATAACACAACCGGATGGTTGTGAACGGCCTGCCGCAATTCCACACTCCCCTCCACTACTTCCAACAGCAGACGCATTGCTGCATTTCCGCAATTCCGGATGGATGTGAACCCAACTTTCCCATATTCTCGTCACCACACACCTTGAGTAGGTTTGAGTTTCTTCCAAGGTCCACCATGACGTGGTAGATGTTACAGATCGCAACTCAACCAACCTATTTTTCACTAGAATTTGATGATATGATGACATTTTTCAACAGTTTCGTAATGCGAAGGTAATATTGTAGTAATACCTATAAAGTTTGAATTCAACTAAATGGTCGCAGTAATCATGCCTGCCAGCGCGATTTTGGTTGCAGACAACGATACCGATCTAGTGGTGAAAGAGTTTTTATTTGGACTAGGGACTAACTAGTATGGTTAATCAGTGGGCGAAAACTAAAGAACTTCATTCGTTTAGACTGAGAATAAATAACTTGAAAAATAATGGAAAAAAAATAATTGCAAATTCCTCAGATTTCTGTATTGCAGTGTTGGTACGTGCTTAGCCATTGCCCAGGCATCCAGGACCCAAAGATGTCTAGAGATAAGGACCCAAGCGTGGTTGTTACCTTCCATCACATTCCCTGGGAAGGGTACTCCATTAAAGTTAGTAAAAATAATTTTATTATGCAAAAATTTACGCTATTGCAAATGGGAAGAAACAAAATTAGCGTTAATGATAAAAATAATTAAAACCTGGGAAAATGTTCCACTTACAATCCGAGAATTTGAGCTTAAAAAAAAAAAAAAAATGAAACTATGTTTTAGCTCACGCACACGCGTTTCACATAAATCCGTGAAACCCGCTTATAAGAATGACACAGATTTTGCGGTGTATCTTACCACTACCATGTCAAGTTGTTTTATTTATTTATGACCAGCGCAACGGCTCACCACCAGCTCAATGAAATCATCAGAAATTAACTAGCGGTTTCAATTATGTTCACAATATCAATTATTGAGAATGATCACCTGTGTGTAAACAATTATTCAAATAACCATGCTCTTAGTTCAGCTTATTGGCCACGCACTTCGCAGTAGTAAACATAATGTGGTTGGATAAATCGAGAGCTTTCGAACGAATGGTCAACGAATTTTGTGGGATGAAAATATACCATTTCCCTAGCAACGACTCGGTTGTAAGCAGAAATCATCAGAAATTGTTGCAACACATTTTCGTCCAAGGTTAAAATACATTCTGTATTTTAAAAAAACCACTAGAATACGTAAAAACTATCTTATCAGCGAGTTCAACACAGACTGAGCAGCAGCGGCGCGGCGTGTTTCCTTATGGGTCCTGTCGTTCCGTATATTCTCTGGCGGTTCAAAGTTCATTTTCATGCGTTTTACCAACATCTTTACGACGAAGTTATTCATTCATTTATTTGGTAATGCTGTACATAGTCTTTCAAAACCTTGATTTACATAAATGACAGAACGCAGAAACAACATTATTGTGAGACATAGGCAAATACCTGTGTCGTCTCACAAGAGTTGTGCCAAACAGAAAAAAAAAAAAAAAAAAAAAACGTAAATTCAGTAAGTCAGTACATTTTTTTCCAAATAATAAATTAAAATTAAGTTATTACTTCACACAAATCAAATGATGTACCTATAATCCAGCTGTGTATATTTTCTATATATTAAATTTTCTGTCTCAACCACACCGATCTTAAGGAGCCATTTAAATATTTTCTTTTTACATACGAGGCACGTCCAGAAAGCAAGAGTACTAGATTTTTCTATTTAAGAAAAAAATTTACAGGGTTTTGTAGGTTAACATCTCACTTATTTTTCTACATAATCGCCTTTCCGTTCGATGCAAGTTTTGAGCCTCGGCAAAAGCTTTTTGATACCCTCTTCGAAGAATTCTCTCGCCAACTCTTTCTGCCATTTCAAGACCTCTTCCTTCACTTCCTCGTCGGTTGAAAAGTGTTTTCCACCCATGTGAGTTTTCAGGGAGGTAAAAAGATGAAAATGGAAGCTTGATTTTTTGGCGCAAGAACGGAATTGAGCGGAATTTTCATCTCAAACCTAAGGAGAGTTATCGTTTGAAAGACACACATACATACATTTATGAAAAAATGTGAAATTCTAGAATTCGTTTCAAAATGTCTCGAAATGGATTTTAACGAAAAAAAAATTTTTGGAAATTTTGATTTTAAAATTTTTGGAGCCATTGCAATTGCTTCATTTTTTACGAAAATTCGCTAAAAGATGAAAAAAAAAAAAGATTATATGTAGATGTTATGGGTAAGAAAAGAATCGATCAATAGATCGTGGCGAGATGAGAATGTAATCTTGCGAATAATTTCCGAAGAAAGTAGAACAAAGAAAATTAGGGAGAAAAGCGAGAGTGAGCGAGAGAGAGAAAAAAAAACTTGGAGCAAACAAATTGACGGTATGATTCTATTTAGGCTAATCGGTCGGTTAAAGAAAAGTACGAGGGGGGAGAGTTTGAAAAAAATTCAAAAAAAGGGGGGGAGGGTTTTAATTAGGTCGGCTAAGGTGCCACCAAAAAATTAACCTTATTAGGTTGATAGGGGTGAGATGAGTGAGGTGGGGGTGGGTTGATGAGGCGGGAAGGGTGAAGTATGGAAGGAAAGAATGGTGAGAGTAGCTGAACAGAGCGATAGAGGGGGTGAGGGAGGCCAATTGCCCAAAAGTATATTGATCTCCACCCCCTCAGCCATTTTATTTTTTTTTTTACGCTACGGCGGGCGAAAGGGCGAAACGAGGGGGAGGTAGCACAAAGCGGCGGGTTGCCATTGGTTACGCGGAGCACCCACCCCCCCTTCACGGTCTGTCCTCCACCTCTTCGTAGGTCCCACCGCGGGATCCTTTCACCTTCCACCCCCTTCGCCGCTCTCACTAAAGGGGCGCAGGGAATCTCGTTGGAAATCCCCCCCCTCACCACCCCGACATTCACGTTCTCTTTCACTTCCTCTTTCTCTCTTCTTTATCATTAATATTAATACCACCAAAAATGCCCTCCTCTGGATCACATGATGCGTTTTTGAAACAATTTCTGCTTCCTCACTACTGAAAGAATTCACCCCCCCAATGGTTCCCCCTACTTTCCAAATAAAATTTTGCACTTTGCTTGGCTGATTTATGTCTAATACCATCAAATGAAGTACCTGGCTCAAAAGAAATCCCGTCACGCTCAATGTGAATTTGACATACAACTTTCTAATATTATGACAAACTGTTACTTTCCTAAAGCCCTGAAGGGCTGGGGAAGTTATACGAATCAAGATTTATAAAAAAGGCCTTCTGTCCTTCAATTGGTAAAGAAAAAACTCGTAAACGAGTTCCACTATCTGCTTTACAAGCAGATACCATGTTACATGGATATGTCTTTGATTGGGTATTTCATGACAGTTGTCCTCGAGAGTTGTAAAAAAATCCTTTAACTTTGGACTGTAGGTGACGAAATGTAGGATAAAGAATTTATTCTATTATTCTTGGAGACACAATAAGCATACTATACATACTATTAAAGTTATTTCTCCAATACAGGCGCTATCATTTTTATGTTCATGATAGCCTGATTTTTCATTAATAAATGAAATTATATCATTTATCGTTTCGTTCTCTTACTGAGGTCATCTTCAGATCTTGCTTTCTTGACATTGAGTTGACTTGGTGAGCCACTGTTTTATTTGACAAATCCGTTATATTCGGATGTTTATAAATTTTTTCCTGGACACACCAAGATCTGAAGATGTCCTCGAGGACGAAACGTTAACCAATACAACAATAAATGAAATAATTTCATTTATTTCCCCTGGGCCGCATCCCGACTAATTCCAACAAAACAACGGTTTACTTATAGAAATGTTGAAAATAACTGAGGAGAGAAGTCACTGCAATGAGTTGTTGTTTACAGTCGACTGTTTTCAAGAGGATGATAATGATCCTATGGAGTGGAGTAAATGATGCTATTGCTTTACGTTAAGAATATTGTAACCGGCTTATTGAAATTGTTTTTAGTCCAATCAACTTAGTTTAGGAATGTAGCCAGGTACGTAAGGAGGGGGAAATTAGTAGCTTGAGATGTGAACATTTATCACATAAATCGCTTTCGAACGAGTGGCGAACGATTTCTGTGCGATGAAAACTTCCCCTAGCAACGGATTGGTTGTACGTGAACATCATTAGACATTGTGACATATTTTGTGCGTCACGAAAATTTTTGGTTGACCCCCCAGAGCAAAGACATATCCATGTCAAAAAAAAAAAAAACTCATAACTTTAAATTCGATTATTAACAAAAAAACTATAAGTAAGTAGATATTTTACATTTTTGAATATTAATCTCCCTAAAGAAGCCCCAGTTCCTGGGGAGAAACGTTGGAGTTTAATTAAAAAACCAATTTAAGGACAGAAGGTCTTTTTTATAAATCTTGTTACCTATTGCAAGTATTGCAGAGTTCCAATCTTTGTAGTACTATTGTTTAAACAAATATATAATTGTTTATAACAACCTATATCTTGTTAGGTGGGACTGCCCATGGACGTTTTGTGTCATTGTTGTCATGGTAATTTCATTTGGTGAGGCTGATCACTTCCTTCTTCCTTACTGCTCTTACATTTTCATGTTTCGTTGTTGTTTTAGGACTGTTTGCCCGACTTTATATTATCTGCTTTCTTCTCATTGAGGGCTTAGCTTTTTAGTAAGTTTGTTTTTTCTTACGAATATATATATATATATTTTTTTTTTTTAGCTTTACAAGACCCAAAGTTCTTATCAGGTTGTTGTTGTTTGTTTGCCTATAGCCTCTGATGATGGTAACGGTAATGACCGAAACGTCAAAAATATCATAAACGATTACAAAGTAGTTATTTTTCATATTATGTGGCCGAATCTTAACAATACCCAAATACTGTTACGTTCTTCAGCACCTACCATCGTATATATGAACTAAACCCTAAACTACAATATGAAAGTATATTAGAAAGCAATTCCTTAACTACTGGTTCTTTTTAGTCCTCTATCTTTATGGGTTTATGTTTAATGTTTTTATCAATTTAATCTGGGTGTGCATTTTATTTTCAGAATTTAGTCAAATTGTTGAATCTGTTCCCAGCTGCTCAGAATAATGGCCAAATTGTTATCCACAATTATTAATCAGCTCTTGGTTATATCCTAATAGAATACCTACTGTTATGAAGTTCCCGTAGTAATGGTTCAACTAAAATTTTAAAAAATATATATATGTTCCAGAAAAAAAGGGACATTTTGATACATTGAACTATGCTGAATCCAAATCTGCTAGCAGATTGTATACATCGCCCCCCAGTTTTGAAAAATGATATATTTTTCAGGAAAAAAACTGGATGGAAACTGAAAATACAAATCACCTTTTAAATAAAAAAGTTACCCATAAAAGCTGATAAAATAACATAATTATGAAAGTTAAAAGGAGTGCAGCAATATTTTAGGTATCTGCGTAGTGTTATGATACATTGGTCTTCTTTCGTTCATATTCTTTGCACCACATCCCTGTTTGGAGGGTCCAGCTGTAGTCTGGCATAAATTTATCTGCTGAAATTACCGGGAAAAATAAGTTATTTTAAAGTTGTTTTTCAGTTAAACAACTTACCAAGTATACCTACGTGAATCCACTTCTACGAAATTTGTAGCAAGTACGTAAGAAGATGAGGTGAACAACTTCTCAAAAGATGAGACAGAACTCAAGCACAGTTCAAGACGCACATATATTTTCCGAAAAAGGAGCTAACAAAAAATCAAATGTCATGCGGGGGTCGCAATGTATTTGAGTGGTCACTCAACGAACATTATTATCCTTTGATTTCATAGTGTTATTTCCGGGGAAACCTCTCGTGTTCATCTGAGACAGACCCCAGATTATTGGAGGAAAATTCAAATTTGGATGAATTTCCAAAGATATTTTCCAACCCGAAGCCTTGCATTAAGTAAGCAACTCTTTTAATGAGTTCTTCATAGATTTTAACTCGGAGATACCCTAAAAAAGCACACTTTTAACAAACACAGCAAACGTTTCTATCTACAAGATTATGGATTTCCCCTAATTATTATCTATCTGTATTTTCCTAATTTGAGTGACTATGAAGATCCTCTTTTTAAGCTTTGCATCACCGGTACTAGAAAATTAGTTTTTGGAATATACAAACGCTTCTCTTTCTTTTAGTTTGTTAGAAAGTAACTAAAACAACGTGTACAAATTTTTAAAATTTGGACCACTCAATGACTCAATTTTAGCCGAGGTCACTGATTTTGTACCCAAATACCTGTGGGTTCAAGAAATTTTATGGCTACGGATTCAAGAATAGCACATTGAAAATCTTACGAAGTGGATATTTTCAGAACAATGTTTTCTGAGTAACGAACAAATTTGGTGTCTTGTTTTCTTCAGATAGTTGTTAGTGCAAACCATTGTTTCCAACTTCTGATGGTTGGATAAACTATGGGGCGACCCTTTTTCATTTGAGTTTCATGTTTTCAAGGTGTCTCGAAGAAAAAAAGGTTACTTCCAGAATTAATCTAAATTTGCATCGTTTCCAATCAAAAATGCCTATCGAGATCACGCAATTCAGTTTTCGTGGTATACAGACAAACAAATAACAAAGGAAATGATAAGAAGTTGATTCCAGAGCGAGCGAGTGAGAGAGAAGAAGTGAGAGAGAGAGGGAGAGAGAGAGAGAGAGAGAGAGAGAGAGAGAGAGAGAGAGAGAGAGAGAGCTCTACTTAACGGGACTAGAAACCCCCCTCCAAAACAACCATATGCCGGTATCTCTATCTCCATGATCCCTGATCCGATTTCAAATTTTTTTTTTTAAATTATAGATCCTTAGGAGATCTTTAAATGTGCGGAATCAGATCGTAAAAATATTAATTAGGTAAATCACAATTTTGAAGCAATTTTTTCCGTTTTTGGCTTCACATTGTTGGCCCATAAAAAAATTATCACGAACAATTTTGAATAACTGTTTCCGCACATTTGTGCGTTAGGATTAGTCGATCATTTTGGAAAAAAAAATCATGAAATTGGTTGAGCAGATCCTGAGAAACAGATACATATGTGTCAAAAATCGTCACTTTACAGGAGAGCCAAAAAACGGGAAAGTAACGTTTTCAGCGTTCAAAATCGATTTCTAATTTATGAAAATAAAGAAGAAGAACCTCACGGTTAGAATTAGCTCAGCTGATAGTGTAGCTAACAAGTTTCAGTTTCAGTGGCATTTTTTGGTACCATTCGAACGTTTCGCGATGAGTAAACCGAAGCCGGTGTTCAAAAAAGTGAACCACGTCAGGAACTTCACCAAAAATCGGATTCAACGCGGAAGTGTTTCGTTTTTTGATTTCTCCTCGTCCATTTCGAATTCTGACAGCTCTCCTTCGTCGTTTTCTCTAGTTCCTGGCATTTCATCCTCGACTCCCAGTCCTTCACCATATCTTGTTAATGGTACCTAACCCATTTCCAAACCTAACTCTTCGAATGTGTCGTCCGCGTCCTCTTCCAATACCAAATTAGGCGAAGTTCAACAATACGGTGATTACGTAAGTACATCTGTTCTGGACATTATTGATTTATCGAATTTCGCTAATGTTCTATCAAGAAATGCAAGGTGCATGAGTTGTCAGGGTGAACTTACGATTGATGTTCAACTTACGATGACTACGAGGCAGGTTGCTTCTGAGCCAATTTTAGAACGTTTAATGTTCGAAAAAAATTGAATGTCATATGTAATTTTATTCAGAATTATATTTAGTTTTTTTTAGACAATAAAAAATTTTTGGCAAAAAAAAAAAAAAAAGTTTAAATTTTTTCCAGAGGCTCCAAAAAATGCCTTTAATTTGAACAGACATTTCTGGTTATGTACGTGCTGACAAACAAACGCTGACATTTATAAATTAGTATTAATTCATCTGTTAAACTGCGATTGAATACAGAAATGGCCAAAGGTTATATTTCAAAGTACCTAATTAGTGTAAAAAATATGCAGGTCGATTGCATAACTATGCGTTATTGAGAAGTAAAAATCCATAAGCAGAAGATGTGGAGAACAGCAGAGGACCTGATAGGCTTTTGTGATGGAGCAGCGATTACAATGGGTTTGGGTCCTTCATCTCGCACTTAACAGGAAAAAAGAAATGAACACGACTGAAAAAGCCTTGCAAGGGAAAGAAGAGTTTAAAAAAAGAAAGAAAAAAGCCACAGTTCCTTTGAGCCTGACGGCTAAAATTAAAAAACATGAATATGCTTTAGCCATACACGACTCACTCCTCGTCGATTCTCTGAACCCGACCCCCCATCGGCCTCTGAACTCTGTTTATCATTCAAAACAAAAAAATGTTTTAGCTCCTCGCTCTCGCTTTATTATAGAAATGATCACGACCATTGAGCTCTTGTGAGATGATGATCTCCTAATAGAAACTCGCGAGTAAACATTCACTTTATTATAGAAATGATCACGACGATTGAGCTCTCGTGAGATGATGATCTCCTAATAGAAACTCGCGAGTAAACATTCACTTTATTATAGAAAGAGGCTAAAGAGGCTACATACGAAATTACAGCTTCCTATAGTGTAAAGTATAGAAATTACCTATTAAAATAATTTAACCACCGCTTCACAAAACTTAACCGTTCTCGCAATATTTGGATCACCTGCCATGAATCACATAATCGAAACACCAGCTCAATGAAATCATCAGAAATTAACAAGCGGTTGCAATCATGTTCACAATATCAATAATTGAGAATGATCACCTGTGTGTAAACAATTATTCATATAACCATGCTCATAACTCAGCTTGTTGGCCACGCACTTCGCAGTAGTTAATATAGTATGGTTGGATAAATCGAGAGCTTTCGAACGAATGGTCAACGAATTTTGTGGGATGAAAAACGACGAAGTATCATATCCCTAGCAACGACTCGGTTGTAAGCGGAAATCATCACAATTATTGGCGCTACTTTCGTTGCACTCTCGAGGGACATTTTTCGGTAGTTAGGTCACGGCTAAAGCATATTCATGCTAAAAAAATTAACCGATCACCTAGTGCCTTAGCGAACGAAAAAGAAGACGTATGATCCCTTAACTTGTCTATAATAATTAAATAATCAAATATATTTCAATAATAACCTGATAAATAATGAGTCGTTTATGGTGATTCCTCCCTAGTAAATTTACTAGAATAGTCAGGATGTTGTTATTATCGTATACTCACCCCCCCCACCCCCCCATTCAACCACCTCTGAAATTTATCAGTCTTTATTACTATAGATCCCCTCCCCTCCCCTAAAAGGCTTTACGAGCCCAAATCGGGCTGCCGAGGCCTTGACAAAATTCTCTTCGGTTATTAAAAGTGGACCCGATTCTCCTCACCCCTCATCCACACATAGCTTACCTTCTTTCTCTCCATAGACCTCCCCCTATTCTATATGGCCAACAGCTCTTTCTCCAACCCACATAGCTTCCCTGCAGCCCAACCCAAACCCTTCCTATTAAACTCTTTCTTCCGCCATAAATTTCATCCCGCCATTGTCATTTCTCGTTAGATCGCTTTTGTGGTGGTGTAGATAAACTACAAAAGGGCGTTTTTCCTTTGAAACTCGCTTTTGATTTAACTTCCAATTCATTCGAGTAATTTATAAGCATTTTCCGATCGTTGATAAACGATGATTGACACGCATACATAGAACCGGGCTCGGCTCAGAATAAGTGAAATACGAGAATTGAAGGAATCTCCTAATTCAAATTTGCCATCATTCGTCTCGTATATCTCCCTACAAATTAACGACCACAAGAATTGTATCAATTCATACCGAGTTGGGTGTAACAGTCACAATTTTCCTACCTCTTTCTCCTTTAATGTTTTGACTCTTGGAAGAAATATATTGGTAAGTAAAGCATGCATTACAGGGACGTCTCTATGAATGGATTCAACATAATTTTGGTTAAAGTTAAAATAAGAGAAAAAACATGAATATCATGACTTCTTGAAACTACCGTTCTCACTACTGGCCCCCTTCACCGACAGGAAATTTCCATAATAAAACTTCCTGCTTGAAATTTGAAACTCCTGGTATATTTTCCAAAACTAAACCGAATTCATATTTGAACAAATAAAGAATCACGAAAATCGGGAGAGATTAGCTAAAACATGATGATTTATTACCATTCACCGCCTTCCACTATGAAATTTGAAACTCCTGATATATGGTCCAAAATTAGAACCAAATTCATAATGGAACAAAAAAAAGAATCACGAAAATCAGACGAGAATTGTTAAAAAATCATGATTTATCAGTATTACCCCCTCCATTCACTGCCTTCCACTGCTGTCATACTTTCCAAAAATATATCGAATTCGTAACGGGAAAAATTAAGAATCACGTAAATCAGTCGAGATTTGTAGCTTCATAGATTAATATTTTAAACTCCATACATAGGATTGTTGTTTTTGGAAGATATTTGTTCAAGGTGTTTGTGCGAGGGATACGTGACAAACTATATCACTGAGAAAAGAGAGAGATTGATTGATTGCGTTTATTTATCTGTACAAAATAGGACCGGTGGTGCTCTCTGCCATTCATAAAGAAAATGTGTTTAGTGTATGTGTAAATATATAGGTTATATACAGTTAATAATTAATTTTTGAACTTCTGCGAGAGAGAGAGAGAGAGAGAGAGAGAGAGAGAGAGAGAGAGAGAGAGAGAGAGAGAGAGAGAGAGAGAGAGAGAGAGAGAGAGAGAGAGAGAGAGAGAGAGAGAGAGAGAGAGAGAGAGAGAGAGAGAGAGAGATAAAACCGAATTGGCAGAAGTTCACATTATTCTTGCACGCCAAGATGGTTTTGTGAATCGTGTTTGCGGTTTCTTAATATTTCTCCTTCTGGAGTTCGAAAGGTTGGTCGTACAGTGCTCTCAAGATCTCAATCGATATATTGAACTGAATTCTGCCTAAATCAGACAAGTCAAACATAGAGTTCCTCAAGGAACAAATTTCTACGTATAAAAGCTTGTGTAGGCAGCAAGAAAATCACTAAATAGAAGTATACCTACCTATCAAGTTTCTATCTTGGAAGTTTACAAGAAGTTTAAAATAGAATGGAAAAATACAAGAAGAGAAATGGAGCCTACCTAATATTTTTCACCTGACAGTTGATATCTTTTTCGTTCCACCAAATTTTTTTATTCTGGAACAATATCGTTTGGTACAGCCATTCTGAGAATCGAGCATATATGGCAGTATGTCAGCCTGGACCTTTTCCGGAGACTTATAACCTTATCGAAAAGGAAATGAGTTTTTCACATAGTTGAGTACTCCCAAATATGGAAATGATTTCAGCCTCGAAATGTGGAATTTCCGGGAACCGATGATGAGGCAAAAATGTATAAAATGCGGGTGTACCATCAAGAAATTTGTATCACACTGCATTTCGAATGGACACTTTTTCCTCGTCGATGGTGGTGGGAGCGCAAAAATGGCTCAAAAAAGGGGAAGGTGATATTCAACAGCTTACATTTATTTTGAAGAATGAATTTATTTGAACATTAATCTATACAAATTATACAGTATTATGAAATGTTTAGGAATATCTTAAAAATCAATATTAGCCATTAGTATATTAAAGATTGATGAGTTAACAGACAGCTATGGAAATGAAGGATACAAATGCTACTAACCCTGAAGAGTAAAACTCATGCTGGGGTTAGGAATCTCAGACGTTAATCTATAGATTAAATTAAATTCAAATGAGTGCTTAAGTAGGCATGTCAGTTGAACATTCTATAGGTACATAATTATTATTGAAGTTTCTTATTCAATGTTTTACTTGTTATATAATTATTTTCCATCTTTCCACATGTATTATATTCTCTTTAGCATCAAGTATAAGTAGGTGTGAACATTGCTTAATTGCTGAACATTGGATATTGGTTTTTATTTGCAGTATAATAAATTTGAGTTGAACAGTTAAAATGAATCTGGCAAGATTTGGTCGCACACGACCATTCTTCCACCTAACCAGACTTACACCCAAATACAGAATTTATACATGTCTGCGTATTAAGTTATGTTAGTAAATATAAACAAATGTGAAAAATTAAAAGAAATGTGAATGCGTGAAAGGCTATAATATATTGATTATAAAAAAGGTAAAAATAAATAAATTTTCAAAGAGAGAGAGAGAGAGAGAGAGAGAGGGGGTGGGGGAGAAAATTGAGAAGAGGAGGGAGGGGAGCCTATTCAAGGCATGATCTGCCCGCCCGAGTGTGCGGTATAGGTAGGTACGTTATTATGATTAACTCTCGCGATAATGACCTGCCTTTTTCAGCCGTCCTTGGATAAGCGGATATCCTGAAAAGCTAATTAACGAAATACAGAAAGGCAGATGGAAATGATGTGCAGCGCTTGGGTGCCTTTATATTTATTCCGTAGCTTCGTGTGTTTGTTTGGGAAGCTTTTAGTATTCGTACCCACGAATTGTATTAACTTACTTTGTTGGAAAAAAGAGCTTTCCGCTTTATAACATAATTATTATATAATCGAACGTGCGTGTCTTGTTTTTTTGTCTTAATCACGCATGAAAATAAAGATCTATAAAAATTCGGTTTAAAAATTGACGTCATTGTACCATCAGTATGAACCAACGGTTCGTCATACTTGGCCTTCGGGCCAACCTTGAGGTAGTGGAGATGTTTCCACATCCGAGAGATGAGAAAAATGTGTTTCCCGAATCCAAATGTCCAGTCAAATTTCACGTTTTAGAAATTCTGATCAACTTTGGTGCGTGTGTGTTTATGTGTTGACAAATGTTTCCAACAAGCTTATGATTTCTCGCTTCCATAAAAAATCAAAAATCTTTCCTCTTGATAATATAATTATTGTATAATCAAACGTGCATGTCTTGTTTTTTTCTCATAACCACGCGTGAAAATAGGGATCATTAAAAACTTGGATCAAAAATTGATTTAAATGGTTCTGTTTTCGCATTCCGTTAGACGCAGTAGACATTGATGACGTCATTGTCACATCAGTATGAACCAACGCTTCGTCATACTTGGCCTTCGGGCCAACCTAGAGGTAGTAGAGATTTTTCCACATCCGAGAGATGAGAAAAATTTGTTTCCAAAATCTAAATGTCCAGTCAAATTTTTCGTTTTATAAATTCTAATCAACTTTGGTGCGGGCGTGTTTGTGCTTTTGTGTTTGTTTGTGTGTTTACAAATGTTTCCAACAATCTTATAATTTCTCTCTTCCATAAAAAATCAATGCCATTTTCAGGTATGTGGGGTTCAACTACGTCACAAGCGTCTCACCACAACTTGATAGTAAACTGCCATCCACTAAGGTTGTCTTTAGATACAACAATAAGGTCTCCCAGTTGCATTCCAAGTTGAAGGCCATTGATCTCCTACAGCTAAAGTCATGCGTGATTTATAAGGTTCCCTGTAAGAATTGTGCCATTCGCTATGTTGGGCACACACAGTCCTACATCAAGGTTGGCATGGGCAGACACAGGTCAGACTGTAGAGGGGAATCGGAGAGTGGCATTATGTTGTCCCACCATGCACTGGAACACGGGCATTTATTTGATTTTGTGAAGGTCACTGTGTTAAATAGAGAGCAGCAACTGGGTAGGCGTACTTTCAAGGAAGAATTATACATACTGCTGACGGACCTTACGTGCAGCAATTCTGGCGTGTGTGAAGATGAACAATGTCTGGTCAGCAATGTCTGGTGCTGAGTGATTGTAACCTCCTCTTGGTCGCTATCTTGTAAATTTTTCATTGACTGCTTAATTGTTGCCATTTTATTTCAATCAGTTCTGGGAGAGCCACTGTATATACTCTAGGATGTGTTGTTGTTGTTCTCCATGTGATGTTTATAAGGAGCTGATATCATATTCTCCTGCAGTTTGCCTGTTTTCTATGATTTCAGTTTAGTTTAGCTCTGTATGCTTGCCATCAGTGTTTTTTCGATTTTCCAATATTAGCCTTTAATTTTTGAGTCCTATTTATGTGCCAACCGTTGTCAGCCTCAACTGCAACCAGTTCTTGTTTTCGGTATGTATAGAAATATTTTCATGATAGGTGTTCACATGTCTTATTTGAGCAGGCTGGATGTTGTTGTTGAATTGTTGTATCTTGTTATTTTTTAGTTATGACATTTAACTCACAATCCATGACCGTGTCCAATATTTTGACACCATAGAAGATTCTTGAGTAAGTTGGCTACCTAAGGACTTAATTAAGTGGTAGTGGATGTTATTATTTTATTTTATGTTGGCCTGATATTTTTTCTTTGAGTTCATTTTGTGCTATTGTATTGTTTTGTTATTGTTTCTGTGCAGAGCCTGAAAGTTTCTGCTCTGATTGTTATAGGCACTGATGATGGTTTCATATAAACCGAAAGCTCGGCGATAATGACTTTTATTTGTTTTGACCATTATCCTGATAATTTTTGACAACATACATATTGTGGGTCGATCATCTCTTTCTCTACTTGTTTCTGGGATATCATACAAATCGTTGCATCATGGCATTCTACAGCCAGGGACGGATTAAAGGGAGGGGGGGTGGTGGGGGCGGTCGCCCCCCCCCCCCCCCCCCGAGAGGCAGAAGAAAAAAATTCTGGCGGGGGAACGTCAGAATAGAATCACGCCGTCGTGCTTGTAGGTTGACAAAAATACGAGTGTAGATGAAGGAACTTTATACTGTGGGGAAACTGGGATGATAGGTACCGGTTCAACTAATCTGTCACGGCCAATGTACTAATTTGTTCGTTTGAATTTTAGTAGGGCTGCAAACTGTATAGGTGCCACGGGGCATCAATCGGATATTTACGTGGGTAGAGTCAGAATTTTCGTCGGTAAACTCTGAGATTTCCAGAAGTGCCTGAGGGAAAAATCATCAAAGCAGGTTGGCAACGGTGGTGTAGAGTCCGAGTCGTGCTGTCGTCCATCGTCGCCCTTTTGTGAGTAGAAGAGCAGTAGAAACCAAACTGCATGTTAAATGCGAACTAAAGTTCTATTTTAGTGTTTGAGTTCAGCTCCGTCAAGAAACGAGCATGGAAGATATCTTTCTTCTGTAAAAAACATTAGGCAGCAGGGAGCAGGCAAGGAATACAATTTTAATTAATAGGGATAAGTTTGTGTTCATCAGTATATTTAACAAGTTACGGTAAAAACCTAGGTACCTACTGTATTTGTCTCTTGTTTACCGCTTTTGGTAACGGTAACAATACATAATCAATAGCCATAATACATAATCAACCTACCTACTGTTTCAACGAAGAAAGAAACGAATCGTGTTTTCTTAACTGATTGCAACCAGTGTTTTTCGATTGACGTGAATTAATTAACTGTTTCACATCTACGAGTAATATACAAACAAATTTTTAACAAGGTAATATTTTATTTGTATTTTCATCTTCAATCAGAAATGTACTTTGTTCATTTAATTTCATCGTGAGTGTTTATTAAATGGTTGTTTACTCCTAAAGTAAATTGAAAAAATAAAGAGTGCATTATTATTCAATCCTGTGTTTCCTGTGTTTACAATATAAATGTATAATTTATAAATAATATTATATCACGAGGACTAAAGTTCTCTAGCGTTTTATGTTTAATTCCCTGCCTTTTTCGATATTATTTTGCCAGAAAAATTACTTACCTATAATCATTTTATTTTTAGTGTGCACATGGATGTTTGGTAACCAAGCTAAAATTTGTGCAGATAAAAATTATGTTTTTCATGATGTTAATTTTTACATGCCTGATATAAAGTGTGGGTCTATAACCTTTAAAACTGCTAGTTTTTCAAGGTCTTTTTTCAAAAAATTTCTCGGGAGGGGGGGGGGGGGGGGGGGGAGGGGGTACTCCCGGTAAAGGCCCGCCCCCACCCACGAAATTCTATTAATCCGTCACTTCTACAGCTGAATAAGGAGAATGAGCAGGCGGCGTTTCTCAGTCTCGGTTTCCAGACGCTCCTGTCGAGCTCCAGCCTCTCCTGAAAATCCCAACATCGCAGCAAAGAGATGCAAGTTGTTAGAATCTCCAAGGTGCCAATGCAGCCCCAAGTACATATTATTGATCCAATGTATTTCATATGAAGATAACGTGTGACAACCTGTTTCCAATGGTGAAGGCGAAAACCGCAAGGACGAAAAAAAGTTTTATTCAGGTCGGATACTTATTCCCCGGAAATGTCTCGCACATTTTTAATTTTTTTTTCTCTCTCTCTCTCTCTCTCTTTCTCTCACTCCTTCCTATCCTTTTGCTTGCAGGATAATAATCACGCAGAGAAGAAATGCCCTGGGGCTCGAAGAAAATCCTCTGGCGCCGAGATGCAAGCATAATTCACAACCCGAATACGTCACAAAGAAGACAAGAAAAAAATAAGATAACTAACCTACGGCAGTCGGATGAAAAAAGCCACAGTTCCTTTGAGCCTGACGGCTAAAATTAAAAAACATGAATATGCTTTAGCCGTACACGACTCACTCCTCGCCGATTCTCTGAACCCGACCCCCCATCGGCCTCTGAACTCTGTTTATCATTCTGCCATCTATCCTAAAACATGGAATCATGTTTTAGCTCCTCCCTCTCACTTTATTATAGAAATGATCACGACCATTGAGCTCTTGTGAGATGATGATCTCCTAATAGAAACTCGCGAGTAAATATTCACTTTATTATAGAAATGATCACGACGATTGAGCTCTTGTGAGATGATGATCTCCTAATAGAAAATCGCGAGTAAACATTCACTTTATTATAGAAAGAGGCTAAAGAGGCTACATACGAAATTACAGCTTCCTATAGTGTAAAGTATAGAAATTACCTATTAAAATAATTTAACCACCGCTTCACAAATCTAACCGTTCTCGCAATATTCGGATCACCTGCTATGAATCACATAATCGAAACACCAGCTCAATGAAATCATCAGAAATTAACAAGCGGTTGCAATCATGTTCACAATATCAATAATTGAGAATGATCACCTGTGTGTAAACAATTATTCATATAACCATGCTCATAACTCAGCTTGTTGGCCACGCACTTCGCAGTAGTTAATATAGTATGGTTGGATAAATCGAGAGCTTTCGAACGAATGGTCAACGAATTTTGTGGGATGAAAAACGACGAAGTATCATATCCCTAGCAACGACTCGGTTGTAAGCGGAAATCATCACAATTATTGGCGCTACTTTCGTTGCACTCTCGTGGGACATTTTTCGGTAGTTAGGTCACGGCTAAAGCATATTCATGCTAAAAGAAAATATATCATAATTTCCATTACTTGGTTGGTATTTCCACGATGTGCAATGAGTTGTGTGAATACGAATGAGTAGGTATTTGTGAAAATATATTGTGTGGAAGAGAAGAATAGATATTGCATTTCGGTGCCAACAATATATCCTCACATACTAACAATCTCAGCATTTGCGAGACTTAAGGGAGGATTTCGTATTATGAAGAATGAACGTAAAAATTGAGTCGAGTCTAGCGTATTATTTTTATTATACAAATTCCTTAGTTTCCTAGCTACGATGAGATAAATTCCACGTAAATGGATATTAAAACGGTAGATTCATGATTAATAGATAATTGACCTATGGGAGGATTTCAAATACCCAGATTGCTTCTAAAAGATAGTTTTTTTGATACATAGATTAAAATCGTTACTTAACCATCAAAAAGGACGAAGTTTAAGAAAGAAATTAGAAAAAGAAAGTTTTCCAATCGCACGAAGAGACCTGCATGGGATGGCTTTCCAGTAGTAGAAACAAATTAATCTCGAACTTGGGTATAACAAGAAAAAATAAAGTTTGTAAGCACAGAAAAACAAGAAAACGGGCTGATCTGTTTGCAAGGACAGGACCGTTGTGCTGCGAGGGAGCGGAAAAAAGTTTAAATTGCTCGATTCTGAAGTTTTATTACTTAAAGTGAAAAAGGAAAGTTTTTGTAAAGGGGTTATGAAGCATTTACGATGGCTAATTGAAGGATACAATTGTAAAAACCCAAAAGAAAACAGTGATTCAAAAACTCAAGGAGAGGAAAAAAAGGGAGTTGAAGAGTTGTGATGAAAATCGCTCGCCATGTTGGGCGAGTATAAAGTAAAGATTCATTATTTATTGTAAGATGGTTACATATTACTAACTAACTAGTTATCATATGTACAGAAAAAAATGAACCCATAAAAACAAGTTTTTAATGTAACTCTTTCTTTTTCTCATGTTCTCAGTTAATTTTATTGTTGTTTCAATATTTGGTAGTTTCTTGGCAACAGTAAATTGAAACAAAATCACATTGATAATAACTTAAATTAAATTGACAAGGAAAATCATTTAATATTTTATTGACCCTGGATTCGTTGTCATTTTATGCAGACGTTCAATAGTATCCTTCTCCTCCCTCCTCCTCCCCCCTCATCCTCCTCCGCCATCATTCCTCCCCCTCCTCCTCCTCACTCCTCCCTCATCCTCATCCTCCTCCTCCCTCACTCCTCCCCTCCTCCCTCCTTCTTCTCCTCCTCCTCCTCCTCCTCCTCCTCCCTCACTCCTCCTCCCTACAATACACAACACGCGTAAGGTGTCCCATATTAAATTTCAAATTTTCGAAAATTTATAGTATAACTAACTTTTTCTTCGCGAAAATTTGATAGATTAAAATGTACGCCAGCATGAACTCGTGTGCAAAATTTCAGATCGATTGGATATCGGGAAGTGGGTTAAAAATCGATCTGAAATTTTGTCTCAAGAAAGAAAGCAAGCAAGCAAGCAAGCAAGCAAGCAAGAAGAGAATCGAAGTTAATAGAAAGGGTTAAAAAAGGGCAGAAGGTAGTGTGAAAAAGAGAGAGAGAGAGCGCACATGAGTCGAACTGTAATTCTAAATAGACACTAGGAACCTCCTAAAATGGCTCCTTAATAAGTTTAAAAAAATAAATAAATAAAAAATAAAAATAAAATAACATATTTTTCAACTTATCTCCAAAGAATACAATTCACATCAATCGCTGTTCGACACTGAAGTTATACAGTACCATAGAAATCTGCGTCGGTTGAACACCGGAAATTCTCAAACTAATCGATTCTTGAGAGAGTGATTTTATTTCAAAGTTTGTAGTACTTGAAAAATACCAGTTACTTGCGAAATAGGTGTCAAAGTTTACAATTAATCGAGCTTCCTATTAATTAAATTTGTAGAAAATTCAATTTCGTATCGAATGACCATAAATTGTTTTGATTTTTTTATTGAGTTATGGAGCTAGAAATTTGAGAAAACTCGTAAGACACTTGTTTTTTAGACTGGGTATTTCGTACTACTCCGCACATCAAAATTCCCCCATGATTGAGTTCACCAAATAATGCAGTTCACAAGAAAATTAATTTCTACTGCAGAGGTCTGCAGAAGGGTTCATGATAACCTAATATACAGCCATAATTGTGATGATGATTTTGCAATTATGGAAATTCATGATCTTGAATAGTGGAATCATCGATTCCAATGTTCATGAATACAAGTGAGAAATTGGAACTTACAATCAGTCGTCAGTGTCATGAGAAACAGTTTTCCTAATATTAACCGCAGTGTCATCCTTCTAATTGAGTCAGACCGTCTCCCATTAAAGTACAAAGTGAATGGCCGTTTAGAAGATTGGCTTTGGCAAAGTCGTAGAAAAAAAAAGACTACCCAAAAACTTTAAATTATCTCTTAAAATAAGCGAATCACAAACAATTGAAAATCGGGCCCTCTGGACTTTTGCCCTTCAAAAACCCCCAGCGACCTCAATATTGGTCTGATTCAGGTCTGCTAAACCTCACTCGATTCAGGGTTAGTTGAATACTTTTAAGAGTTCGCATCCAACAAACTTTTGCTCAGACCGTTTCCCATTAAAGTACAAAGTAATAGGTAGGCCATTTTGGTGAACAATATGTATAAAATGACATACTATTCAAAAGTTTGGATGTAAGTCAATGGAGAAAGGTCTCAGCTAAAACTTGCTTGATACGAACTTAGGAAAGTATTTAATCCTGAATCGAATGAGGTTTGGCAGACCTGAATCAGACCAATATTGAGGTCGCTAGGGGTTTTTGAAGGGCAAAAGTAGATTCAAAAATGTTCAAAATCTAATCTCGAACCTCCTTCCCAAAATACTACATAACTACTTTCAGCCTCGGCTCCGGGACAATTCAGAAATCAATGGTCTTCACCTATTAAACCCTTGTATAGTACGTTATACAAGATGTCCCAGAATTAATGAGGCGAACTTCAGGGATCGATTTTAGAGCTCATTTCTGATCGTAAGTTTCTTCTAGAGATTTGTTTTAAACGCTTAGTTTTCAAGTAACTCAACTTTCGAGATTTTTTGTGTGTTTTCGATCTTAAGTCATTAAAACAGCAATAACTGCAATAATTAAAACAGTAAGTTTGAATTTGAGGATTTCGTTGGGAAGAGCATTAAATTTTGTTTCTATCTAATGCCAAATCAAAATTTTATTTGGTGAAAAAACTGCCTGAACTTGAAATTTCTACGAGTATGAAAAATTCCAATTTTTTAAACCGGCTGTGAGTGTCCAATTTCTGTACTGTTTTTCGTATAGGTACCTCATCTGTGCCCAAGATTTCAGCTTTCTAGTGGTATAATCAATTTTTATTTTACTTCACTAATTGGAGGATAAAAGTATGTTTGTATGTTGAAAAACATGGTTTCTTCTAAGAAATTAATGGGTTTTCGTTAAAAATGTCCTTCTGAAAAAATCCGAGTTTTGGGCCGGTTTCTACGTATTTTTTCACGCTGAATCGAATGCAACACTTGCAGATCTCCCCAACTCCGTTGTAACAGAGTTTTACGCTTTAACAAGTTTTACCTCCAAAAACGCATAAAATTGGGCACAACAAATGAACTATAAATTCATGAGCTGAAGTGTAAAACTCTATTACAACTTTTTTCCTCAATGCAGAGGCTGCCCTGTTGCTGCTCTACAGTAATTTGTGTCCGATGTGCATAGATGTAGGAGAAAAGTGTTTGCACACCTCCGACCACCACCATTTTTCCGATCCCCAGACACCGCCGTTACTAAGATACCTTCAAGATTCGGTCCCTCTTTATGAAGAACGAATTCATTTAGTAAAAGGACGAATTCATTTCGTAAAAGGACGAATTTAATTTGAAAAAGCTATATATATTACCTAGGTATATTATTGATTCATTTTTATTTATTATTGTTAATTTTTTTCGAAATCCACATTAGGGTAGATATTTTCTGGACTGAAATGTGGATGGGTAAGTACAAATGCTATTGTATTGAATGTCAAAGTTGCATTCGAGGTAGGTACACTACGACGCATTTTTCGGACTAACTTTTCAATCCAATGAAATGCCTTTCCTTTTCGAATATTTGCCCTACACGTACCACTAACTTTGGCGCTAACATCCATTAAGGTGAAGAAGATCGAGAAGAGCACAGAAAATGTCGCACCCCTCCGCTGATCAAGAGGAATAGTAGAAGGGGGAAAAAACCTTATCTCAAATAACGAGCCCGACGTCATTCCTAAGTGCAATCTCCTCGATAGATTCATGGGACGTTGATTGGGAAGGGGAGGGATCGAAGGAGCGTCCCAAGTGGGATTGCCGCTTCGCGAGGGCAGGAAAAAAAGTAAAATGTGAAAAAAGGAGGTGGAGAAGACGGTTTGATATGATTAGCATACAAAGTGCTGCGAGGGTAGCACCTGGTCCTCGGGCTTCTGGCCGTATTTCCTATTCTGCTTTTCGCTGGGCTGAGGATGAATTGATAATGAGGAGGAACTGAAGGAACAAAAGATAGGCTAAACACAAGGGAGGCGGGCACCTACCTATATACATGGGGCGTGGTCTGAAACGGGGGGTGGAATAGAAAATCTTGAATAATTTGATACTTTGTTATTAGACGTGTGAAACACTTTGTTACTAGAACGCGTGAGGGTCTTTTAAATTTTACTTTTCTCTCCTTACAGTCTAAAAATTGAAGAGTCGAGATGCTTGGCTGTAAATATGATCTTTGGATGTCTTTTGAGAGGAAAGATTCGTACGGCAGACGGAGGACTATGAGGATTCAATAATAATAATTGTATACCAAAACTGACATTAAAAATGATTTATAGCAATAATAAATTCGCTTCTCGATAGACCAAATCCAAAACTTCTACATAAATCTGTGCCGTCTCCTACTAAGGCATCGTGATTTTCAGGATCACAGGTTTTCATCATGAAATGCGCAGCTCATCTTCATAAAATTTGATCCACATAGGCCCGTTTTATCGTTAGGTACCTATGGTGGTTTGAAAAATACGTACATAACTAACTACATACGCAAAAATCGATTTTATAGAACCCACTCAATCCGATGCGTCTCCAAGGCAAATTTGGTTAAATTCATATTTTTATGAAACATGAGAATTTTAGGAAAATGAAAAGGAAAAAAAAAAAAAAAAAAAAAAAAATTGTGATCTGACACTAGTACTCAAGGATGAACCTGTCATTGTGCCAATAACCAAACAAAATGCATAAAATTCCCCCTTAGAGGGAGAAACAAAAGATCCTGGATACGTTTTTCTTTAAAATTTTATTTTTCCGGTTACCAGTGTGTGACCATTTACCGACTATCGTGATCAAAATTTTTAGGTTTCTATAGTACTAGCCGCTCCGGCTCGCTACGCTCGCCTCCACGTCCAGCCGGGGGGCAAGCCCCCCGGACCCCCCATTCAATTGCTCCCTTCGCTCGCAAAGTGTGGCATGTAGGGAATATTGCTCGCTTCGCTCGCAAAGTCTGGCATGGAGGGAATGTTGCTCGCTTCGCTCGCAAAGTCTGGCATGTAGAAAATGTTGCTCGCTTCGCTCGCAAACGGCACATCCCAAAGGGTGTGTAGGGCATGTTGCTCGCTTCGCTCGCAAACAAAAGCCCTGGCACCCCCCATCATGTTGCTCGCTTCGCTCGCAAGGTGTGTCTGTACACATGCGATGTATTACAATTGAAACATGTAGAGGATGTTGCTCGCTTCGCTCGCAAACGGTAGATCTCTAAGGGTAGGTTTAACTTCTGTAGGGGATGCTGCTCGCTTCGCTCGCTTGAGGAAGTTATACTGCCCACCCAACTTGGCAGACGTTTTTTTCTGTTGGAAATTCTTACAAACAAATTAAATCTTATAAAACTACGTGGAACCACGAAAAGTTTATTAGGGAATGCTGCTCGCTCCGCTCGCAAGGTATTGCTGTATATTTGTAGGAAAAAATCCGAATTTATTCTGTTGACATGGCGCTCGCTTCGCTCGCAAGGTATACCTGTATACCCTTCAAGACGTAAGTGTGTAGGCCTAGCTCGCAACCCGTTCCCTTCAGGTAAGCAACGTTGTGTAACGCGGCCCGGGTCGATTAAAAATGTAATTTTAACGATTTGCCTCGCTTCCGCTTGCGATTCAACCGTGTTCTCGTCACTTTTTTCGATATCCGATTTCGGATTCAGATTCGGCGGACCCAAAGCTGTATTTCGCCCGCGAAAACCGTTCCGAAAAACGTACCTTTATGGGGTATAATTTAATCAGAAAAAACCAAGTTTTTTGTCAGACTTTTCGAGAAAACGGATCCGTACTCTCGCATTTTTTTGACGCATTTACCGATACTTTTTTCGCGATCCGATCGCGCCGTCGTCTTTCTCGTTTCAAAACCTACGAATCCGGTATTTTTCCGGAATTTTCGACGGCCGTTTAGAGGGATTGGGGAAGCGGGGAAGTCCAAAAAGCGCACATTAATTATTACTTCGACCCCCCTCCCGCCCTACGGCCCATGGTTCGGGTGGGATTAGAAAATTTTAAATTCGCTTATACACCCTATCGGAAAATCCCAAGAAGATCCCCCCACTCGTAGATCCGGCCCACTCAGCCGTTTGG
Organism: Adelphocoris suturalis; assembly: GCA_030762985.1. Classification (NCBI taxonomy): domain Eukaryota; kingdom Metazoa; phylum Arthropoda; class Insecta; order Hemiptera; family Miridae; genus Adelphocoris; species Adelphocoris suturalis. The sequence goes on along the minus strand of CM061040.1, from coordinate 171,484,692 downwards.
CCGTGCATAGACACGACAGACAGACAAACAGACAGACGGAGTTTCATTCTTATAAATAACTAGCCGCTCCGGCTCGCTACGCTCGCCTCCACGTCCAGCCGGGGGGCAAGCCCCCCGGACCCCCCATTAAGTTGCTCGCTTCGCTCGCAACGTGTGGCGTGTAGGGAATATTGCTCGCTTCGCTCGCAAAGTCTGGCATGTAGGATATGTTGCTCGCTTCGCTCGCAAAGTGTGGCATGTAGGGAATATTGCTCGCTTTGCTCGCAAAGTGTGGCTGTATACATGGAATGTATTACAATTGAAACATGTAGGGGATGTTGCTCGCTTCGCTCGCAAACGGTAGATCCCTAAGGGTAGGTTTAACTTCTGTAGGGGATGCTGCTCGCTACGCTCGCTTGAGGAAGTTATACTGCCCACCCAACTTGGCAGACGTTTTTTTCTGTTGGGGAATTCTTACTTACAAATTAAATCTTATAAAACTACGTGGAACCACGAAAAGTTTATTAGGGGATGTTGCTCGCTTCGCTCGCAAGTCCGTATTTATTCTGTAGGGGATGCTGCTCGCTTCGCTCGCTTGAAGAAGTTATACTGCCCACCCAACTTGGCAGACGTTTTTTTCTGTTGGAAATTCTTACAAACAAATTAATTCTTATAAAACTACGTGGAACCACGAAAAGTTTATTAGGGAATGTTGTACTGCCCACCCAACTTGGCAGACGTTTTTTTCAGTTGGGAATTCTTACAAACAAATTAAATCTTAGAAACTACGTGGAACCACGAAAAGTTTATTCAGGGATGTTGCTCGCTTCGCTCGCAAGGTATACCTGTATATGTGTAGGACAAAGTCCGTATTTATTATTTGAAATGGCTCTCGCTTCGCTCGCAAGGTATTGCGTAGAAGTGCAAATGGGAACCCCCCTGTGAGGGTCCCTTCAGGTAAGCAACGTTGTGTAACGGCGGCCCGTGGTCGATTAATTTCTGATGTTAAACGCTTCCCTCGCAATTCCGCTCGCAATTTGACCGACTTAACGTCACTTTTTTCGATATCCGATTTCGGATTCAGATTCGGCGGACCCAAAGCTGTATTTCGCCCGCGAAAACCGTTCCGAAAAACGTACCTTTATGGGGTATATTTTAATCGGAAAAAACCAAGTTTTTCGGCGGACTTTTCGAGAAAACGGGTCCGTACTCTCGCATTTTTTTAACGCATTTCCCGATACTTTTTTCGCGATCCGATCGCGCCGTCGTCTTCCTCGTAGGAAAACCTACGAAACCCGTATTTTTCCGGAATTGTCAACGGCCGTTTAGAGGGGTAGGGGAAGCGGGGAAGTCCAAAAAGCGCACATTAATTATTACTTCGACCCCCCTCCCGCCCTACGGCCCATGGTTCAGGTGGGATTAGAAAATTTTAAATTCGCTTATACACCCTATCGGAAAATCCCAAAAAGATCCCCCCACTCGTAGACTCCCCCCACTCAGCCGTTTGGCCGTGCATAGACACGACAGACAAACAGACAAACAGACGGAGTTTCATTCTTATTAATAACTAGCCGCTCCGGCTCGCTGCGCTCGCCTCCACGTCCAGCCGGGGGGCAAGCCCCCGGACCCCCCATTAAGTTGCTCGCTTCGCTCGCAACGTGTGGCATGTAGGGAATATTGCTCGCTTCGCTCGCAAAGTCTGGCATGTAGGATATGTTGCTCAGTTCGCTCGCAAACGGTAGATCTCTAAGGGTAGGTTTAACTTCTGTAGGGGATGCTGCTCGCTTCGCTCGCAAACGGTAGATCTCTAATGGTAGGTTTAACTTCTGTAGGGGATGCTGCTCGCTTCGCTCGCTTGAGGAAGTTATACTGCCCACCCAACTTGGCAGACGTTTTTTTCAGTTGGGAATTATTACAAACAATTTAAATCTTATAAAACTACGTGGAACCACGAAAAGTTTATTCGGGGATGTTGCTCGCTTCGCTCGCAAGGTATACCTGTATATGTGTAGGAAAAAATCCGAATTTATTCTGTTGACATGGCTCACGCTTCGCTCGCAAGGTATACCTGTATACCCTTCAAGATGTAAGTGCGTGTACCTGCTCGCAACCCGTTTTCGTCAGGTGCAAGCCCCGCCTGATCAAAGCCCTGACTTTGTAGAGCCTTCTCGCGAACACGGCAAAATTAATTTCTGATGTTAAACGCTTCTTCTCGCTTCCGCTCGCGATTTGACCGACTGCCCGTCACTTTTTTCGATATCCGATTTCGGATTCAGATTCGGCGGACCCAAAGCTGTATTTCGCCCGCGAAAACCGTTCCGAAAAACGTACCTTTATGGGGTATATTTTAATCGGAAAAAACCAAGTTTTTCGGCGGACTTTTCGAGAAAACGGGTCCGTACTCTCGCATTTTTTTGACGCATTTCCCGATACTTTTTTCGCGATCCGATCGCGCCGTCGTCTTCCTCGTAGGAAAACCTACGAAACCCGTATTTTTCCGGAATTGTCAACGGCCGTTTAGAGGGGTAGGGGAAGCGGGGAAGTCCAAAAAGCGCACATTAACCGGAACTTCGACCCCCCTCCCGCCCTACGGCCCATGGTTCGGCTGGGATTAGACAATTTTAAATTCGCTCGTTCCACCTTTCGGAAAATCTCAAGAAGATCCCCCCACTCGTACACTCCCCCCACTCAGCCGTTTGGCCGTGCATAGACACGACAGACAGACAGACAAACAGACAAACAGACGGAGTTTCATTCTTATAAATAGTATAGATAGAGATATTTCAATCTTTTGATGCAATAATGGGACTAAGGCGAAAGAAGTAGAACAAGATTTCAATCACTGGGATAATTTATTACGCTTTCCCTATGTCGCTCCAAAAGATAGGTAATCAGGGGGGTTTTCTATCTAGCCTGTCGGTTGAATAATTTTGTATATTCACTTCTTTTAAAAATGAAAGAAATAACGCAGGGGATAACAATGGATTAGGTATTATTATAAACAATGGGAGTTTATATAATATTAATTGCTATAAACGCAAGTTAAAGAGAGAGGTAGACTCACCGTACTGAAAGTTGAACTACGATAAAGAGCAAGCGGACCCGTGCGCGTTGGGGGTAACAACGGGTACCCCGTTCCATTGAACGGATCACTGTAACAGTTTTTGATAGCTGGTACATATCAACCCCGCAGCCCACTATTTTCGGGAACCTCAAATTGTTGCACCCGAAAATTGCGTTCTGCGTGGTGTTTTGCGGGGGTTTGGGCGTGGTGAGAAGTGGTGGTGATAAGAGTAGTATTTTATGGTTATGCCTAGTCCTTAAGTACTGCATACATTGATAGTACAAACTTCTGTATTACATGGTTCGTTCTATGGAGCTCTTAGATATTTCATGGTTAGTCCCTACCTAAAGTTGGTGGGGTTTTTTGGTGGTCAGTTTTGTCTTTTTATGTATTCACTAGTATGGTTCTTTTTTGTAGGGCTGTTTTTGTTGTGTGAGGCGACAATCGGTAGATTGTCACATGGTAGCGAGCGAAAACCATGCTCTGCTACCATGTGGCGATCTACTGATTGTTGTGATAAAAATTCTTGGGTTTATGTAGTACATTTCAATCTTTTGATGCAATTATGGGACTAACGTGAAAGAATTAGAACAAGATTTCAATCACTGGGATAATTTATTACGCTTTCCCTATGTCGCTCCAAAAGAAAGGTAATCAGGGGGGTTTTCTATCTAGCCTGTCGGTTGATTAATTTCGTATATTCACTTCTTTTAAAGATGAAAGAAATGACAGAGGTATGCGGGATAGCAATGGGTTAGGTATTAGTGTAAACAATAGGAGTTTATATAATATTAATTGCTATAAACGCAAGTGAAAGAGAGAGGTAGAGTCACCATTCTGAAGGTTGAACAACGATTAAAAGCAAGCGGACCCGTGTGAATTTTAAATACCTACGGGCACGCTGTTCCATTGAACGGATCACCGTAACAGTTTTTGATAGCTGTTACATGTGGGAGAAATAAAGTCTGAAATTAAGAAAGATCCAAAATAGGTAGTGATGGAATCCCATACTACTTGCTGCTATAACCATTTTCGATGAAACAGGAAGGACGTAATCTTCCGAAATCTACAATCAGGCTGATAGCGGGGTAGGTGTAATTTAATTTTTTTCATCTTTTCCAGAAGAGGCTCCTAACTAAATACCAACATCCTAGGATTAAAAGGAGAGAGTAGAGCATGATCAGCCGATCAGGATGAAGTCTGTAACTTCATTTAATACCCGTTCTCCCAAAGAGAGGCTCGCTGTACAATTAAAATTTCAAAGGGTGAATACGGAAGAATTTAGCTCACTTAGCTGATCAGGAAAATCCCTTCATTTTGTTCGTCTTTTGATGTCCCAGAGAGGCTGCGATAAAAATTAAAGTTCCTTTGTTAAAAAACTCGGCGCTCCGCGCCTCGCCAGGGCGCAAGCCCCCTGGACCCCCGGTTACCTCTATTTACATACTTCGGACGAAATTATTGAAACACAGAATGTGTTTGCGTTGTCGCGCAACCAAGTGACAACCAAACAAGCGTCATTGTTTACTATTCATTTATAACATCAATTTATATAGTTATAGTATGAAACTACGAAAAAAAATACGAAATAAATTCGTGATAAATCAAGAGCGATTTATCAAGTAAATGTCCTAAAGAGGCTACATACGAAATTACAGCTTCCTAGAGTGTAAAGTATAGAAATTAGCTTTAAAAGCCACTCATCTGATCCGGACCCTGGACATCGTCAAGTAAATGTCCTAAAGAGGCTACATACGAAATTACAGCTTCCTAGAGTGTAAAGCATAGAAATTAGCTTTAAGAGCCACACATCTGATCCGGACCCTGAGCATCGTCAAGTAAATGTCCTAAAGAGGCTACATACGAAATTACAGCTTCCTAGAGTGTAAAGCATAGAAATTAGCTTTAAGAGCCACACATCTGATCCGGACCCTGAGCATCGTCAAGTAAATGTCCTAAAGAGGCTACAAACGAAATTACAGCTTCCTAGAGTGTAAAGTATAGAAATTACCTATTCAAATTATTTAACCTCCGCTTCACAAATCAAACCGTTTTCGTAATACTCAGATCACCTGCTATGAATCAAATCATCGAAACACAAGCTCAATGAAATCATCAGAAATTAACAAGCGGTTGCAATCATGTTCACAATATCAATTATTGAGAATGATCACCTGTGTGTAAACAATTATTTATATAACCATGCTCATAACTCAGTTTGTTGGACACGCACTTCGCAGTAGTTAACATAATATTGTTGGATAAATCGAGAGCTTTCGAACGAATGGTCAACGAATTTTGTGGGATGAAAAACGACGAAGTACCATATCCCTAGCAACGACTCGGTTGTACGTGAAAATCATCCGTCACACATTTCGTTACCATCCCGCGTTCCATTTTCGGCTAGTTAGTCCATGGCTAAAACACATTCTGTGTTAATAGAAGATTTAACTCAATCAGCTTATCAGGATGGAGCCCGTCATTCCATTCGTTTTTTAAATGTTTCACAGAGGCGCCCTACCAAATTTTGACATCCTAGGGTGAAAAGGAGAGAATTAAGCTTACTCAGCTGATCAGGGTCAAGACCGTCATTCAATCCGACTCGTGTTGCCCCTGAGAGACTTTCTGTCAAATTTGAATTTCTAAGGGTGAACCGGAGAGAATTTGGCTCACTCAGCGGACCAGGAATGAGCCCATAATTGTAAGTCTCTTGATGTTCCAGGGAAGCTCTCTTTCAAATTTAAAATTCTAAGGGTGAACCAGAGAGAATTTAGTTCACTATGCTATGCTGATCTGGGAGATGGAGTCCGTAATTTCATTCGTCTCTTAAGAACTCCCTCAATTCTCTTAATAACTTAATTAGTAGATACCCGCTTCATCTTGCAATGAAATACCTAGTAATACCTAGTCCAGGGAAAGAGAAATACGTCTTTCAATCCCGCTGACGTCTTATTCGAAGTTTCCGCCTCCTTTTTGAAACAACAACAACACTTTATTGAACAACTGCTTTGATTTTTTTTCTTTTTCTCAAGTTTTTTTCGAACAAAATGGTGCTTTTTTTATTTTCTTTACTAAAAGTGTAGCTTTTCATCCACCAGATGAGATTTTTTTAATTTAAAAAATGAAGGACTTTTTTTATTTTATTTTAACTCTGCCGTAGCCGGTCCTCAGCCCAGTTGAGAAAAGAGGTGGGAAATAGAGAGAAAAAAAATCAACACACACTTCGGGGGACTATTTATTGCTTAACATAACCACGTTTTGGCCTGTAAAAGCGGTAACATTTATTCAAATGAAAAAACGGATAGAACCACGTGGCTCAGCGTCGAAAAATAATGAAATTTCATGTGTCACACTTGGGTACTTCGTACATCCGAATTTCGGCGCAACCATAGGTTTGCGCAACTTTGAGCGCTCGCTGAACGAGTTGCGCGTGGCCGGAAAAATCGAATGAGGAGCCAAATGAAATTGTGTGTAGAATCCGAATATGGAATGAAAAAGGGGGGTTCCCATTTGAAAAAACAAAGTTGGTTGCTCAATTGCGCGCTACGCAATTTTGTCATTTCTGAGATCCTCACCAAAAACATGAAGTTTGAAAAAAAAAAAAAAAAAAATTTTTTTTTGATCCACAAATAACGATTTTAACAGGGGGGTCAACGTCTCGTTAGACACCCTGTATATATATATATACATCCATGTATTAGAGACGTAACGCTTTTTCCATCCATGTATTAGAGAAAACGCTTTTTGCAAATCCTCCCTATACAATTTTCTCCTTGGAGTTCCTCCTATTCGTTCCCTAGATTTGTCACTGATCACCCTTCCTTGCCGTTCCTTTTTACTCTGACTCTGACTCTGACGTTCGTTCCCCCTATGTAATTTTCTTGACGAAGCTCCTGATTTTTCTGTTTCAATTTGGATGCTATTTTCTCCCTTTTCTTTTTTACTCTTCAACCCTATTTTTCCTCTCCACGTTTGCTTCCGCAATAGCAATTCCTTCTCCCTCATCATCCGCCAAGACGCTCATATTTTGTACGATCGTTCATTTCGCGGGAGTTCTGTGCCGAGCGTGGTGGTGAAGTGAATTGAACTGGGAGTGGGGGGACCAGACGTTGTCTTGGGAACGGTGGTTATGGGCTTTAGACAAGGTTGATTTATAGCCGTGTAACGGCTGGAGGTGTGATCTTTGCATAGCGAGTTATAGCTATCCGGATGAAGACAAGGCTAAATGAGATAACACCACGTTACAAACATAATACATACAGTACATACAGTTGTTTTATGTGATGGGTTGAAGCTGAGTTTGAAAGTATATTACAGTCGTGGTGGTTTACAAATCTTGATAAGAACATCATGGAACCTGCATAGTAACAAATATTAATTTTTCACTGATGAAATTTATAAGATGGGATTGAAATCTATGAAATTGATGAACCAGTACATTCCCAAAAAATTCCATCTTATTTCATCTTATTACAACGATTTGCGAGCACACACACGTACATAGTACACAGAACACGTCCAGAGACAGACAGACACGAAACCAGTGTTGCCCGAAATCGGCTACAAAAAAGGATACTTTTATTTTGGTAAATACTTATCTTGCGCAACACCTATAGGTAGTCTCTGAAGCTGTGAATGAATTTTTAAAAAAATCATATACCTTGGAACTTCAGACATAAATGTATTATATTACGAAAATTTGATTAGGGAAATTCGATTGAGAATTAAATTACCAAATGATTTCTTTTGGACGGATAAATACATCGTAAGTAAGTGAATTTTTGTGGAACTTTGTTTTCTTCTTTTTTGGTCTGTAGTTGTAGCTTTTTCCAAGTAGCATTTTTTATGAAAAAAAATAATTTTGTAATTCTTGTATGAGAGGTGAGATATAAACTAAAAAACAGAGTTGCGTTCTTAAACTTTATTTTGCAAGGCACTACATATTCGATTAGCTGCAGCAATTTGATGTTCCAATAAGTATTATCGGGATGATCCGATCTGTTGTCATGGTTGAGGACTGAATCCGGGCTGCTAAACAAAATTTATACAGTGAGACCTATTACCGTATCTCGCATGTAGACGAAAAACGTCAGCCAAGTTGGGTGGGCAGTATAGCTTCCTCACATATTGTGACATGGAAGTGTAGAATTAGTTGAAGAACAAAGTACGAGTCGAAATGATTGAGAAGTAGACGTTATCAGAAATTAATGTTTGCGCATGCGCAAAGAATACTATTAATCCAACGGCAATCAAATTTATAGGAGAACGTCCAGGAGCTAAATCGCACAATCCTTGAAAATTTCATAAAAATCGGTTCCATTAGTCTCGGAGTTTTGTCTGTGTCGATCAATTTTAGTTTTGCGCATGCGCTACAGTTATTACTCTAACGGTCGCGATATAATTCATAGGGAATTTTCCTCGATCATAAACTCATCTACTCTCCGAGTTTGAGCAAAATCAGACCAATAGATGATGAGAAATCAAAGTTATAATAAATTAACGTTTGCGCATGCGCACAAACCACTATTTATGTGATTGCAATGAAAGTTATAGAGGATTGTTTAGAAACTATCCCGCACAAACCCTGAAAATTTCATCACAAATGTTTTATTAGACTTGGAGTTTCGCCTGTGTCCATCGGAATTAGTTTAGCGCATACGCAATGGTTATTACTCTACTAATTGCAATATAATTTTCAAGGCCTTTTTGGTTTATTATTTCCAATAATAAGCCTATGTGATCGTGTAGCAAAAAATTTTTATAACCCCCCCCCCCCCCCTCAAACTTTGTCAGTTTACATTTCAAGGTGCGTAGAATCCAAATTTGAAATGTCCGTCCGCCGTCCGCCGTTCGCCGTCCGCCGTCCGGGCCATAAAAGGCCCAAGAATTGACTTAAAAAACCCGTTCTTTCGCACATAGACTCCATTTGGGGTCTAGTTGGTCCTAACGTTTAACCATCCCGATCGCTTTACTCGCATAGATGCTATTGCCCAAAAACGGGCGAAAAAGTGTCTTTTTCGAGACTTTGAGTATTAGACTGCCGTGTTAAAACTACAACCTGCTCAACCACAACTGCGCAAGCTAATATTCCACGGTTAGGATAACAATGGGCAGTAGGATTTCGCAACAGAACACTTTAGGACCAAATCATGCACGACCACAACTGCACTGCCTAATAATTATTATTCTCATGTTAGGACAAAATTCACTCATCTCAAAATTCACAACTTTCAAATTAATGTTGATGGAAAAATATGAGTGATATGATAGTGTAAGCGTGATAGGGAGGTGAACCTCGGTTGTGAGGTAACGAGAACTAGGGAGTACCTCCAGGGTGGCGTGGAAAACTTCCTACACTTGTATTGCTTTCGAATTTCATGTTCCTTCGAGGCATGAATATATGTTTTTTTCTAGGTCATATTTGTGTGTTAATACCAATGCTTTGCCTACGCATATTTAATAACAAATCCTCTCGACTTTTCGTACGTACTTAGATAATGATATTATTAAGGCAATGATTATTTGAATAGATAGGAGCTCAAATCGAGAAATATAAACATACGTATATAATTATAGAAGTATAGGTTGTGGCAACTCGAAATAGGACATGCCGAGGAGTCTGGACGTACGCCAACTAAAACTACGATCAAACTCAATTGAAAAATATGAAACCTTTGTGAAATAATTTGCAGCGTTTTTTAAAACCTGTACCCAATTACCTACCGAGTTTGATCGAAATCGGACCAGAAGATGATGAGGAAACGACGTTACGAGAAATCCACTTCGTTCATGCGATCAGACTACTGTTGAATCGACGGCATTGAAAATTATAGGGTTCTAGGAGCTAACCAGCACAATCGCTGAAAATTGCATGGGAATCGGTCTGAATCTTGGTATAGTTTTGGGCGTGACAAGGGTTTACCACAGACGGGCGGACACTGAACCAAAATTGATCAGCAGTCTTTCTCACCTATAGTTCCTTACAGTCCACTATATTGTAACAACAAAAAATGAATTAAACAAATTTAAAAAAATTAATTAATTAATGATGTAAATAAATTAATAAAAGTAGGGATCAAAATTTCTTACCACGTGCTAATTATCAAATCAAGCTAGATCCGAATTAGATTGGTAGGAATCAGCTATGGATATTCGCGGTGACGAATATGATTATTCCACCTGAACAGGTAGCTCAACCTCGTGATTGGGGGGGGTCTGGCCTAGTCAATGGGTGGTTGGGACTCAAACATAGAAACATGATATTTCTAATATTAGAGAGTTTTTGGCGACTTCAACTTAACGTCACCCGTTACAGTAGTCTTGAGGGAGCAAACGAAGATGCTAACCGAAATGGAACCGGGAGAACGGTTGCCTTAATTTTGATGTCACGTTAACGGTGGTTGGGTAACGCGATATTTTTCCCCCAGCTGTCTTGTTGTCTACTGGTTGACTAATCAATTTCTTCATTTCGATATGAAACGCCGATTTTCAATCCTGAATTCGAATTTCATGTTAGTTTCAACACAAATACGGGCTAATTTCTCATTTTTAGTTTTCAATTCGTAAACAGGGGATGGATAGTAAGCCTCAAGTGTGGAACACCGCGGTTTAGTTGCACTTATAGGTCATTAGTCGTTACGAACTTCATGTTTTTGGGTTTTCCGTTGGGCAAATTATCAACAAGTATGAAAAAGTATTTATCTCTATGACAATGAAACAGGATTTTACCTGACAAAATCATCAGTGGAGGCAGCACTTCACGCAATGTTCACGAGAAAATAGCTGAGAGATCAGGTAAACTAAGAACAATACTCAGCTTAAAACTCAGTTTTCTCATTTAAAATATGTGAAATAATAATAGAAACAAGGCTCTAATCGACCAAATAGAGCCTGAGCGCAAAAGAACGGAACTTTTCGATCGAGTTGAAGGCTAGTAAAGCTGGACAGTGGAGGCGGACTTCAGATGGCACATTCGGTTTCTACACGACTTGAAACGTAAAATAACCAAGTTTGAGGGGTGTTCAAAAACCTACCCGCTACATCAACATAATTAGTTGGTAATGAGGCATTTGAAAAGAAAAACTATTATATTTACTTCAGCAGTATTCGAGTGATTTTGAGGTGAGCAGTAGGGTTACATTTACTGGAAGGTTAGGCTGGTGTCGTGTGCCTTTAGGTCCCCAAACAGGTGACGTTATATGAGCCATTCTAACGTATGACGTTACTAACGTCCCCTCAAGGTCCCGTACTTTTGGGTACGTCAGGGCGACGTTAAGGGTACGTTAGAGGTCACCAAAAACTCTCTATTAACAACTCCATTGATCATTTATGCTATGGGCAGATAGTTACGATTTTTCGTAAGACTGCGACTCTCTATAAACGTCATCATTCCCAAAATATTTCAAAATTTTTGGAGAAGATCTTGGACTCATCTTGCCAGTCATTTTGCTCATTCAATGCACACAGATCAGTGAATTGAAACGCAAAAAGCAAGTGGAAATTTTGATTTTGGAGGACCAAAATGTTTTCGACTTCAATCATGAACACAAAGCTTCCCTACCTTCGGTTGTAAGGAAGCAAAACACAAGGGGATCAAAATCCACTTTTACCTGAGTGTAGTGAACACCGTAGTTACTAAGTTCTTCCACTATTCCAAACCCAAGATCAGTACCGTGTCAAATTAGTTGGCTCCCATCATTATTTTTTCTACAACGACGAAACTATGCTCAAACACCCCTTCACAGTAAACCTCAAAAAAAGGTGGTTAGCATAATATTTACACAAGGCACAGACTACCATTAATGTTACGACAATCAAGGTTATGGGGGACCTTTCCAGGGGCTATCCCGCACAATCCCTGAAAATTTCATCGAGATCGTTCCATCAGATTCGGAGTTTTGTCTGTGCCAATCGATATTAGTATCGCGCATGCGCAATGGTTATTACTCTACTAATTGCGATATCATTTGTACGGCATCTTTCTAGAACACATACCAAATTACCTGCCGAGTTTGAACGAGATCGGACCAACAGATGATGAGAAATCGACGTTATGAGATGCGCATGCGCACAGACTACTGTTGATTCGACGGTATTGCAAATTATAGGGGACAGTCCAGGAGCTAATCCTCACAATCCCTGAAAATTTCATGGGAATCGGAAACTTGGTATAGTTTTGAGCGTGACAAGGATATACCACAGACAGACAGACACACAGACAGACAGACACGGAACCAAAATTGATCACCAAGCTCTGAAACGCAAAACGCAAGTGGAAGTTTTGATTTTGGAGGACAAAAATGTTTACGACTTCAATCATGAACACAAAGCTTCCCTACCTTCGGTTGTAAGGAAGCAAAACACAAGGGGATCAAAATCCTCTTTTACCTGAGTGTAGTGAACACCGTAGTTACTAAGTTCTTCCACTATTCCAAACCCAAGATCAGTACCGTGTCAAATTAGTTGGCTCCCATCATTATTTTTTCTACAACGACGAAACTATGCTCAAACACCCCTTCACAGTAAACCAAAAGGTTTAAAAAAAGGTGGTTAGCATAATAATTACACCAGGGAGCACCTATCGTGAGAAAACGGGAGATACAAGGTATGGAAATGATCCCCACGGGGTAGCTACGAAGAATTGTCCGTCCCTATTGTCTATTTATTCAGACAATCTAGTTTTTTGGGGACAGACAATGGAGCCTAAGACTAAAGCAAGGGTTAGGCCGGCTCGAGGGTTGCGTTCCGTATGCAAATGTGGCCGCGAACTCGTTCCTGAGTGAGGCAGTAGGACGAGGCTCGCCTTACCGAACGCATCTGCATATCCGCCGAGTCTGTCACTTCATCTGTTCTTTCTTGTGCTGATTACAAAGTGTGAGGTGAGTGGAGAAATATCTCTTGGTTTTAATATACGGATTGAGTTCAGCTATGGCGATTGAGAGAGAAAGAGAGAGAGAGAGAGGGGGGGGGGGGGGGAGATCACAACTGTCTAACAGAAGTTAAATACAAAATTGTCACTAAATAAATACCTACATTAAAGTGAACAACATTATCATAAAAAACAAAATAAACCATAACACATACCTCCATCCACATCATAAAATCTGTAATTTCCTACCTAATGCAACCTTTTTTTAAACTCGAACATGTAATTCTGATTGTCAGAATTGATGAAACCATCAAAACTGTAAAAAGCATCTCCTCAATAAACTTCTGACTTTTTTCTCATATAATCTTATCAACGATAATGGCAGAGTATTAAATAATTTGATTCCCCAGTAATTGATCGAATAACAGGTAAATTTCAATATATTTCTCCTGGTCGATAAAGTTTCTGCATTTCTTATGAAATAGTCGTGAACCTGAGATCTAACTTGATAACGGTCCAGGTGTTTTCTTATATATATGTTACAGTTAACACCCGAAATCAGTTATTACCAGTTTTAACTAGTCAATTCTAGTTTTCACAAAGCCCTTTCGTGAAAACTAGAAGTCACTAGTTAAAACTGGAAATCTCCGCTGGTTTAATGTAGTCAGTTATAACTAAAATTCACTGATCTATTCATTTTCATTTATGTGACTAGAGCCAGGATCGCTGAAGAAGTAGCAATCAATTACTACTACATTTGGTACTACAAACATACTTCATTAAAAAACACCTTTTATTCAGTGTTTCTAGTATTCACTAGTCCAAACTAGTTGTAACTAACTTTTAAAATCACTCCTTAGAACGGCTTTTCATTAGGTTATTCTTGTTTTGCCTTATAAATTTCAGTCAAAACTAGTTCTTACTGATAAAAATCAGTGACTTCTAGTTCTAACGGCAAGGGTCCCAATAAGTTCTACTTCTAACTAGTCACAACTAGTTCTCACGGAGGGGCTTAAAAAAAACTGTAAATGTCTCTGTTTAATACTTGCTTAAAACTCAAAGGTATCTGTTCTTTGTTGAAAACTACATCCCACAGAGTTTATCGACAAGTTTGTGGAGATTTTCTATTTCATCTCCTGAAAACGAGACGTTGGACTATTATAAAACGTTTTTCTGACGTGAGTCTCTTTGAAAAATTGCAGTTTCATACATTTAAAGATGCAGCTGAATGAAATTCAGCGGTTAGATGAAGTTCTGCATAAAATTGACGAGTGTAGATGGGCAGTTGCACTCAGGGGTGGATCGTGAGAAAACGGAGATGATAGGTGAAGGTCCGGGGGCGATGGTATGTTAATCAACGTGTTTTTTGGAGGTAGTTAGGGGTTGTCGGCCTCTAGGGGTGGCTCGTACGTATCTAGGTAGCTAAAAGAAGATGCCATTGTCTAGCCAATCTAGTTTTATTTGTCAAGGGCCACAATAGGGCTAAGACTATGGGAAGGGAGCGCGGGACGCGGAGGGCCGCTCATGCAAATGGGCTCGCAAGAGTTCGGGGGCCCCAGTTGAAGTTCACAAGTGCGCGGGCCAACTTCGTGTACCTTCTTCGACAAAACCAACATCAACCTGGAGCCGCGAAGTGAGTTTTGTTCATTCATCTAGTGAGCTTAGTTTGTTGACGTCGCACAATTTTTCGAAGAATTTTTCATATTTTAGATGGGAAAAAGTCAAGACAAAGCCCCATAAAGCATGATTTTTTTATTTAAAAAAAATAGATCTTTATTCAAGGTTGAAAAGAACTTTCAAATAAATTAAAAAAAAAAAAAAAAAAAAGTTTGACAATTCATCCATGACTTTAAGATTTGCTGCTTCTTCACTACCGGAGGTAGAGAAACTTTGTGTTCGTGCAAGAAGTCGAAAAAATTGTTGTCTGGTAATGAATCCATATATTTCACCGGTTGATAAAAGATATTTGTTTTCATTATCCTAGTTAAAGCAAAATTAAAGTTGTAATCAAAAGAGAGAATAAAATATTAAAACCACTCAGTCCGATTTTGATGATTTTCACGCCACCTAATCGATTACTTAGGGTTTGCTGTAGAGGAGATTACTTAAAGAATTTCGGAAACTCTAAGAGACAATTCTTTTACATTGGTTTTTCATGATAAGTAGGTACATCATATTATATAGATACAGGTATTGCACTGATTCAAATCTTTCCTCCTCCCACCAAAGAGGTAGAAAATGAAGCTATTACAATGGCTCCAACAAATTTAAAATCATAATTTTTAAAATTTTCTTTATTGAAATCCGTTTTGGGGCATTCAGAAACGAATCCTAGATGTTAAAATTTTTGCATATATATATATATATGTAAATATAGATAGATACCTATTATATGTCTTTTCAGACCATAACTCTCCTTAGGATTGAGATAAAAATTCAGTTCTTGCGCCAAAAAATCAAGCTTCCCGAACGAAAGGACGAGTTCGTTGACCAGCATTTTTTGAGCATATTAAATTAGTAAAATTTCGAAAAAGTTCTGAAAAAAATCACTATAAATAGCAAAAAAATGGCTAGAAATTGTAAAATTTATATTTTCTAACAGATACTGCTCAAATAAAGTTTAATAACTATAAAATAGAATATTAAAAATTTATCTGTAAAATTATGCGGAAAAATGTACTTAAATGTCATCAAAAGTGCTACAAAGTTCCAGTCATGCAGCATGATCGTATGAGCGAATTTTCGTAAATTATCGTACTATGTAATGTTACACTGTTTCAAAAATTGAGGACTTTGAGGGGAAACAAATTATTAACTACCACTTTTATGGCGAAAAACTCGTTCTAAATAATATTCTGCCATTCAAAAAGAAATTTTGGATTTTCAATTGTTTTTTTAGTTTTTATCGATTTTTTAGCACATTTTAATGAAATTTAAGTACAATTTTCATCATAATTTTGCAGATCAATTTTTAATGTTATATTTTATAGTTATTAAACTTTATTTGAGCAATTTTAATGGTGCCAGAAAATCGATAAAAACTTAAAAAAAAAAAAAAAATGAGAATCCAAAATTTCTTTTGAATGGCAGAATATTATTTAGAACGAGTTTTCGCCTTAAAAGTGGTAGTTAGTAATTTGTTTCCCTCAATGTCCTTAATTTTTGAAACAGCGTAACATAACATAGTACGATAATTTACGAAAATTCGCTCATATGATCATGCTGCATGACTGGAACTTTGTAGCACTTTTGATGAAATTTAAGTACATTTTCGGCGTAATTCTGCACATAAATTTTTTAATGTTATATTTTATCGTTAATAAACTTTATTTGAGCAATATTCTGCGAAAACTATGAATTTAACGATTTTAATTGTTCTTTGCTATTTTTAGTGATTTTTTCAGCACTTTTTTTTTAATTTGAACTATTTAATGTGCTCAAAAATGCTAGCCAAAGAACTCGTTCCGTCGTTTGGAAAGCTTGATTTTTTAACTGAAGAACGCAATTTTTATCTCAATCCTATGGAGAGTTATTGTCTGGAAGGACACATACACACATATATGTATATATGAAAAAATGTTAAACTGTAGGATTCGTTTCAGAATGTCTCAAAACGGTTTTCAATGAAGAAAATTTTAAAAAGTTTTGATTTTAAAACTTTTGGAGCCATTGCAATAGATCCAATTTTTTACGAAAATTCGCAAATATGAACCAAGGAATGAACAGGAACAAGCTGCCACAGTGTATTTTCAGTTCTCTACCGCATTATAAATAAATGAAGGCTTCCAGAGTACGAGCAATGAACAAGTCAGTTGAAAACCATCGGGGAATAGCCGGAGAAAAGTGTTTATTTAGGGCGAGTGGGAAACCGCGGAAATCTCTTCAGGGCTCGTTCGGTAACCCCTTCCTATACAGCTGCTGTGGCTGCTGATAATCTCTCTCTCTCTCTCTCTCTCAAACCACCCCTTCTTGGTCTTTCTGCTGCTGCTGCTGAAAGGTTCTCTTCCTCGGTCTGCAACCTACAAACTGCCCCAGCCGAACGCTTGTCGCATGTAAATCCTTCCCGAAAAGGCCGAGAGAGGCGCGGCCTGGCGAGCGGAAAAATAGAGGCCCTTTCGAGAAAATGTTTAGAACTTTCTTGTTATTCGGCGAGGAAATAATTGGCGGTGAGCATCAACTTCATCCCGTCCTGGGAATTTTCCGGGTGGAAATACACGATCTAACGTGTTCGCTCCGCTGAAGACCTCGTATAATAATGAAAAGGGAAACAGAAACGCTCAGACTAACCATTGCACAAAACCCTGTTCCTGGATATGTCTGAATCCCGCACTTTTCCATCCGAATTTTAGCATGAATTTGAATATATCACCGTACGTGACGATTCGACCAGAATTAGCTTTTTGGAATCAACAAAACATTACCATATTTCTTTCAGCTTCATTTATCTGTCAATGCCGAGAGCGGATGAAAAGAGAATTATGGGTACCAAAGAGAACTTATACCTAGAAAACGCTGATCGTAAGTAAATTTTTTACCATATACCTATTATGTAGGTAGATATATTGTATATGGTGGCGGCCGCTTCACCGTTACTTGGTGAGTATAGAATTAAAACGCTACAAATGATTACCCAAAGGTTTGCCATTTCCATACCAAATAACCAGGGGTGCCCCCCCCCCCCCCCCCCCCCCCACTAACGAGCCCCCCCCCCCCCCCCCCAACTAAAATATTTATTAAATAGGTAATGTAAATGATACACTGATGTGATAAAGAATGTTGTATTTCTTGTTTTACAAATGTAAGTAATTAATTTTTAATTGACAGTAAAACAAGTACAATAAGTACTTGTTTTTTATGACAAATGCAAGGGCAGCCTTGCATTTGGCATAATAGAAAGTGGATCATCGTCTTTTTTTTTTTATCCATGAAACATAAAACGCCGTTAACCAGAAGACCATTTTTTGCTGTGTCCAAATCCTTAATTTGTTAAATATATTGTTGTTATAGTACAATAAGTATATGTAGAATTTCAATTCCACTCTCACCACGCACACCCAGTGCGCGCCGGCAGAGTCAAAGACATTACCGCTGTCATTATTCCACTCACAACGCATGCGCACAATACCTGTTTCTACAACATATTATCCAATAAAGTAATTCGAATTGAAAACAGCTGACGCTAGCAAATTGTTAGTATAAATCTTATTACTTGTTCATTAAAAAATTTAAAAAATACTCAATTTTCCAACCCCCCCCAAATTTTAACGACGCAGTTTGTGCCCTGTGGGCACCCCTGAAATAACCCTTTTGTATAGATCCCTAGTTTATAGATAATTTTAAAACATACAGTACATCATTAATCGAATATAACCACAAAGATATAGCCACGAGACGAAATTCAGATCAAAATCTAATCAAGTATAATTATTTGCCAAAACAAAAGGTGTAGGAAGTTTTCCAATACAAATATAACATCTAAATATACTAATTGTAGTCATAAAAATATAGTGAAACCAAATCAAAATCACTGTAATCAAAAAAGAAAGTTCCAGTCATGCAGCATTATCTTATGAGCGAATTTACGTAAATTACCGTACTATATTATGTTAATTAATTTGAAAATTAAGGAGTTGAGGGAAAAGAAATTGTTAACTTCCAATTTTATATCAAAACAGCTCTTTCTAAATAATATTCTTCGATTCAAAAAAAATTCTTGGATTTTTACCTTTTTTGCAGTTTATATCGATTTTTTAGCATATTTTAATACAATTTGAGTATATTTTTCAGCATAATATTGCACATAATTTTTTTAATGTTCTATTCTATAGTCAAGAAAATTTATTTGAGCAAAATTCTGGGAAAAAAGATAAATTTAACGAGTTTTAGCCGTTTTTTGCTATTTTTAGTCATTTCTTTAGAACTTTTTTTGAAATTTGATATAATTTAATGTGCTCAAAAATTCTGACCAACTAACTCGTTCTTTCGTTTAGAAAGCTTGATTTTTTGGCGCAAGAACGGAATTTTACCTCAGTCCTAAGGAGAGTTATCGTCTGGAAGGACACACATATATATATGAAAAAATGTTAAGCTCTAGGACTCGTTTCAGAACGTCTCAAAACGGATTTCAATGAATTCGCATTTTAACATTTTTGGAGCCATTGCAGTAGCTGCATTTTCTACGAAAAGTTGCTAAAAACTGAATAGTGTTATTAATAGTGAATTACCTTATTTTTCCGCTTGAATCTGTGTTAGTGGTTTCACAATTAAGGCTAGTAAACATCGTAGTTTCGTCTACAGCTACATTCATGTTTTTATCTTCAACAATATGAATTTGAACAGACGTGTAATAAATTATTTTTGAACTCCTGATTATTATAAGTAATTTCCACCAAGTTTGATTAGCTACCATTCACCTTGTATTTTCCTTCCTCACTACCGAAGTTAGGGAAGATTAGTGTTCGTGTTTGAAGTAAAAAAAAAGGTCTGTCCTCCAAAATCAAAATTTCCGCTTACTTTTTGCGTTTCAGAACTTGCTGATCAATTTCGGTTCCGTGTCTGTCTGTCTGTCTGATATCTGCGGTAAGTACTAGTCACCCCCGAAACTAAACCAAGTTCAGTCTGATTCCGATGAAATTTTCAGGGATTGTGTGGGTCAGCTCGTAGACGGTCCCCTATAACTTTCATTGCTGTCACTTAAATAGTGGTCTGTGCGCATGCGCAAACGCTAATTTATTGTAACGTCGATTTCTTATTATTTATAGGTACGATTTAGTTTGAACATGGGGATTAGATGGGCATATGTTTCAGAAAAATTCCCAATGAATTATATCGCAATTGATGGTATAATCACTACAGTGCATGCGCACAACTAAAATTGATCGACACAGACAAAACTCCGAAACTAATGGACCGATTTTTACTTAATTTTCAGAGATCGTGCGGTTTAGGTTCAGACGGTCCCCTATAAATTTCATTGCCGTTGGATTAATAGTAGTCAGTGCACATGCGCATAAATTAATTTCTTATAACGTCGACTTATCAATCATTTCGACTCTTACTTTGTTCTTCAACTAATTCTATATGCCCATGTTACAATATGTGAGGAAGCAATTGGCAGAAGTTTGTAATTTCTATTGTGAAACCCAGAACAACCGAGGAATACAATAAAGACGAAACGAAGTATCCTTATGGCTTTCATAGCATAAATTATTAGCAGTCCATGTAGAAAACAATAGTTTACGAGCGATTGCTTTATTGCAGATGTTATAACAGCAGAAAAATAACCGGTCATATAAATAACTAAACTATTTCTCCTTGAATATCGATCTTATGCTTCATAAATAATAGAACGGATCAGGCCGTTCGTACTTTCTCTCTTATGAGAGAAGAGTTATGAGCATAGAAAATGTCTCATAAATGTGATTTTTATTTGCATCGTCAGCATTCATGTTTTGTAGTTTTCTATCATTTTGCCCGAACAGTGGTTCACATGCAACTTAGAAGTGACAATTCGTACTGATTTCTCCAACCGAACATCGTTTATGATTTTATTGCTTGTATACACAATCATAGCAACACCTAAATTGTTTATTGGTTGCGTGACTTTTTTCTTGGCGTTATAAAATTTCCAATTGACCAGAATTCTGCCAGAGCTCTGCCAGAATTCTCGCAACTGCCAGATTTCTTGTATTAATTCCTCGCTGACTAAGTTAATAGTGAGTTCCACCACAAAGAGTTCAACTCAGTAAGCATTCAGATTTATTTAGCTCAAGCCTCCTTAATTAACCAGGTTTTCAGTTCAGCTGTAGGCTGGTAAAGACAAGGCTGGTGGGGCTGGTTTGTTCTTCCATCATATCAATTCTCACTCCCTTACAGGCCATTATACTTCATTTTCCCTTTCTCGTCTACCTAAAGTTTACCTAATGAGTTCTACGTGAAAGGAAAATCTACTCAATTAGTGGTTTTTGTATACTACAGAGAGAACTGGGTTTCGGTCCTTTTTGAACAACTTTTTACAAATATTTCAGAGCTGCAGGCTCTCATTTTCAAACCTTCACGTCTCGCTATAGCAGATGCGTGGGTGCACTTTTTTCCCTAGCGCAGCCGTTGGAAGTATTTGTGTAGTTACCTATTGAAAAGAACTTTTCATCTGACGAATGTTATATATACCTAATTAAGGCAAACTGAAAGTTTTATGAATGTAACAACAAAAAAGTTTGGTGCTTAGCTCTTTCTCAACGTGTATTCCATTAGAACAGCAGCTCCCGACCTCCAAGGGGTATCCGGTGACTTAGTTGAGGGTACGCAAAAAATTATCCGTAATGGCGGATATAATTTTAAAAATTCATCGTCTAGTGGTGAGTCGATTTTACATCGCGTCGGCCCGTGTGTACAGCAGTCGCCATCTCTGCGCACAGACATATGGCGACAGTGTGACTCATAACCCAAACTCTGAACTACCACCACACTACTATAGCAGTAATTCGGCAGTGTCCACTTACTTTGGCCAATTGTGTCGTGTTCAATGAGTGTATCAGTTTGAGTTAATTTTGCACCAATACTGTGTGATAGTCATGGATAATTGGTTGAAAACTCCTAGAGTGAAAGAGGACTGCCCTGCAGCGGTGCATGTGTCCAATGACTAGCCAAATACTTCCCAGGAAAAGTCACTTCTTAAAACTTCAATACGTAATCTGACACTATTCTGCAGTATATTATGTATAAACCTACATATAGAAGTGTTAGTATGGAATATATATTATGAAATAACTACCTATTGAAGTGTCAGAATGGAATACATGGTATTCCATTCAGACACTTCAATATGTATATTGTAATAACATTTTAAATGTAAATTATAATATTTATCTTAGCATATGCATTTGATGTCCTCAATTAAAATTTCAGGGTTGAGCTGAAATTATTGTATTACTATTTTATTTCCTTAACTAAATTTCCATTCACAGAATCTGTTCGACCTGTTGTTCAAATATTGCAATAAATGTATGTTGCATCCTCTCTAATATTGTTATAGTACAGTAGCTAATAAAGTTAGTTAGAACTTTAGGGATAATATGTTTGCAAATTAGGGTTTAAGGGGTATGCAGAAAACAAAAATGGTTGGGAACCACTGTATTAGAATTTTGTTATTGGTATTATTGAGCGTGTAACCTTATAAACAAAAATATATTACAAGAAAGTAGACTTATCGAAAATTAAGGAAGTGTTTGCGAAGTTGTGAGAGTGGTATAGCTTCCTCACTTATAGCAACATGGAAATACAAAACAAGTTAGTAAAATAAAACGATAATATTGAAATAATCTATATTAAACATTAATCACTGTATAGTAGTACCGAGTAGTACCTGAAAAATGTAATTAAAATTCATTAGAGTTTGCTTAAAAACTGCAAAATGGCTAAAAATTCAAAACCTTTATTTTAATAGGAAGTCGTTTTAGAAGACGTTTTTTGCCATAAAATTAATAGTTAACAATTTCCTTTCACACAAAAGCTCAAGTTTCAGAACAATTTATCAGTACTTTTACAGTACGGTAATTTTCGAAAATTCGCTCACACAGTCATGCTGCATGATTGGAACTTAGTAGGTGATTTACATGGGGTCTTAATGTTTACGGTCTTCTTTCCCATTCAACGAATTCTGCTACGATAGAACGTTCATCGTCGCTGCTATTTGAAGAAATCCCAAAATATATCCATTGGAAGGTACGAAAATAAAGGCAACCAAACTTGTGAGTCGAACAAAATTTTTAAACAAATTGATTTGATTGAGGTTAGAAAGCTCTAGATATCTCATTAACCTCCAGTTATAATAATGTTATCCAGCCGTCGGGGGACCAGATAAATTGAAACTCCAGATAGAGTCTAAATCCCCCCCCCCCCCCCCACCAAAGTTGTACAGGGTGACTTACGGGAAACTGACGTTTTTCAAATGAGCCAAACTCAGTTGCCAAAACGACAAAACGGCACCATTGCCTGGGCATGTGATTTCCCGTTTTGGTGATGTGCCGTGGCCCCCCAGGTCCCCAGACTTGTCATCTTGTGATCTCTTTCTGTGGGGATACTTGAAGGAACGCGTTATGTACGCGAACCTCGCACTTTGATCGAATTGAAGAGGTGAATGCCATTAATGGAGAGCTACTGGCCCGGGTGATGGAAAATTTCCGGCGGAGACTTGACAATTCAAGAGGTATTCAAGAGGATGGCCACCACCTGATGGACATAATTTCTCATTCCTGAATATGCACATTAAATGGTAGAATTAACCTTTCGTTTTGTAAAAATAAAATTGTTGTGTCTTG
Source organism: Adelphocoris suturalis (assembly GCA_030762985.1). NCBI lineage: Eukaryota > Metazoa > Arthropoda > Insecta > Hemiptera > Miridae > Adelphocoris > Adelphocoris suturalis. The sequence continues at coordinate 171,461,465 of CM061040.1, read as the reverse complement.
AAAATTAACGGAGTTTGGCTCCGTCACCCTGTATTTGAAAATTTGAAATTTAACCTTCATCTCAACTAGTAAAAATAAGACATGAATAAGACATCCCCTCAGTCACCTATTTTTAGATCAGATTGAAAATAAAGGATCTAATCGACCAAAACGCAACAGCCCAGGTGCAACGGGCCCTTAACTAGGGATGGATAAACATCCCCGATTGTGCTATCTGAAGGATAATGTAATCCCTCAGATGAGTCCCCCTTATCCATTGGATAAATGTGATTGATAAACGGCCCTAAGGATATTGCGGGATGATATGCGAAAAGTAGCTATAGAGGTAACTGCGGCAAAGACCGTGGCAGACCTAACTGGTGAAGTACTGAGCGCCAGAGCAGGTGCTAAATTCGTGGTACCGGTTCTCCGATGTTGGCGTCAAGGTGATCGCCCTTCTCGTCAATCCATTTCAAAGCTATCAGCTTCGAAGCTATCCAGTTAATTACCCACCTAACCTGTTCTCCGGGTGTTATTATCCACCTTAGAGCCCTGACCGGTCCTCCCCATTTATCGGCGGATCTTCCCTAAATTTCTTTAATTTCCGCATTAACTAACGTCAGATCCTCGAGCTGCTCCTCGTACATGCTAATTTACTTTTTACCTATTATTTTATTTGATCACCTACTGAGCTGGCGCCACGGTGAGATTATATCAAGACCAGCGCACTCGGTAATCAAACAACCACTCCTCTACCCATAAAAATACGTACTTACTAGCCTTACATCCATAAACACACTGCTAATGGAAAATGTATGCCAAGCGAAGCCATTAACCAGGTGTGATAAATTACATTAGTGCCGCCGCCGCTGGCATTGTAGCGTACTTAAAATGCAAAGAAAGAATTATTTGTTCATATTGAAACCAAAAGATTACAATTTCCATTAATTCCAACAACGTTGGGTACTTGGAAAAGTACAATACATTATTTATTGTACTTGTCAGCGGCTAAAAGCGACTTAAACTTCAGCCCAGTCAACCGAAAGTTACAGTCTAATGTCACCGACTAATTCATTTGTAGCATTTTTAATCAATGTCTGTCTCGAGTCGCTGAAACTTCACACTTTTACTTTCCTCTGTAAACTAAGAAAGTTAATATTTTTGGTTTCCCAAAAATTTCAAGTACTAGCAGAATTATTTATGTAAGTAAAATTTTGGAATTTCTCTAATGAATGGTTGATGAATGGACGAATCAAGAAGGTGGATTGCTTGCGTGAAGACGTGATGTCATCATGACCCACCAATTGCGTTGAAGACGACACAAATTGTTGCATAAAGGTTTGTTATTCCTGTATTAGGTAGTCCATGTACTGGTCTACAATATTGAACCCTGTACATAGTTGGTACTTATATCATAAAAAAGTCCAGTCATGCAGCATGACCTCATGAGCGAATTTTTGAAGAAATCTTCGACATTTCAGTCGCTATTGATCGTGTAGAGAAATTTTAGTTTATGATTTTGATAGAAAAACATGGAATCAAATTATTAAAAATAATTAGGAGGTACTCATACTTTATCATTATTAAACTAATCTTGTAGATTTAAAGACAAATGTAGGTAAATATTCATAGATTTCGATGTCCAATGGGGTCAGTATTGAAGGCAGTTGAAATCTTAACAGTATCCTATCATAACATCATCAAATCTTGACATAAAATAAAATAACATACCGACGTCTTATGAAAGTGCGCATGCGCGAAGGGCAAGTTTTTTTTTTTTACCGATGACCCCCAATTTTTATTCCGGAATCGGATTCTGCGTTCAATTTTGCGTCCAGAACACCCGCCACTTTTGATCTGCTCATGCGCAAACGTGCGCTACGTTGAATTTGGCCAAGCAGAGCGAGGCTTAGGAATTTACGTTACTGACGGCCGAGCGGAGCGAGTCCTTTGGTCTGCGTGCTAGTACGTACATTAATAGAACTTCTTCATAATTTCATGGCTGATATTTTCTAAGCCACATTCAGTAATAAAGCTACAGCTTAAGTCCTAAAACAGTTGAGCGTAAAACATTAAAGAGAGCGACCGAGAGAATCGGAGGACGGAATATTTCACAGAGTAAACTCATCAGTTGTGATTACATTTTTTTTTTTTTTTTTTTAACAAGCACCTACTACCTACGTTTTAAACAGCATGGTTCTAGGATTGGTTATACAGGGATACTTCCATAAGAGTAGTTCAATCTGAATTTGGACAATGTTTCGTGCAAATATTACCGATTTTTACAACTAGCGAACGGCATTATTTCGATTTTTGACTGATTTTTCAACTTTGAAATTTTTGAAAACTTGATACATATTCTTATAGGAAATTTTACGCTGATTCCGAATATACCACATGTTAGTATGCTGAAAAAATTATTTCGCACAACAAATCGCAAAAAACAGGCGATTTTGAAATTTTTGACTACATTTTTGAAAATTTCAACCCGAAGATGTAATCCGATCATGCTGGCCAACGAACTTGAACTTTCGTTTTGTGTCCTTAACATTTTAAAATTTGTTTGAAGTTTCTAGCACAATTCTACGGACAGTTATCGTCTGGAATGACACATACATACATACATATATACATACATATATACATACATATATACATATATACATACATAAAAAAATGCGTTAAACTTCAGAATATGATTCAGAATAGCCTGAAACGGATTTCTGCATAAAAATTTTTCAAAAATTCACTTTCTACAAATTTTGAGGCGAGAGCAATAGCTTAATTTTCTTCAAAAATTCGCTAAAACTCGGAGCTTCGTGCCTCACGAATGGGTTCACTCCTTCAAAGCGCCAAGGCCTCAAAATTTTACGATTTTTGGTAAATGTTAAAAAACAAAACGATTTACGGCAAAGTCATCTACCCATTTAGAAGGCTTGCTTACACAACTGTTGTTTCTTGCACATGAAATCCACAATTAAGAGTTCAATTACGAGTACCTAATGCATTTCGGTAGGTGGATTAGAAAAGAAATCAGTCTCAGAGGACAATCTGCTGATAAGCGATCCTCCGAATCTCGTGAAATTTATTGTTTTCAAGGTAATCCAAAGGCGCTCTATTTCAAATTTCAGCATCGCAGGTCGGTCAAAAAAGAAATTAACCTCTGAGGTCTCGCGACTGATCATTTCACCGCTATACCTTGTAATTGTGCTATAAATGTTTTCCAATAGCTCACCATTTCAAATTTCATCACCGTAGGTCGACAAGGACAGAAAATAGCTCAGAGTGCCTCCATACTTTGTAACGGTATTCTAAATGTAAAGGAGTTACATTTCCGTTTCAATATCATAATATATGAAGAAACAGCTGAACAGTGCGCCTCCGTACCTCGTAATGGAAGGGTCGGGGGAAATAACGATCAGAGTCACTTCTTCACAATCTGCAAAGTTCAAATTTTAAACTTTCAAGTGTAATATTTTGGTTTTGGGGTAAATAATTCTCAACTTCAAATAGTAATTTCATTGAAAAAACACATTTTAATGAAGAAACCAAGATCATAATGTTTTACAAAATGTGAAGAGAATGTGAAAAACTGATTTTGATTGGATGGGCACTGATCAACAAGTGGATTTTTTTGGACTCTGATCCTTTTTAGCTATCAGCGCATGGACTCTGATCGTTGCTTCGTGGCACCTGAAACCTTCCCTCTGTATTTTGATGCTAACCTTTATCATTCTTTCCCGAAGCGATGCATGCTTCGATTCGTTTCTCTAAGACCGGCAAGATGGCACCACGATCTCATTTCGGACCGAAAATTGACTCTGATCGTTCTTTCCCGTGACCCTTCAATTGTTTTCTAGATTATATCAAAGGAGCTCAATCTAAAATTTCGGCACTGAAAGTTTATAAATAAAGAAATTAGCTGATGGGTCCCTTAATGTAACGTACCTTCGTAAAAAATATGCGTAACATAATTTCATGGTGATCAGGCGAAAGGCTTACTTTGTTATGAATATTCTAATGTAGATTTAGGCACCTGCACAGGGAAAATTAATGCAACAATTACATATATAATCAACAACTTACCAGCTTCAAGAAACAGTATACCACAGCGTAGACGTAGGCATCCACCTATTAAAAAGTTTTCCTAACGCTTGCATACGAGTCTGCAACGCATTGGGACATTTTCATGTGTTTACCTATGAATAGTCAACGTCATTTCTGATGGTCATAATCATCGTTGTGGCCACTTGGGACAATTTTTTTCGTGACGATTTTTTTGCTATGTGCCATATGAAAGACATGAGAGAGTTTTTGTATTTCTCGTATTGGTATTTCTCGTAAGCACGAAAACAAGCTGTTAGAGCGAGCACGATGAATGCTAACCTTTTTGCATCGATTTCTCGTAGCGTTTTCGTAAGCCCGAGAGGAAGAGAACTCTTACAGAGACGTTAACGTGACTCTTGTAGTGAATCACTGCTCAAAACTCAAATGTCACAGTAGACTATTTCCAAAATATAACATAAATAAAGAAACAACGACCACTTACCTCTACATCATATGAAAACGATTCAGCCGTGAAGAAAACGAATCTTTAAAACGCGTAAAATGAACCTTGAAACGAAATCTTCAGAATGAAAAAGCTGAAATCTTCGATAAAACTTAAATAAAGACAAATACAAAGGTTAAACCAACAACAAAAGACGGCACCTGGTAAATTCAGCCGATTTTGTCGGGTGTGTATGTGTATCCATGCCAACTGCATGATAGTTGCTATGTTATTCTAGAGTGTTATCCTTGAAGAAGGTCAAGTTTTCGTTTCGTAATTACAATTTCGAAAAAGTTGAGCACGAGTAAAGCTGACTCTTCCCGTTCCGAAAAGCGTTTCCACGTTACGAAAACCTCTTTTCGTTTCGGAAAGGCCATTTTCGTGTACGAGAAAATGAATACGAAAAGTACAAAAACTCTCTATGAAAATGTCAAAAACACGAGTAAACGAGTTCCACCATCTGCTTTACAAGCAGATACCATGTTACATGGATATGTCTTCGATTGGGGATTTCATAACGGTCGTCCTCGAAAGTTGTAAACAAATTTAACTTTGGACTGTAGGCGACGAAATGTAGGATAAAGAATTTATTTTATCATTTTCGGAGGCGCAAAAAGCATACCTACTATAAATTAAAGTTATTTCTCCAATACAGACGCAATGAGTTGTTGTTAACAGTCGACTGTTGTCAGGGGATGAAAATGTTTCCTATGGAGTGGAGTAAATGATGCTATTGCTTTACGTTAAGAATATTGTAACCGGCTTATTAAAATTGTTTATAGTCCAATCAACTTAGTTTAGGAATGTAGCCAGGTACGTAAGGAGGGGGACATTGGTAGCTTGAGATGTGAACATTTATCACATAAATCAAGCGCTTTCCAACGAGTGGCGAACGTTTCCTGTGAGATGAAAACTGCGGAAGTTCCATTCCCCTAACAACGGCTGGGTTGTACGTGAAAAACACTGAAATTGTGACACAAATTTTGCATCATGAAAGTTTTTGGTTGACCCCCCAGAGCAAAGACATGTCAATAAATTAATAAGATGAAATAAACCACCTACCAACACTTCACAAGTCCATCTACAGTTGAATTACAATATACTTGACTAGAGGCCTGTTAGGGTTTGGAAAGCCCTAATCTAGCACGTATAACAGTAGTAGCTAACAGGAACCCAGCACATTATAGTAACGATATACGTCCTACCTATTTGCGGCGTTATGTGACCTGGTGCAAAGCTAAGGCGATGTTAATTAATGATTAAAAAAGAGGAAATAAAGATCAAAATGTAAGTAATGTAATAAAATAAATATCACCAGTCGAGGTGGTCCTCGCCACTCAGCTGATCAGAAAGGACCCCATCACTTCACTCGTCTCTTAATGTCCCAGAGAGTCTCCCTATCAAATTTCAACTTCCTACAGTGAACAGGAAAGAATTTAGCTCACTCAGCTGATCAGAAAAGACCATCACTACGTTTCTTACTTACCGACACTTTTGCAACAAACTTGGGGCCGTGCTGATTCGGAATTATATATGAAAACCGTTCGGAATCATATTATAAAGTCTCAGAAATAACTCTCCTAGATGTTAGTAACTACACTACGTTTCTTACTGACCGTGAATTGATGGCAACTGTTGTTACCGCCACAGCCTAATAAACAACTCTCGTTGATAAGGACCGCCTAGAACACGATCAAGGAGGGTATAGAGACGAACGGCGACACTTTTGCAACAAACTTGGGGCCGTGCTGATTCGAATGAGCAGTCTAACACTAAAATCGGACCGCGAAGTTCTTCACAATTTCAAAGACCGTTCGGAATTATATATAAAGATTTTGCGAAGTCAGAATTCCATTGGAATTATATCAGCTGATGCAATCGTCGTAGTTTATTAGGTGATTTTTAATATGTTCGCATCAATTCAGATTTCGATGTTGCTGCTGATTTTTTTTTTTCCCCCTGTTAAGTTCGTGCCATTTAAGAGTGCGAACATGATCGGTTTGGTTTCAATGGATTCTTTGGGATGATATTTGTCGAAGACAACCTAAAAACATCACTTTTACATTTCAAAATCTCGTATTTTTAATATTTTAGCACTTGAAGGCTACTCTTTAGCGTTGATTAAAATTGATGCCGAGTTCCTCGAACCAACTATACCCCAAATGTGATTTACGATCCGAGTTTCATAAAGTTTGGTCCAGTAGTTTTGGAGAATAGCTCCGGATAGACGGACGGACGGATTTTTACTTATTTTTCATTATTATTATATATTTTTTTTAATTAGAGCGTTGGATTATATGAATTTTGAAATTTTTCAGGGGAGGGGGGGAGTACATTTTTTGTTGGTCAATTACATAGTTTCATTATTGGAAGTAATAAACCAAATTCCTTGACCCCCAGCCAAAAGACATATCCATGTCAAAATGAAATTTCTGCTTTGAAACTGTATGTAAACTTGCTGGGTAGGCCGGATTTTCTTGGAGAGGCGTAGAGGTGAAGCCAGTGTTGCAAAGATAATTTTCATTTCTCCCTTGATGGGAAAAACAAAAGATCATGGATTTGTCTAGTACCTACTGCTTACCAGTAGGTACCTACTACTCAATTGTATACCAATCATGTACTGCCTTCTTTTCACAAGATTATTACATTATGGTTACAAAACAATATTAGTTTATAACTTAGAGTAATAAATCAGCATTCCTTGACACTGCAATGGCTTAGAGGTCGTGAGATGTTGTGATAAAATGAGCGCATTCCGAAAAGTGGCGAACGATTTTCCTACTATGAAAACTATGGGAGTTACTCTTCCCTAGTAACTCATTGGTTGTACGTGAAAAATCAATAGAAATTCTACCTAGCCTTCACTTTTCGAGTTAATAATAATCCAAAGTGCCGGAGCTTCACAAATTTTGGTGTTGTTACGGAAATTTTAGAATGACCCCCAGCCCAAAAACATATCCATGTTAAAATCTGTTAATTGTATTTATTCATTTAGATAATGGCAAACACACGGTTGCGAACTCCGTTCCGACAACTCTACCGGCAAAACAATTACGACGCATTAGCAATAATTCAATACACTTAATTTCCCAGCACGAGCGTTCAAGAAACATTCAAAGAAGCGCACGATCTCGAAGAAAGTGAAGGAAACAAACCGCATGGTTTGTGGAGCGTCACATCCCTGTGGTGACCAACAATGCTCTGACCATCCCTCTTGTTTCCTTCAGTTGAATAGAGTATCGTTTTGCGGCTAAGGAGCAGTAGGTACCACCCTTACAATGGCCGGCTTTCGGTCAACTCTTGGAGGTTTTTTTTCGGGAAAGGACAAATCCCCTGAAATTAGCGTTGATGACGGGGAGAAAAAGCCTTCTTATTACAGAGGCCTTTCTTCGAGAACGGTGACAGCTGGGAGGTCATTCCATTGTTGGAAGAAGGTGGTAATTTGTGAGTCTACACCTCGGGGTAATAATTTTCGAGTTGAGGGGATGACGGTTGACACCCTCAAACTGTATTTTGTGTAGTGTAAAGCGACCTATACATAGTGATAGTAGATGGTATCCTTATGTATAAAACTCAAAGTTTTTTTCTATCTATTGTAGTGTCGATTTCCACATATCTTGCAGGGGGACGTCTGATCGTTCCTGGGTGATCCGTGTTGTTCCGTCTGCTTCTTGTTTTGTGATTTCTTGTAGTTGTTGGTGGATGTTCTGTAGACAAGTTCTTGTTTTACTGATACCTGGACGGGAAGGTCGTAGTTATGGGCTGACGACTCCTTGGCCGTGGCTAACGTCAACGCTTTGTCGAGGGTGAAAGTCGTAGGGTCTTCCTCGAAAAGTCTGTCCTTCACCGGCCCTTTCTGGAGTCCAAGAACAAAACGATCCAACAAGTGTTCGTCGGGGGTCTTGAACTTACACAAACCTCCGAGATTTCGAAGCCTTGCCAACCAATCTTGTAGAGTTTCGCCGCGGTCTCGAGTGGCGTTATGAAAACGGTAGCGAGCCGCAAAAATTGATTCGGTTGGAATGAAATGAGCGTCGAACAGTTGCACTAGGAATGTGTAGGTCTTATCTTCGGGCACGGCGGGAACGCAGAGGTTAGAAATCAGCCGATACGCGTCTTCTTCCATACTGTTCAGGAAAAGAGCCTGCTGTCGTTCGCGATCGTCAATTTTATTCGCACGAAAGAAATTCTCCATTCGTGGTTTCGCAGTGGCCCATGAATTTCGCGTTGCCGAAAATGGGTGCAACGTGCCCACGAATGATGACGTCATCACGTGATCTAAATGGAAAGGTAGCTCGTCGAACCAGGTAATGTTGTCGGCCAGTTTCCTCGGCTTTAGTCCGTTTCACGATCAGCACAGGAAAAACTGGTGAGCTCCTCGTCGGCAGTGTAGTGTCCGGGGATGAAAATAAGATCTCCAAATACACAAACTTCACTTCGTTTTATCATCCTATATTCGCACACAACTTGAGGTAGGTCAGTACATGATAATCGACGGGAGAGGGTACACTGCCAACATAATCAGAAAAGGCATCACCCACTGCCAACATAATTAGCTTTAAATAAAAATAGTTCTTCTCTCCTAATTACAAATTAGGGTAGGTACTCTACATCTATGTTTCTATGTTCTCAATAGAAGGCTAAACGGCAGGACCGATTTTGACGGGAGCAGTCGTAAAATGACCAGCGAGTTCCGACGCACAACATAGTCTAGTCTAGGTCTGAACCTCCAAAACATCCTTCTACTTCATAGACGACGCTACCGTTCGCAACCGATTTGCTTGGTTCCCAAGCTTTTGTTATTATATTTGCTAACACGCAGTTTGTTAGTGGTGGAAATTAGTGGCAACTGGAGAAGCCTTGACGGGTTTCTATGGGTGTTCCGAGTGAAGCATGGGTTGCATTTGATAGGGCGACTCTTTTAGACATTCAGAAGCGATTGGAATGATGGTATCTTACCTAATCAGCTGAGTGAGTTAATGTCTCTCCTGTTCCCCAAGGAAGTTGAAATATGATAGGGTGACTCTTTGGGACAATGAGAGACGATTGAAATTATGGGCTCTTTCCTGATCAGTACGGGTCTGATTTTGCTACTTTTATATTGTAATTTGGTATGTAGCCTCCGCAGTTATGAACAAAGTCTGGATACGGTTATTTCAGCAGTCTATATGCACCGACTAACCCGTACATGTGGGTCCGTGCAACGCACGGGAAACCGTCTAGTTTTTAATAAAACTAGATAGATGTTTACCAGCATGTGACAAAGAGCTTCACCTCAGCTTTTACGAAATTATATATTGTACGTAAATGGAAAATCTATAACCAATAAGAAGTGTTATCAGCGTTAATACTGTTATGTTCCATCTCCACCTTCAAAACTTAGACAAAATAAATAAATAAAAAATGAAAAAAATATATATATTTATTTTTTTCAAGCAGCCGCTGTTAATATTTTAGTCAAGATTCACTTCCTCCTATAGCCAAACGAAGTAAATAGGTATAAGAACCCCAACAGTCCATCCTTCAAATATCTGTATGAACCAATCACAGTAGGGCTTATACCTACTAATTCTCATGATTGCTGCAAACTACTCATATTCGAGTATAAAATACAGAACAAAGTACAACAGTGCATGTCGTGTTATCATTTCACTTTATACCAATAAACAAGGCAATGGGAGCTAGCTGGATAGCCCAGAAGTATGTTATAATCACCTGACTATGGGCCGATCTGGGCTTCACCCAGGTGGCAAAATCAAGGCCTCCCGTTTACTCCGGCAGTTTATCTTGACAGAAACTTCCACCTTGTATCATTTCAAATCATACTTAATCTATATCGTTTTGAACCAGGTCGCTTGATATCTGGAATCAGATTCCTATCCGAATTGCCCCACGGGTTTATTCCAGCAACGAATTTTTCCTACCCCTCATGAGCCGTGGGTTTGCCCCAGCCACATTCTCCGACCTGTCCAATATGAGCCAGGGGCTTGTTCCGGTCTCATATCCCTCACCATCCCATAGGCTCTTTCCTGAAATGCTATCTTATTCTCACTGGCCATGGGTTTGTTCTGGTCTCCAATTCCTCTCTAGTATCTATCGCGTTTGTCCCTTCATATCCAAAGTCAAGTTGGGTAGTTTCAGCCAAGGTTTAAAAGATCTGATGATGTTCGATTTTACTTTCGAATTCGCTCGCTAGACTCACTTAGCCTTTCCAAGTTCATATCACAACAGTGCACTCAGCATCTGATACAACAAAAACTATTTCACTATTGTACCCAGTACCCACAAATTTGACACGGACAATCAGCAAATTTAGTTATTAATGTCTTAAGTTGAAAACCCGTGAATTATTCAATAGTTGTAATCTAGATTCTGGAGAACTTAGATTGGCATATATATATATATATATATATATATATATATATATATATATATATATATATATATATATAAATGGAATCATTGCCTCGGAACGGATTTGCAGGAAGAAACTTTTGGAGCCATTGCAGTAGCTTTGTTTTCTACGAAATTCAGCTAATGCGCAAACCTCAATCAGCAGTATAAAAGCGTTACCCACGTATTAATTTAATTTTTTTTTTAAATGAAAGTAGATTCCATTCTAAGAAATTTGATAACATCCGCACTCTCCTCCGTTGAGTAGTTTCCCTTCTATGATTTTTCACACTAGTAGGCAGGGCACTTCCCGCCCAGGCTCATCACCAGTACTCATCGTAGGAGAGTGTGGTTGATGCCAAACTTCTTAGGATGGAATCTTCTTCCATTTAAAAATAGTTAAAATACCTTTTTTGCACCCATGGGTAACGCTCATTGATAACACCACTGATTGCGAGTAGAAAAATACGGTATTGTAAGTCCTTAAGATTGTCGTGTACTTATCTTTTTTAATTCTAGATTTTTTCTTTTTTTTATCCATGTAATTGGATTAGGTTGGCTTCGAAGCCCCAGTGAGTTCCACCCCCTCCATGTTACTTGGCTGGGGGCAGTTTCTAGGGAGCGTTCGGGAGTTCACCCGCAGGGGATGGATTCCGTTCTTGGGGTGGTTGGAACACCCAGCGGAGGACTATAAAAAAAATAAAAGACGCCACCCTCCCCACCCACTGTCTCCTTTTTTCTCATTCCTACATCCCCCATTTCTGATTTTTTTTTTTTCTTCCTCTCCACCTCATTCGCATCCTTTTGCCCTCAAGGGGGTCGAAAAACCCGCCCTCATCCCTCAGAAGCTTCTCTTCTCTGAGACGATGTTTGCTACCTCGTTAGTCGTTTTTCTTTCTCCATCGTATTTTTTCCCTCTACGTTTTTCTCTTCTTTTTTCTCTACGTCTACCTTCGCTCTCGCTATCCTCCTCCCTCCTTCCTTTCAACCACTTTTTTCCTCCCAATTATTTCTCAGTTGTTTGGGACTTCCCTCCCCTTGCCACCGTTTATAACCACTACAAACCCCCTCCACGGAGTAACCCCCCCCCCCCCCCACAAGTACCCAATTAGGAAGCAAACTCGACCTGTAGGTGCTAAGTGCCTCAATGCTCAGTAGATTTCCCCATTCTGCTCGAACGGGAGTCTTGATTTCCCCTTTTGTCACTTGATTTAATGTTTTAATTTGAAATCGGGAAATAATAGTGATAATAGAAGGAGGGGCTCGTTGAGAGGTAGAAGAGTTTCTGAAGTTCTCTGTCGATGTCAATATTGAACTTAATTCCTTTATCCCCGACCCGTTTTGCAATACCTCAATCTGAAATCAGTTCATTTTTAAGTGCATAAAAATTGCATTTTTAATATTATAATTTGAAAAAACGATATTTTAGTGCTAATGGTTATTCAGGAGGAGAAAAAGGGCTAAGCAAAGGAGTATCCCAATTGAAGTATCCAAATAAAGTGTGAACGATAAAAATAAATATATTTCAAAGATTACATGATGTTATAACCAAATTGAAATTTTTATAGGTACTTCTCTATAACATGTTGCAATCTTATCAAAACTTGTTATTTATGCAGTATTCATATGTAAAGTTAATAGTTTCGTAATTATGTTTTCGTTCCAATATATTCTTACACCATTTTATCTTACTTGTCATAAGCATCAAAGCAAAGTATTGCAATCAGGTTTTGGAAAGATTGAGTAACTCCAGCACAACATCGCCTTAATCTGATTTGACTTCAAAAATTGGAATTTTCGGCGTCGGGGTTCTATACATATGTATTACCTATGAGCAAGACATCTAGTTAAAAATCAGCTCTTCAGGTACATATTTAGGATTCGAAAACCGGAGTAGGTGTAAAAGCTTCAGTGATGCAGCGTATGAAAGATTTTTGGTAATCTATCGTATTATTTTATGTTACGTTGTTTTGAAATTATAGCACCTATGTGCAAAGACATTGTCAACTACAAATTTTATGGAAAACAGCTCGTTCTAAACACTTCTAAATTCTAAATAGGTACTTCTAATTCTAAATACTCGTAATATTCGCAATTTAATAAAAAGTTTTGATATTTAGGGTTTTTTCCGGTTTTCCGTCGATGCAGTAGATATGAATGACATTTGAGTAAATCATTCAGCGTAATTTTGCGCATAAAATTTTCAATGATCTACTTCATTGTTGATATACTTTTTTGACTAAAATTCTGCCAAATAACATAAATGTAATTATTTTTGTCCGGTTTTAGCCTTTTTAGTGATTTTTTTTTTTTAAATTTGACCAATTTAATGTGCTTAAAAAGTGCTGGCTAACAAACTCATACTTTCATTTAGAAAGCTTGATTTTTTGGCGCTAAAACGGAATTTTTATCTCAACCCTAAAAAGAGTTGTCATCTGGAATGAAACACACACACACACACACACATTTTTTTTTTTTTTTTTTTTTTTTTTTTTTTTTTTTTTTTTTTTTTTTTTTTTTTTTTTTTTCATAAGCCTCCCCTCAAAGACGGAGGGGGCACGCCATTAAATTGAAACTAAACAAATAAAATAAAAAAGTGGGGAGGACGCCCAGGTTTACCCGACGCCGGCTCTAGGGATAAGGGAAGTTGTAGGACGAGGAGGAAGAATGGGATGAAAGGATGTGCCCCTATAAAATGACCACCAGTTCAAGTAAGAACCCCTCAGGACGCGGGTGGTGATACCACGGAGTACTCCTGCCGAGATGCCCAACTCGAGTAACTCCGTGGCGCTTTTCCCGCACCACACCCCGCGCCATGACACGGTCGCAGCAATGACCTTGATGTTATTAGGTGCCACTCCTTTTAGCTCAGATATCGCTTGGCGCAGATCGTTTCTATCATATTTGCTTTTCTTAGCCCGCCAGGTCTGCTCCATGTCCACGCTGCCACTGACAACCTGGACATCCAGGATAATGGCAGACCTATCGGGCTTGATCGCAACGATATCTGGCTTCTTGCCCTGGTCACTCGGCATGTGGTATAGTCTCTCCCTTTCGACATCCCAACCGCTAGATGACAAAGCACCTGCTATCTGCTTGGCAACCGCATCGTGACGTAAAATGCGGCCACCGTGAGTACGAGGACACTGCTGCACCACATGATAGAGATTCTCATTTTTACCCCGACAGGCACGGCAAAGGGTGTCAACTGTCCCGCGACTACTCCTCGAACACCTCACCGAGGTGGCTAATGTTGCCACCCGGACGGCGTGAAAATGGCGATAGTCGCGGGCCCCAATGCCCTCTGAAGCCCATTCCACCCACTGGGTAGAAATGGGGGATTCAGAGCACTGTCGGAGTTCTTTACCATCTACTGACTCATGCAGTGCAGCAGCGAACTCAGCAGATGAGCTGGGTTTTGGAGCAGTTGGTGTTGCTCGATCGCACCACAACAACTGCTGCCGAACAAAGTCCAGGTCAGCAGCAGTGCGGGCGACCTCCCAGCTCGAGCCCCTAAGGGCAAGCAGGCGCTGGCGGCGTAAAGAAGGGATGCTGGCAGAAAGAGAGACAATACCGAGCCCACCGGCCTTGACCGGTGCGTGGATGTAGGCACTTGGGACACCAGGTGGAAAGCCTAGCCAAGAGCGCACAGCAGAGCGAACTTCACGATCTAACTCAAGCAGCCTCCCCGCAGTAAGCCTGCCAAAGACTAACCCATAGGTAAGCTTTGGCAGTAAGTACGTGCGAAGGAGGCGCAGCTTCTGCTGTGGCTTCAATGGAGCCTTGGTGACACGAGCTAATGCTCCACCAAGGTCCACACGGCTTGCGGCTATAGTGGCCACACCCATGAAGTCGACCCCAAGGTACCGCCAGACCTCCAACACGGATCGGGCAGGGATGGAAGTTTGTCCTAAGACAAAACACTCCTCATCCACTACCTTCACCTTATGCTGGCGACCCGACGGGACCAAGGAGACCGACCCACACTTAGCTGGGTTGACCACCAAACCACACCTGGCTAGCTGCTCAGCAAATGCGTTGAGGGAGATCTGCAAGCCCTCACGGGTTTCTGCGAGTAGGATGACATCATCAGCAAAAGCCAATGCACCTACTCGCACCCCAGGGGCGAGATCAAACCCTATTTCAGCTGGCAGCTTACCCAAGGCCGTATCCACGACCAGGTTGAAGAGGAGTGGCGACAGAGGATCCCCCTGGCGTACCCCGCGCCCAATAACAACATCCCCTGACATCTCACCTTGTGCCTCGAGGACCGTCACGCCTTCGTGGTACAGACAGGCAACATACTCAATTAAACGAGCAGGTGCCCCGACACCACGAAGACAATCGGTCAGGGCAAAGTGGCTAACTCTGTCAAAGGCCTTAGCGACGTCCAGAGCGGCAAGATGGAGCTGCCGTTTCTTGATACGGGCCAGCGAAATGACAGTTTGGAGAACTGTTAGATTCTCCGCTGTGCCATCCGCTGGCCGAAATGCTCTCTGGACGTCACCTATGACACCAGCCACTTGGAGGCGAGATGCCAGAACCTTTTGGAAGTGGCGGAAGACTACCGACGAAATAGAAATTGGACGGTAGCCTCCAGGCCCACTTCCCCCTTTCTTTGGGATGAAAATTGTCCGGGCACGGGTCAACGCTTTCGGGGGTCTCCCAGATAGTAGCAACAGGTTGAGGATGAGCAGCTTAACATTCTTTGGAGCTTTATTCCAGCGTCGGGCGGAAATACCATCGGGTCCAGCAGAAGTGGAGTTTTTGACACGGCACTTATGTGCCTCGTCATGAAGCACCGGTGTGCACATGATGCTGCGTAAGGAATCCCTGGTGGAAGCTGGGGGTACCACCGGCTCACCAGAGCTGTGGCTGGGAGCACTCATAAGTGGCTCCCAGTAACCCACAAACTCCTGGAGGGGGGGCATAACTTGTTCTTCCCCAGCTCCCTCCAGTACCTCCGCAGCTGCACGAGCCGGATGCTTCCTCCACAATCTCTGGACACGCTGGTATTCCCGCCTCCTCGCTTGCTTAGCTGCTCTGCGACCTCCACGAGGCACCACATTAGGAGGAACTTCTCCCTGGTGCCTCGCCACGGTCGCTTCCTCAACCTGCGGGAAGATCCTCTGCACATAGGCCGCGACCTCGTCCTCCAAGCCATTTGGCCCCTCAACAGCCCGCCTCGCCAGATCCTGCAGGTAGGCACTCTCATAACCAACACTATTGCCCACCTGCTCCCCGAGCCTCAATACTTCAGTCTTCAAGTCTGAAAGAAGACCTGAGGTCTCGGGGGAGGATTGCTGAACGGTCTGCTGCTTCCCCACGCCTGTCGGAGATGCGGGAGAGGCCCCAATACTATTTGCCAGGATTGCATCCTAGACAAGCTGCTTATAGTGGGGCCTCAGGCGAAGAGATTGAATGGCGGAAAGCGTGCGCATGGGAAAACGGGCTTGCAAGAAAACATTTATATTGCGTACCCCATTACGCACTGCTTCCGCCTCCTCTGCTGCCATTCGCCGCAAATCCTCAGAAGCATACCTAGGCCGCTCTCGCTCTATATCTATTGCAGCGTTGGCCTGCACAGGATGCTTCTGCCAGACGTGGGCACTGAGGCCACGCTTGGAACTGAAGGCTCTCTCGCAATGGGCACACTGGTGGGCATTCGCCGGGGCTGTGGATGAGGAGGAGGGATAGGATGATGAGGAAGAAGAAGAGGGAGAGGATGGCCGACGCCCCTGCCTGGGGCGCCCCCGAGCGCCTCCCCTAGAACCCCGTGGGCCAATGGGCTCGCGGGGGTTATGAGGCTCTTGTTGGTTCGTATCCATAACGGGGGAAGCGTTTATAAGAGACAGGAGGCCCATTGGCATGAGCCTCCCCCCTCATCGCCCCCCCACACACACACACACACACACACACACACACACACACACACACACACACACACACACACACACACACACCCACACACACACACACACACATTAGTGTACACACACATATTATACACGCTATGCAATTCTTAGCCTGAAAACGCTCAAAAAATAAAGTATAAAAAAATTTGGATATAAAAAAATATTCAAGCCTGGCTGGGATTCGAACCCACGATGCGAAAAAAATGGATATAAAAAAATTTGGATATAAAAAAATTGTCAAGCCTGGCTGGGATTCGAACCCACGAACTCGCGCTTCGCGTTACGGACATTTTTCGTTACGGACGTTACAAAAAAAATTGTTGGGGGTGGGCCTAAGAATTGCATAGCAATTAAGATTAGTTTCAGAATGCCTCAAAACTTTCGATTTTAAAATTTTAAAAACCCTAATCTATGATTGGGACTTTACTAAACCTCAGAAATAATCATTCGCCAAACTCAACCAGCCTTCATATTTTTGAAGCTGTTAAGTGATGAGGTCGTTATCATATTTAGCACTAAAGATTGCAAAGGGGGGCATCATCACCTCCCCCTCCCATTAACACCCGTCGCCTCATCTGCCCCTTAATGACCCCGGGGACCCCCAAGGAAGCAAGTGGCTTCTTTAGGGAACCCATAAATTGTCTCTTTCCCAAACAAATTAGGTTCGTCCCAACGATAAACAATTTGTAGGGTTTCTTCTTTTCCGGGGAAGCGAGAAAAATCTCTGAAGCTACTGCTCTTTTTTCTGTCACCCTTCTTCATTCTCCGGTTTCTATCTCGCTTTTTCCTCAATTTTACCCCCTTAAAATAATAGAGAGAGGGAGAGAGAGAGAGAGAGATCATATATATGTGTCGCAACATGTTGGACTGTCTGAAAATAATCTAGGTGAATAGTTTTGGAGATCGAGCAAAGAACAATAATTGTTCATCAAACTCAATTGATTTTATCCGGCTTACCAAACACAACTTAAAGGTACTCCTAGAGAACTATTATAATATTTGTTTTATTATTTATTCATTATATTCGTGTGGAACAATTCAACATTTTTTAAACTCGTAGGGAAATATAATAAAAAGTTGATATTATATTACAAATATAACAATATTTATGTATATAAATAAGTATATAACAATATCCTACTATGAAGTGGTGTAAAATACTATTTCTAAAAATGTGGAAATCGAGAAAAAAACTGAAAATCGAAAACATCAATAAATTAATATGAATTTTCTTCTCTATACTATTATCAGAATAATCATAATACAAAACGGCTGAGTGAGTTATATCTGTTCATCCGGTTTACACTTATAAAAGAAGCAATTTCGTATCAGTCAAAACTCTGAGCAGAAAAAAAAATATTGATGAGGAAGATGGGTATTACTTTTAGCATGAAAATTAGTCAATTTCTGGATGTTTATTACTGTAAGGTCTTAGTAACTCAGATCTCGAACTAGGAATGCATATAGGTGGGATGCCTATAGAAAGAATCAGATTAAAATCGTTTGCCTCTTTTTGCCTTTAGTATGGTTATGTGTTTTTTTCATAGGAGAAAAAAATGAAGATTTTTTCACAGTTTTTTTACAACTTATCTTTGCAAACGAGTCAATTGTTTTCTTATATTGACATGGATATGTCTTTGCTCTGGGGGGTCAACCAAAAATTTCCGTCACGCAAAATTTGTGTCACAATTTCAGTGTTTTTCACGTACAACCCAGCCGTTGCTAGGGGAATGGAACTTCCGCAGTTTTCATCGCACAAAAATCGTTCGCCACTCGTTGGAAAGCGCTTGATTTATGTGATAAATGTTCACATCTCAAGCTACCGATTTCCCACTCCATACGTACCTGGCTACATTCCAAAACTAAGTTGATTGGACTATAAACAATTTTAATAAGCCGGTTACAATATTCTTAACGTAAAGCAATAGCATCATTTACTCCACTCCATAGGAAACATTTTCATCCTCTTGACAACATTCGAGGACAACTCGAGGACAACCGTTATGAAATTCCCAATCAAAGACATATCCATGTAACATGGTATCTGCTTGTAAAGCGGATAGTGGAACTCGTTTACGAGTTTCATATAGGTTCAAATATGTATGAAGAACTGAAGGATTTTTCAAAGAATCAGTCCTACATTTTGAAGAATCGGCAAAAAACAAGTTTTTAAATTATTATTACGTATGGTCTACAGAGTGTTTGTGTGTATTTTATATATATGTGTCCTTCCAGACGATATCTCTCCTTAGGATCGAGATAACAGTTCTGTTCTTGCGCCAAAAAATCAAGCTTCCCAAACGAAAGGACGAGATCGTTCGCCAGTATTTTTTTAGCACACTAAATTGGTCAAATTTCAAAATGACTAAAAATAGCAAAAAACGGTTTGTTAACTATATATAATAGAACATGAAAAAACGTATGTACTTGAATATGATGAAAAATGTACATAAATATCATTGAAATATGTTAAAAAATAGATAAAAACCGCAAAAACGTTAAAAATCCAAAATCTCTTGTCGAATAACAGATTATTATTTAGAAAGAGTTTTTTGCTATAAAATTGGTAGTTAACAATTTCTGTTCACTCAAAGTCCTCAATTTTTACAACATTGTAACATAAGTATACTTACGAAATGAACGATAATTTACGAAAATTCGCTCATACGATCATGCTGCATGACTGGACCTTTTTATTTCTTGTTTTGTAAATAAATTTCTTCGATGTATCTTTCGAGCAGGTTCTTGATTTTTAGACGACCGTATAGCGTTTTGGCAGAAAACATAAAAAACAGTGTTTAAACAGTGGTTTGTGGGTGAATAACTATGAAGGTAATTCAGGGGCATATATGGTACATTGGTGATCAGCGTCAAATTTCCTGTAAGAATCCGTTAAAAACGGAATATTGGCCATCCCGACCGTATACTCGAAGTGCTGTGCGGCGTGTCTATATATAAGCGAGAAAATAAGTTGTCGACTTG
Organism: Adelphocoris suturalis; assembly: GCA_030762985.1. Lineage (NCBI taxonomy): Eukaryota > Metazoa > Arthropoda > Insecta > Hemiptera > Miridae > Adelphocoris > Adelphocoris suturalis. The sequence continues at coordinate 171,441,647 of CM061040.1, read as the reverse complement.
ATGGCTGCCCACAGCCAGTTTCATCCACTTCAACGGTCCTTGAAGTCCTTTTTTCATCCACCTCGGCTATTTTTCTCAACGAGGTCACACGAGTGTCCGAGATCCAAAGTGTCCCTCCAATGTGACCTATTCCTCGTGTATTCAAAAGGGCCTTGCGGCCTTCTGGTTTAAAAAACTTCAAACGCTTTGAGGCTCACGGAGGTTGTTCACGCTTGATAAAGTGCAAAACCGGGTGATGCGCACCTTTGCTCGCGGGTCTGCTTAGCCAACAAGTCAACCGGAGAGTCTTTCAAGTTCATTCTCCCCTCGCATCGATAATGACCCATGAACTTGTAATTTGTTAAGCACTGAGTAATTATAACCTGGTGCATAAACACCTACATGTAGTAAGGTCGTGCAAATTAAGATAATAATATAATGGACTGCAAGGAGAGGGGTAGTTCTCAAGTGTTTGATTTCGCTACTAGGAATAGTTTGTAAACAGACACTATAATAGGTACCTACATGGCGATATCCTAAAAAGTATAGATACCCTAAAAAGCATAGATTCTGATCCGTCCCTAATCATCGTCCTCGAATAACCTAATGTATTTTCTGTATATATCAATTTCTGAATGGCAATGAGTTGGGTTCAATTTCATTCAAAACCATGCACGAGAAAACCTAAACGTTAGAATAAATCAAAATCAATTGAAGTTCAGAAGAGCATCTAAAAATGACATCGTAATTGTCGTGTTGATGACTTTTTCTCCATTCAAGCCCTCGTGAAGCGTGAAACTGATTTCTGTGGATTCATTGAAGTAATCTACAAAAATCAAACGAAAAAAAAAACAAAAAAAAAAAAACACGAAAAGTATTTTGAGATAAAGATTTCCGACACATCTTCTGCCGTTACGTAATTACTGAGCCAAATGTCGTAGTTTTGGTCTAGTAGCTTGGAGGAAAAGCTTCAGGATCGCGTCTTGAAACGTAAATCAACAAATCTTGTGATGGAGGAAAGGGTAGGGGTTCTATTTAGTCGATTATTGAATGAATTGAATAATGATGAATTATTGAACATCAAAACCGTGAATTGAATCAGTAAAAGGTCAAATAATATTAATAATGATGGTATTTAAAGGTAAATGCATTTCCTGCAATGGTTCCTGGTTGGCAAACGTAGGAGGTAGAGAAAGGTGTATATCTTTGATACGACCAATGAGAAAAGCAAAATCGGGAAAACTGATCCTGGAAAATTAATTTTAAAATCACAATATAATGAATGTTTCAGAATCAACCAACCACCATCAGGTATTTTTATATTCTGAGCCATTGGTTCATTATTTTGGAATTGTTCTTAGCCGTTCACTTTACAATTAAAGAGGACGGGAAGAACGGGCTAACTCGATTTTTTGTCAAAAGTGAGTTGAGAATGGTACCTTATGTATTGGGGGTAGCCGAACCCGGTGGTGTGGTCAGAACAGGGAACGAATAAACGAGCCTAAATACTTCAAAACAGTGGGCGAGTATTTCGTATAGAGCGAAAAAACAGGCTCATGAGAGCGGTTCAGGGAAAGAACGGGCTAACTTAGAGCTGCCACTTCCCCCGTTCCTAGTTCATTATCCAGTCTTTGAATCACAGCAGGTTAGCTGTGTTTCATATTACACATTCTTCCACTTTTCCGATCTGTTGCTGTCTCTATTCAATATTCATCGTTTGGCTCTGTGTCACTGTGTTATATATTACTTTTTTGGTCTGATCAGATATTTTGATTGGGCGGGTTTTCTTGACACAAAGTATATTCCTACAGCAACAATGAAGGCAAGGCTGCTGAGAAAAGTAAAATTTCATGTTGATTACCATTGGCTAATTTACTATCGTTAGAGCTATATAATGCAGAATTCACTAGCAAGTTTGTGACGCCGAATCCGCCAAAAAAAAAAAGATCTGGCTCAGAAGCCACTTCGTCCATCAGAATTTTACTTCCCATCAAGTTCCTACACGAGAAAAATTTCGATCTCTTCCAAAAAATCCAGGGATTTGATTTATTCAAAAATATTCTGTTCTGAGAAAGCCAGGAGGAATTTCAAGAAATTAACCCACAAGTGAGGAAATCACTCGCTGTCGAAGGGAGTTATCCCGTTCTTTCGCTGTTTTTTGTGATGTTCGGCTTTTTTCCCCGTTATATTTCAATAAAATGAATTTCGTGAGGTAATTTGGCATTTTTACTACTTTTACCTGTACGTTGACATTATCATTTCAAAATTTCAGATTTTTTTATCGCAGGATATACATTTTATTGAGTTTTTTTGCATTGAAATGCGTTTTTCTCGAAACTAGGAAAAACCATGATAGCCCGTTCTTCCCCTGTACTCTTCGATTGAAACTGCATTCTACCCAAGAAATACCAGCTCAAACTTTCGTCCAAATATTGTCTACTATGATGATGCATCATGCATATATCTACGATCTGGTTTACCTAACCGCTGGAAGAGGGAGGTTTAGGGAAAGCTCGTTCCTTCTTAAACCCCAGGAATCGATACGAGATCTACCCGCCCCACCGCCCAGGCGTGGGAGCCTTTTCAAGCCGCCTTTTTTCCTTGTTTGCTGAGCCACCATAACGTTTTTCCACCCACCCCCATCCCTGGCACAAAACTCTTCCCACCATCACTGCTATATGCTGAAGGAAAAAACTTCGTAAGTTCTCAAACTGCAATCCCATTTGCAAGATAAGCACTTTGCGGGGAAACCTTAAAAATACCTTGACTCGATTTAAGAACACTGGCAGCGACCCGAATATTAATAATTTTTCAGTATCTAGGGCAGCCATAAATTGAAGCAGGTCGAAATCCATCAGCTGTCTCACAGTCATTATACCCTAATGTCCGAAGGTTGGTAACTATAACCAGGCACTTCAAACCTCACGCGTAATTGTGATATAACTCCAATATTTAAATAGAATGTTGATAATCAATTTCATCTTCGTCAGTGGGACAAATGTATTTTTATCTCCAATATACAGATACCTGCGCTTGTTTACACTTTCAATTTCCAATTTTCAGCCAAAAAAATTGAAACTTTAGCGCTAATCTCGTATGCGGATCATATTAGACCGTTCACGAACTTGTTTGTTAGGTTTTTTATTATTTTTATTATAAAGTTTAAGCCGCACCTCAACCAGAAGGGTCATTATCGGCATTGAAGGTGTCTAAAGGGACACTGGAAGTGGCACGATTCTAAGGAGAGCCATGTTGCTATCCTTGACTAAAAAGGAACGCCATCATGGACCCCACTGGCATTTTGTGGTATGTTCATGTATGAACGCATGTATGAACGGACTGTTATCATGAATATCAAGTTCTTGGTTACGCAAACAACCGTTGGAATAGAATCGCCAGAAAAAAAAGATCATTGATTGCACTTTACTTTTTATTTGTACTTCCTCGCTATTTTTCTCTCTTTAGCTACTACTACAATTCTATTGTCTCAATTACCTATTATAAGTTTGAAAAAATAATATCGATTATAATGCATGTATAGATATTTATAGCTACATATTTACCTATAGCCTGATTAATGTGGCTCTACGAGAGCTTCAATAAATTCATACGAAAAGAAAGGATAACAGAAATAAATGTCACAATCCTGTTTTTAATATATAGGCTGCTGCCTTTTTCAAATTAAGTACAAGAAAAAATTAATTTTTAGAAGATTTGTAGGTATCCAATGTTTGTGAAAGAACTAATTGCTTTGGATCTACCATCATCTCCTAATATTTAGTCCCGGAGCTGGGGGATTGTATGATCTCAAAAACTATGAGCTTTTTCGGGTGAAGCAGTCGTTTGTTTCCATTGGCATACGATCCTCCAGGAGTAAATATTAGAAGATGATGCTACATCAAAAACAACTCATTCATTTCCTCTCGTTCTACATATTTTTAAAAAGGCTGCACTTGGAATATTGAAAATATACAATTTGAAAAATCAATTTTTATTGTCGAAGACGTTTTTACGGAGACATTCTTACCGAAAATTGTTATCTAACAACGACACAAAACGATGATACGTAACAGTGACACACACAAGAAGGCTAGTGTTACCGTTGCCTTGTGACCTCCGCAGCGAATATAATAATATAAGTAATTTGTTTAAAGATAAATACTATATAATTTTATAAATATTACAGTTTTGACAATAGACTTAAATAAATAGGGGTACGTAACTTCCTTATTAACTTGAGGCTTGAAGGGAGGTCGCAGTTCGTCAACTGTCCTCATATCAGCTAAGAAATGTAGAAAATGTATTCGCTGTAGATGAAGAAGCAATGCTATAGGACATGAGGGCGTTTGCGGTTTAGTCCTCGAAATATTCGGGGTTGTGGAGGGCTGTCAACGAGGATGAGAACTAGTGGGTTGGTGAATGCAGTCATTTAGTCATGAATAGTTTTGTAGGAAGAAGTTATCGTATCGATCATGGTTGGTATCTGGAGGTCATTGTGAGATGGTATTGTTAACATACCGTGAGGCAAAGGTTAAAAGACTTTTTTTTTTTTAAGCCACTGAGACCGCAATGGCCTATTGTCCCATCCCAGACACTAGATCGGCCCAATACCGACAGCCCTGCCAAACCAAGCACTATCTGCCTGGTTCCGGCACTCCTGCCAGCCAACAGGCACTACCTGGGACCCGAGTGCTCCACACTCGGTTAGTTACTGGGTCGCAGCCCCAGTCTGGCTTCGCACCATATCACCAATGCCAGCCACAGCTGGGAAGTCAATCCTCCCTCACCACGTTTTGGCAAAAGCGAGGAGAGTCTTAATCTCCCCCGTCTTAATGTCTTGGGGGTCGATGGAGGTTCTGCCCCAATTCAAAAAGCGATTTCTTGCCAATATAGGGCAATGGCAGACCACATGACTCGCCGTCTCGTCTTCTGCCCCACAAAAGCGGCAGAGAGTGGAGTCTGATTTGCCCATTTTATGGAGATGGTATCTAAGTGGGCAGTGCCCAGTTAAGAGCCCCACAACTATACGCAGCTCCCTTCTCCCCAGGCTGAGCAGCTCCTTAGCTCTCTTCCTAGAGAAGTGAATAAGTGATCGTAGAACTTATTGTATCGGTGACGGTTGGTATCTGGAGGTCATTGTCAGATGGTATTGTTAACATACCGTGAGGCAAAGGTTAAAAGACGTGAAGTTCAGTTCTGGGTTGTTTGGATTTTCCGTATGTGTGAATTCGCCGCGAAATCCCAGAGTCAACTTGAATGCATCCTGATAGGTCGGATTAACGCGAGGTACAGAAGCCATTTTGTTTTAAGAGAGACAGACAGACTGTTAGACAGACACGAGAGAGAGAGAGAGAGAGAGAGAGAGAGAGAGAGAGAGAGAGAGAGAGAGAGAGAGAGAGAGAGAGAGAGAGAGAGAGAGAGAGAGAGAGAGAGAGAGAGAGAGAGAGAGAGAGAGAGAGAGAGAGAGATATTAGCTCCATCCCGGGAAGCTAAAATTTGAAATGGAGGTGAAAAACGTATGTTACGGTCAAACCTCTTTAGCCTACTGGCGCTTGGTTTTGAGTACGAACATGATCACCATGATCTAACTACCGAAAAAAAATTATTAGTGGAAGGAACGTAGGTGCGAGAGGTGAATGAAAGTAGCGCGATGCCGATAGACATCCATTGTAAGTGAAATTAATAGCAAGCTTTGTTTGTAACCCAGTTGAGGTTGTAAGTTTTGGTAGATCTTGGGTATGGTAAAGATTGTAGAAAATGAGTCATTATTTGGTTGGATACCATCAAGTAGTAGGTACTACTAAATAGCACTTAGATACTATCCACTAAATTCTTTCCTGTTCACCCTAGGAAATTGAAATTTGATAGGGAGACTCTCTGGGCCATTAGGAGGCGATTGAAATGATGGGCTCTTTCCTGATCAGCTGAGTGAGCTAAATTCTTTCCGGTTCACCCAAGGAAGTTGAAATTTTATAGGGAGACTCTTTGGGACATTGAGAGACGATTGAAATGAGGGGGGTCTACCGTGATCAGCTCAGTGAGCTAAATTATTTCCTGTTCACCCTAGAATGTTGTAATTTGATAGGGAGACTCTTTGGGACATTAAAACACGACTGAAATGATGAGATCTTTCCTGATCAACTGAGTGAGCTAAATTATCTCCTGTTCACCGTAGGAAGTTGACATTTAATTGAGAGACTCTCTGATTCCCTAATAACAATATTTTTGTCAATACATTCGTAATTATATTCTACATCCTTGTTTCTGTTACTCAGTAACAAAATTAACTTTGTTTTGATGATGATACCGCTGCCTCGCTATCGCACTTGACCCCTGAACGGTCATCGGGTTAAGATAAAACGCCGGTGGCGTTGAGACAGCCTCCCACTCAGTCCCTTCAGCTCCTGGTGACACTCTCTGAGCTTCTCAGACCAGGTCAAGTCCTTTTGTGAGGAGCATTGTGAGCCCATATCAGGATATTTCGCACGTGGAGTTCGGAGATTTGACTTTTTCTGCAGCCAAGTGCTGGATATAGTGAAAAAAACTATTGTATAGTCTTTTTAGCATACTGCATGCTACGTATATGAGGAATAGCAGTTTGATTTACTGCCAACTGGTGTGGATATACCTACACACATTACATACCAACCGAACCAGGTTTGGTGTATCTACTCTACTAGACCTTATGTGGAAATAATTGTGACTGGCTGTTGGTGGATATTTTATGATAGATCCCATAAATGGGATCCTATCTCACCTCATCTTTTCTATCTCCTTTCTAATTGTTTCTATCGTCTCCAACAAACTGTTTTGCATTGTGATATTTCCTTCTCCGCTACCACATATTTAAAGTTTAGTTAGTAAGATAGCATATATGTTATAGGATAAGTTAGGTCTAGCAAATCATAAAAAATTAGGGAAGGACAAAAGGTAAGGAAGTTGCCAGGAGGATCACTAGGGCATAAATATTGATCTGTACCTACCATAACAACTCATTATAGAGATTTCGGCAAATCCTTGTGTTTTCCTGGAAACTCCCCACCTCCCCTGTATCTCCTGTACTAGTTAGGTATACATTGATTACTAGAGGACTGGTACCCAGCTTATCTCCGAATTTTCATTAAATTCTTCTATCGAGCTATTTTCACCGTTAGACCCATGCCGCCAAGCTCACTGCTTACCGAGTCTGAACAGTTAATGTTTGCAATTTAGTTTTACCCGTAACAGTTTTCTCAATAAGGTGCACTTTATTCCAAGTATACAAAACCTATTTGTTTTATTTCATTTATTTATTTTTTTTTTCTTTTCAGGTGACGTCCTGAAATCTGGGATGAACGACTGATTCCTACGTGCAGATCTGCTAGTGCAGCTGCTTTTGGGTACAAACTCAGCATAAATATACGAGTATATATCATCATACCACAACTATATTTAATAATAATATTAGGTTTTGATAGACTGTTCTGAAAAGCCGTAATTCAAATAATCCCTCTTTATTACAGTAACTTTAGAGACCTTAGTTTATGTACAATATAAATAAAATCGCTTTCTATATAAATAAAAACCTATTTGTAAATTATTATAATTAGTGATATTATTGATAACAGCCCATTTCTCGTTTTTCAAAGCACACAAAGAGATTAGAGTGATCTGCAGTAGCCTGAAACAACAACCATACAAAATTATAATAAATAATATATGCTAATGAACTTCAAATGGGCGTCCTGAATATATTTTTGAATGGAATTAGATACTAAGAAAACATGAATTAGTGTTTGAAGCCATTTGCACATTCTTGAGATATGTAAGTGTTTTATTGTAATTGCTACATTTTCAGGGTTGGGTGCAATGAAGGAAGATCATGAGAGTATCACGCAGAGTACCTATCATGGGAGATATGAAATGATGTCATCATTGAAACGAACTTTGAACATTCGTAAAATAGAAAAACACCGTTCGTAGGGTAGTTCTGTTGTGCCAAGCAACACGGAGTTGAATGTCTTAACAAAAACATAAAAGTTAATTTTTCAGAACAATATATAGGTATTATTTTTTGTACGAGTATGTTCTGGTAGGTACCGTTTTTCCAATCATTCTTAGCCTACGTTCACCAAAAATTTGAAACAACTTTAAACCCAAAGATATTGGAAATTGAAAAGTCACCAGCGTGCTGAGCGACTTTACACGAGTTTCTTTCTTTTCGAGTTTGATCGCCCAAAAACTCGCAAATTTACTTCGATAATCTTCGTTAGACGGGATATCAAATGATACGGCCGAGTAAATTTAGTGTGCGATAGTGGTTTTCTACTTATAAAAATGAATTAGCGTCAGTTGGCATTGGCATTGGCTGTATTTGACTTGAAGGTCGTGGAAGACGTAGGTACCAAGAAAAAGAGAACGATGTCGGAAATTATATTAAGAATAAATTACACAGGTTGACAAAAGAAAAGTCATGTTCTCATATAAACATGTTCTCGTACAGAGATCTCATTATCGAATATGGGGGTTTTTAAGTGTGCTGAACACGAATCCAAAGCCTATTTTTTTCCCATCTCATAAGGATTTTGAGGTTTATACATATATTGACGGGATCATCATTCCCTTTTCATTATAAATAATAATAAGAATGTTCAGCAAATACTAATTTGAACAAATCAGAAAACAATTAAAAATATCATCAATCATGTTTCAAGCATCACTGCTTTTCAAGCATCAAATGCTTCACTTAAGAAGAAATATAGCCTTTTTATGTCGAATTCACTTCGTACTGATACAAAATTTATCAAGTTTCTGGTACCCCCCACCATGTCAGATGATAAATCTTCTTCTAATCCAGTTATACATAGGACACTCAAATAAAACATGAAATAGGTTTTCAAGAAGACCCGTGTTGTAGGCTGTACATACAGTATTTGGAGAAATTTTGTAATTATAATTCCTCATTTTAATTGTAAAATGGTGTTTACTTGCCAATCTTATTAGTGCAAATAACTTTTTAAATTGAAAAGGGACATTATGGTAATTCAAATAATCGTTAAATCCATCCTGCGCTATCACAAGCAATATTAGTATTCATTATAGGAGCCAGAAAATACCGCATCAACATCTTTATTTTTAAGAAAGATTTCAGCATTCTCTACACATTATGAGTGAGCATTTTGAGATTTTCACAATCCAAAGTTATTACTTGTTGCACTTCGCATTTTATAAGAAGTTCCTTAAGTTGAGTCAGCCAATTAAATCTTATAGAATTATTGTTGGACTTTTCCATTTTTTCAAGAGCGTGCAAATATCTCTTAGGGTATCTATGATTTTCCATTTGTGTAATTTTTAGTAACCACTTGAGACTGTTTTTTTAAAATGGGTACCATCAAATTTGGGACATTCGCTTCTAATCGGACGTATGCACTGGGTGTACTAAGGTGAAGAACTAAACGCCATTTGAAAAATTTTACCTGGACCCTTTCTAGGTCAGGACAATATCTCAGCGCCCAGATCTCCGCTCCGTAGAGAATAGTAGAACGGACGATGGAATTGTACAGCATGATTCCAATGTTCCACGAGGCCGCTTTTTAAGGTGATTGCTAATTGTGTAGTTAAACTTGAAATATATTTAACGAAATTATGTTTAATTTAATAATCAGTCACGGATGAAGACACAGGTTCCAGACGCTTGAGAGGGCGTCAATCTTTTGCTTTTCAGGCAGGAAGCACTGGGGCGCGTTACCCTCCCCCTGACTCTGGATGGAAAACCGATTAGACTTTCGTTTCCTCCTTCCTCCTTGTTACTGGAAATGTGATTGGAGATGTATATAACATAGATCTTGTTTTAATTAAAAATTTTCCTTGAATTGTGCCAGAGAGGGTACTTGGTAAGGGAACTGTATATTATTACAGTTTATTACCGTATAATATACAGTTTATTACTGTACATTATATTATTTACTGTAAATTTATTATTTAACCATATGATAAAGAGTGTAGATATATTAAGTTATTGCTTGAATAAATTTTGATTATTTCATTGATCATTAGTTTATAGACACAACATAGGCAACCCTGGCTATTGAGGGGCTATCTGAAATTTTACCGAGACCAACTAAATGAAATACTTATGGTAGGTAAAAAGTAGTACGTTATACAACCTTGCCGAATAGCTTTGAGGAAACAACATCCTGTAAAACAATATCCTGAGAAAGTAAGATTATACAGCAGAGCCAGAATGGGGGAACCAAAATAAATGTTGCTAACTATTTTATACCGTAAAAGGTTAACGATTTCTCATCTCAGAATATAATAATAAACGAACGCCGAAGGAACTTGGACGAAGTGGATACGATCAACGGTGGGTGGAAGAGGCGAAAGAGGGGGGATAAGGAAAGGGATGAAGAGGGGGATAAAGAGAAGGATGAGGCTGAGGTGGTGGCGGGGGTGAGGGGTAGGGGTTGCCCCTCCACTTTTATCTGAAAGAAAAAAATCACCCACATCTTGGAAGGAGGGTAGTTTTTTATCGACTACCCCTCCCCGCCGCCCCTCGCCATCACAACCTCACCCGACCGCCCTTGAAAACCACCCCTAACTAAAAATGGCCACCCCCCTTTTTTCCTCCACTTTTTTTTACGTTTCTCGCTCACTGTCTCTCTCTTTATCCTCTTCCTCTTTTTCTCCGTTAGCAAGAAACTTCAGGGGTTGTAACTATTGATCCCAGCAAATGCGCAAGCTCCACCCTCTTGTTACCACCCCCCTCTAACCGTCAGGTTCCATCCTTTTTTCCCTCTTCTCTTTCTCTTTTCGCTATTTTCCCCCCCATCTACCCGCTCCCTCCCCCTCTTCATCTACTAAACCAATCCGTTCTTTTCCTCTCCTCTTTTCTCCCCTTTCCTTGGAAAGAAAAAAAGGAAAAAAGAAAAAAAAAAAACAAATGTCATTATTTCCATTATTACATTGTTTAATTCCACTTAGAGTTTCTGAAAAGGATTGGTAGAGGATGAGGTCGGTAGGAACTGTTGTAGGGGCTGAAGAGGGGGTCGTTATTAAAGTACACCCCGTTTGGTTGATCCTTCGGGCTACAAATTAATGTTTAGCATGTGATCTTCCTTCTTTCCCTCCATTTTTCCTTTTCCCTTGTTTAGGCTTCACCGTCCTATTGAAAAAAGGTAAAATGCGACATAAAAAAGTCACTCTTTTTTTCAATTCCAAGCAGTTTTACGTTTGTGCGGAAGTAGTACAGAACTAGCATAGAAAACTTCATAGAATAAACTACTCAAGATATTATCTCCGTTGAATGCATACATTTCACCAATACAATATTAATGCTTTCCCAGAACAGTTTTGATATTGATACTGATGCTGTAAATATCATGATTATGATTATGATCGGGACCCTTTCAGTCCCGAATTATTTGTAGTGAACAGAAAAATCTCAAATTTTGCACGCAATTTACTATTGGTCTAAGTAAGCTCTGGTAAAAATTTCATGACCCTAGTACCATCGGTTCAAAAGATGTACCATGTACAGTATAGTGCACAATTAGACTCAAGCGGTGCTTTGAAAAATTTCGAATGTACACTGTACTGCACAATGAGACTCAAGCGATGCTAGCTACCCAACCTGGATTCAAACAAAAATTCACAGCAGTTTCAAATTCGAACATATTTATTGAACAATGAAACTATAAAACTTACCCTTGATAAAGAAATAAGGCAGGGCGAGTAAAGTAAAGACTCTTTTGTACTTTGAAATCACAGAAACACATTGTATCACAAAATTATTTCAGTCTCCATCCCCAAATTTCAAGTCAAACGACTAAGCGAATTATTTTATGACTGGCTTATTCATCGTGAACTGCTTTCCTATGATGTCGTTTCTTGGTATTATCGTTCCAAAATTGTTTCCAACCAACGTTCTCCAACATCCACAGGGGTGCTGCTTGACAAAATCTACACCCGTAATCATTCCCAATAATGTCTAGTTGCCGAAATCGGCATTATCCCCGCCGAAGTTTCGACGGTCTTCTCATATTTTTGGATTCAGAACATCACGCGATCCACATCGCTCTGGTGCTATTGTACAACCTACTGTACACTACGTTTGAACGCGTGGCAGCGATCCACGTCGCTCTGGTGCTATTGTACAACCTACTGTACACTACGTTTGAACGCTTGGCACAACTTCATTTCGCAAATAACCAACTCGATTTTGGCTTCTATAGTAACTAAAGGACGTCTACAATCTATACCAAGCATAAAAGAGCTGATGGATCGTATTTATATTGCATAAAAAACCAAAAATTGTGGTGCTTGCCTGTATCTTCCTTGACGGGCGGGTAGAGGACGGAATCAATCAGCAAAAAAGGCTTTAGTTTACATTGTGTGGAGCTTGAAGTCACGCTACCGTCGTTGTTAGGGGGTTATAGTTGCTGTTGAACAGAAATTATGGCCCTAAAACGGCTCTGGTTATGGAAAACAAAGTGAGAAGGTCATGTACAATATACTGCACAAAAAGACTGAAAGGGATAGAAAACTTCATAGAATAAACTACTCAAGATATTATCTCCGTTGAATGCATACATTTCACCAATACAATATTAATGCTTTCCCAGAACAGTTTTGATATTGATACTGATGCTGTAAATATCATGATTAGAAATTTCATTTTTGAAGACATTTGTACCCCCTTTTATCCATCAATCAATTTTTCTCTCTGAATATTATAAGGCCTGTTATTATTACATTTTTTAACTCAAAATGATAAATTATCGTATTAATTACTCACATATTTTATTTTATTTTATTTTTATTTTTTAATTTGTAATGCCTTTTATTAACATTTTTACATTGGTGGTTAACAAAAAAAGTGAAGTATTTAATACTTTTAAGAGAAAAATAATTTTAAAGTAAAATAAAAATTAAGTAAATAAACTATACTTGGCTGTTGTTGATCTCCATAATTTAGGAAATCGCCTGGAAATCAAGAGTTGCAGGTAAAAAAAATAAAAAAATAATTTATAAACAGAAGGCTACATCAGTAAATCCAGGTGCTCATAAATAAACATAAATTCACCACTTGTTAAATTTCGAAGAAAGAAAAATGAACAGAAACCATAAAGAAAGAAGATAAGAGCTAAAGAAGTAAATTAAGTAAGGGAAAGTCAGTGGGCGAATCAGTAAGATATTGCTTCATTAGATAATCATTGATGGCTTTTTTAATTGGTACCATAAAGCCAGAATGAAGTCGAGTTGCACCATGTGATCGAAAAATAAAAGGTAAATCAAATTTGAAATAATGTGGCAACAACTTTGATGAATAAATAAATCGGGGTGGTAGAATATTATGTTTTAAAAATAAAGGTTTACTTGGGCTTTGGTATCCAGTTTTGAAAATAAGTCGCAATAACGACCTTATAGTAACCTCTACTGCACCAAAAGTTAATTTATAAGCCCCACCCCAAACAGGAATGCAATAAGTCAGAATAGTTTATACAAAACCACGAAAAGTCATTTTCAATGTAGATAGTGATGAAAATTTATTGAGAAAAGAAAAAATGAATGAGGTTCTTCTGATTGAATTGCATACCTGAAGTATGTGTGATTTCCATTTCAAATATTTATCAATCGTTACACCCAAATATCGTTGACATTCAACTCGTCGAATACGAGGGCACGTACCTACAGGGGTACTAAAAGGTTCATGAAAATGAAGCTCTGTCGAATTCGGTTGTCCTGCTTCAGTTATGGAGTGGGTTTCATAAGAAATTTTTAGCTTATTTGCAGCCAACGCATTATTAGCAAACCAATTTGAAATAACTGAGACTGCATTGGTAGCAAGGTGATGTGCCTCAGTCCAGGAATTAGCAAAGATTAAAAGAGCAAAATCGACCGCGAAACCAATCAGATCTCCTCCAGTATGCAATTCAAAAACATCATTAATGTAAAGCAATAACAAAACGGGTCCCAAGACAGAATCTTGTGGGACACCCATTGAAACGTGAGCAAGCTCACTTTGATTTCCATCGATTTCCACAAACTGGGATCTATTTTTTTTTTTTTTTTTTTTAAATAAGAGGAAAACCAGCAATGAACTTTAGCGTCTAGACCGTATTGTTATAATTTCCTCAACAAACGATCATGGCGTATTACATCAAATGCTTTAGTTAGATCAAAATATATACTTATTGCTATACAACTGGAGTTAAGGGCATTACTAATCCGAGAACTAAGTACTGAGACAGCATCCTGACAACTAAGACCCCTGCGAAACCAAATTGTTCATTCGAAAGTAAATCGTTTCGATCTAAATAATCTACTAATTGTTTTTTATTTTTCAAATATTTTAGAGAAGGCTGATTACAAATGAGATTGGTCGATAGTTTTGTAATTGAGTACGAGAACCTTTCTTAAATATTGGCTTCATTTTAGCTAGATTTAAATAATCCGGAAAGACGCAATTTTAAAGGCTGAGGTTGATCAAACATACCAAATTCTCTTGTATCCATCTAACAATATTCTTCACAATATCTGAGGTAAAAACATCAGGCCCAGAACACTTCCCGGATTTCAATTCACTGACACAACTCAAAACATCTTACAGAACAATCAGTTTAAAAGTCATTTTGTAGTTAACATTTTTTGGAAGGTCTGAACCAGGACTAAAATTATTGAATAGTTCGAACATAAAATGTCCCACATTATCAAAGTAGAGATTCAATTTATTAGCAACATCGTTAGGACAAGTCAAAATTTCGTTATTGGTACACAATTTAAGAATTGGCAAATCTCTCATGATATTCTGTGACACCTCCTTATTAAAATTCCAAATTTTACGTGGACAATTATTAGCATGCAGCATTCTGCTTTGATAGTAAGGCTGCTTGCTACATTTAACTAAATTTCTCAACTTCGCGCTATAAATTTTTAGATATCCCTTCAAGTGGGTATTGAATTCCTGATTTTTAATTTTTTTATTTTTATTTTTAAAGCTAATTTATCCTTTTTATTAATGGCTGTAACTATACCCACTATGATCCACGGCTTCATTTTTCTTTAAGTTTTTAGTTTTATTTTTATTATTGATGGAAGAAACATACGATGATTCCACAGCTTCATTCAAAATATTAATGAATTTATTGAATGCCAAATTAGTGTCAGTCAGAGCAAAGACTATTGTCCAACTAACTTTATTGAATTGATTTATTAGATTTTTGACATTAAGCGTAATTATACTTGACGCAGGGGTTCTAGGTAGGTTATTTGTTAATATTGAACAACTATTTTTTGAATTTCACAAATGTGGCATTGTAATTCGTCACGTTACTGGACCATTGACAAGCTCTGCATAAACTCAAAAGAGATAATTCCAACTTCACTAAAATATGGTACGAACACGATACAGCTGCAGTTGGAGAGTTAATCAAACTGATGAGTCCAAAAGAAGTTAGAAAATCAAGATAATTAGAAACCTTATTACCTCTGTTAACATCGACATCGTTAACTATATTTATGTTTATGTCTCCACAAACAATTACCTACATTATTCGATCGGAACAACGAGTCTAGTTCAGTTACCAAATTACTTATGAAAAGATCCACATCTGACAAAAACATCTATAAATAGAAATCAATGAGATTTCACGACCATTGTGGTCAAATTTTAAGAGCAATACAGATGCATTTTAGATTTGAATCTCCCTAGCCTCCTTCACAAACATATCGTTTCCAGTATACACCACAACACCACAATTTTTATTGTAACTAGTTTCAGTACTGTGCAACTGATAACCCTCAATATTATATAGATTTTAATAATCAACGAACTAGTTGTACCATATTTCAGTAAGTACTATAAATGTTGGGTTTATTATTTAGTAATGAGATTGAAATGATAAACACATCAAAATTATGGTGCAAACTTCGAATGTTCTGATGACGTATAGTAAAAGAACCATCCTCAAAAAATAGATTTAAATCAGTTGTACCATCGCAGTGTTGTTCGTATTCATTAGAAATTGTAGTTAAGCAATCGGAAATATCCATGACAAATGCATCGGAAAATCAATAATGAAGAGACTGGTAGGTAGGTGAGTAGCCAATTAAATGCGATCAATATCCTCAAAAGATTTTATCGTCCTCACAGGCTCACCCTCAGCTTTCCTCACGAGAATAACACAGTTTTTAAGCCAAACATATTTCAATCCTCTGGACTTAGCTACAGACTTGGCCCTTCGAAGTAATTCCGCTCGGAAAGATGTCAGGTTTTCATTAACATAGATACGGCTATCTTGCCATTAAGCTAAAATTTTGTTTGCAGTTATGGTTCCAGGAATTTTATCTGATTTGATCAAATTATCCCGTGAGTCTGGAGAATCACAATTCATCATCATTACCATCATCAAAATTACCAAAATTACTTCACGAGGACGATCCGTGCGAGGTTGACCAGTTCTAAAGGCTTTGGTAATGCAACAATCAAAGTTCAATTTCTTCGACACTTCTCTAGCAATATCGACACAACTCTCGTTGCGTGTTTCCGGGATGCCATGAATTCCACATTTACTTTTCTAAAGTTTTGTTCCAAGAAATCGACTTTCAGCAGAAGCTCACCGATTGATGATTTCAGTTCAGCATTTTCTTTAGTTTAATTACCAACAATTTCTTTTAATTCTGATACATCCTTCACCAAAGTATCAAATAGGGTACTCATGACATCAACAGCATTCTTAAGATTGTTCATATCCTCCTTAATAGATACCAACATGCTCAACTTCTTGTTGATCGATATCAAAGTAATATTACCTCCCTCATTCCGGAGGTCCGCTATCTGAATCACTCACATCAATCTTTAGGTATTGACATTCATCACATAGTCATCTACCTCTAGCCTCCTTGTTCATTTTTTATATATTTTTTTTAATTCACTTATTGGTTTTATACAAATCGTACATGAACCAGAACTATAATGAAATGGGAATGGTGAATATATCTTGAAATTTCGTCTTTGTTTGATATTCTGTGTTTGATGTCATCCTATAGTTTGCTGTGATCTTGTTGTCAAATGTTATCTTCTGTTTCTGTACCCAATATTATCCGTGTGGAGAGGGTTTCCACCAGTGTTTGGCCGGTCAGGGTATGAGGGCCCCGACCGGCCCGGACCCACCCCCAAATGACGGCTCTCGGGTCCACCAGCTCATTTCTGAACAGGCAGCCCTTAACGGATGTTGTGGGGACTTTCCACACATCCTGGAGAATTGATCGTCAAGGGTGCCGCCTCCGGACCGGCCAAAACCCCCGACCCTTTACGGCTGTTTTTTCTTGTTTTTCTTTCTTTGTTTTTCCTTCTTTCTTATTTTCCAAAATTATTTGATTTGCTTGAACAACTAATCTACTGCTTGAATAGTATTTAGTAGGTACTTTTCACGATGGCTATCTCAGATGTCTATCTCACTTTTTTCCAAAAATTCAACTAAAGAGGAGTCACTGTAAAGGAGGTCGCCCACGGGCCGACCAGAACAATCTAACCATTCTCATTTACGATTTCACCCATAGTCCATAGAATCTTCACATTGCTATTATTAAAAATGATAAAAGGCTGGAAATAACACTTGATTTTGAAGTATAAACAATTAAGTAAAAATTAAAAGGACGTTCTAAATTCTTAACAGAGTCGAAGAAAAGTTCCCTCTATGCTTCATGCTTGTGGCATAGCATCAGTACGTGTTCCAAGTCATCCACATCTCCACATAATTCACAGAGGGGAGATGTGATCACATTAATACGGAAGAGATATGATGAGCAGATTCCAACGTTCATTCTTAGCCTTTCCATTTGTTTTTAATAGTACTGTTTTTAGACGAGTACAGGCCGGGTGAAATTTAATTGGCAACAACTTTGTGTTTTAGTTTGTTGATTATAACAACAAAACATTATGTGAAAAAATAGTTTAAAAAATAATAATAACTTTATTGCACGAATATGATCGACACGTTCAAATTTACCCTCCTACCTTGAAGTGTAAAAGTGTGGAGCCGTATAAACAGCTAATACAATTGCGATCTGTAAAAGACACTTACAAAATTCACACCTGAATGAAAGAATAAAAAACAATGCGAATTACAACACAATGGTTTATTATTTCTGTATTGGAAGACCTTTCTACAGAAATTACTGGCCCATAGATACTTATTGATTGATCATTAAACGAAATCTATGGCATATCATCTACGATTCGTTAATATACCATTTAAGAAACAGGCACCCAACTACCGATAGAAAATAAATGGCTAATACACCTTTATTACCAAGAGTTCTGAGGAGGATTTCAGTAGGTACCTTTAACGATCGTCACGGGTTTGGGCTCAAAGCAAGTGAACGGCCTTTGAAATGGCAACTGGTTTGGGCATGACAACAGCGCCTGGTTTGGGTCCACCGTCCAAAATCATGAATGATGAAAACAAAGACATATCTAACAGACTTATATAACAAACAAGTCTTATCTAACAGGAGTGAGCAACATATATGGAAGCCCAAAATACAGAATATGAAAAATGATTAATTTCAATTATTTAACTGATAAACTTATTCACTTATTGGGTTTTTAAACTACTTCTTCTGGTGGGAGCTTTGGTTGGTTTTAGCTTTGGATTTTTAACTTCAACACAATTTAACATCATAGGTAGGTATACCTAATACAATAGGTAGGTAATGACTGGAACTTTTACGATTTCACTGTATTTTTTATGTTGCCAAGTTCGTAGTCTTATCTGACGAACATACAATGTGGTTCAAACTAGTTTGGTGGTCACTGCGAACGGACCACTATGGATGCTATACAGTCAGAAATTTCCCAAAATGGACACTGCTGGTTTCCAACCGTTTCTTACCGGTTTGATGGTCACTGCGAACAAACCTGCTTTTTATTCTGGGCCAACCCGCTATGTTGAGAAATCCGTTGAGAATTTGTTTGTTTTCAAAGACCTTGTCCTTGTTCCAATCAAAAGAATTTTCCCCATTTCAACTTGGCTTATCTTCCGTGAAATCGTCAGTTTTTGCTTTTCAAGAATTCTTCTCTGTACGTTGTACGCAGCAATTCTGTTGTTTTTCGAGTGAGCCCGATCCCGTCACTTTTTCCAACTCCAGCGGGCCCAAACCCGGCGCGTTTTCGGCTCAAAACCGGTGCATTTTCAACCGATCAGCCCCAAATCCGTACTCCCCTCTATAACTATATAGACGTCACCCATCTACCGGTGGAAAATTAATGATATACGATAAAACACCCACCTATGATTTGTTAGAAAAGTTATGATTAACGCAGTTCTTTGCATCCCGAATTCCATTAAACAATTTTCAGCAAGTCGATCGTCGTAGTAAGTAAAGGGATATTTACTAGCTTACAAGTTATTTCGTTGACTCTCATGTTTACCAAACAGCGAGAAACTGATTCTGAGAAGTAAGGATCCTTAAATTTTATTGGTTGTTGAATCGATTGAAAACTATCAATTATATGGCAAAAAAGATCATTTATTCTAAATAATAATCTGCTATTTAAAAAGAGATTTAGGATTTTAAGCTTTTTGCAGTTGTTATAGATTTTTTAAGCACTTTTTGTAGAAATTCTAGTGAATTTTTCGGAATAACTTTGGGTGTCAACTTTTGATTGCTCTACTTTATAGTTGATAAAATTATATTTGAGTAATATTCTGCTTAAAAATATAAATAGTCAACGAACTCATCCTTTCATTTAGAAAGCTTGATTTTGTTTTTTTATTTAATCATTCGTTTTTTTTTTTTTTTTGTTTTTTTGCGCAAGGGTGGAATCTTTATCAACATCGTACTAAGGAGAGTTATCGTCTGGAATATATAGAAGAATAACTATAAATAAAGAATATACCTGTATATATATATATATATATCTATATATATATATATATATATATATATATATATATATATATATATGTATATATATACATATGTATAATAACAATATGTTGAGTTCTCGACCACTTTTTCTTAAAAACAAGGTGTAAAGGTTCTTGAGGGTTGGTCAATGATACAGGTTGTTTCCTTACGCCGACGTTTCGTCCAATTTATAAGACATCTTCAGGGCTACAAACAATACAATAGGTATCAACTAGGAAGTAGAGTCTAAATCTTATCATCAACATACAATAGCACAAATAGTGTGATTAATTTTATAAACTGGTTTTCTTTACATACCTTATGGATGTTATTGTCCTATTTCATTCTATTAGAAACATCATTTTGTAGTATTAGATAAGGTGTGAAATTATACAGATATGGCAACAAACAATATGCTGAGGGCAAGATTCTTATTTTGCTATCAGTAAACTTATCAATGTTTATGGTTTCACATGGAGTTCACTTGTTGTTGTTGTTGTTGTCTCTATCCCTAACTTTCCTTCTCTAATCTACATTTTCTTAATATGTTATTCATTATAATAGTGAATTCTGTATGTGTATAACAAATACTTAAAACTATTGTCAGAGTAATAATTATGGACTATCACTATGGAAAAAAAACCCTAAACAGGCAAATTTTTTCTAATTTAAAATCCAAGATCCCTCCACTATTAAGAAGTAATGTTGTTTACGAAATCACTTGCCAAGAATGTCCTCAAAAATATGTAGGCCAAACAAAACAATGGGTAAAAAATCGGTTTGCTCTGCACAGATCAGATATTAATCTGAAGAATGTAAATAGATGTGAACTAGCCAAACATGCCATTCTGACAAAACATAGTTTTGATTTTGAAAATTTTAAAATACTGGACAATGAGGCCCACCAAAAGAAAAGAGAAGTGAAGGAAATGATTCACATTCACCAAACTCCTAATACTTGTAATTTAAGAAAAGATGTGGCTCAACTCAGTGGGGTTTATACAAACCTTATTAGGAAATCCCATGCCCATCACCCTACTTGAGTGCCTGTAATTTTCAATGACTAGATATCCCGCCAATTAGTCATTTTTCCATAGTGATAGTCCATAATTATTACTCTGACAATAGTTTTAAGTATTTGTTATACACATACAGAATTCACTATTATAATGAATAACATATTAAGAAAATGTAGATTAGAGAAGGAAAGTTAGGGATAGAGACAACAACAACAACAACAAGTGAACTCCATGTGAAACCATAAACATTGATAAGTTTACTGATAGCAAAATAAGAATCTTGCCCTCAGCATATTGTTTGTTGCCATATCTGTATAATTTCACACCTTATCTAATACTACAAAATGATGTTTCTAATAGAATGAAATAGGACAATAACATCCATAAGGTATGTAAAGAAAACCAGTTTATAAAATTAATCACACTATTTGTGCTATTGTATGTTGATGATAAGATTTAGACTCTACTTCCTAGTTGATACCTATTGTATTGTTTGTAGCCCTGAAGATGTCTAATAAATTAGACGAAACGTCGGCGTAAGGAAACAACCTGTATCATTGACCAACCCTCAAGAACCTTTACACCTTACATATATATATATATATATATATATATATATATATATATATATATATATATATATATATATATAAGCGTTAAACTCTGAGATTCGTATCAAAGTGCCTCAAAGCGGACCTCAATGATGAAATATTTCGAAATTTTTTATTTATAAATTGTTTGAAACATCATTAGCTTAGAAGATGATATTTTATTCTTCCAATATCAAATTCGACCTTCATTGCTTGAAGCGATTATTTTTATTTATAATTGGATTTAAATGACTGATTGCAGGATCGGATGACACCGTGTTGAATTCAATAACTTCTTCTTTTGTATTTTTAATGGTCGACCTCCCATGACCTTCGCCTCTGGTCAGTACAACGGCACTACTGAATACGGTTGGAACCAATTGCTGTGCAAGATACGAATGAATGATTCGTCATACTTGCATGCGCAAATGTAAATTCCATCAAGCATCAGTTTCTCACGCCTCCGCCGTCTGATCTCGCTCAAATTTGGAGGATCGGTTGGGAAAGATTAATGTGAGCATTTCCTATCATATTCCTATCATTAGTAGCTACTGCGCAAGTGTATTTCTTTTAACGAACCTAATTTTAACAGTTTTCATCCGGTTTTGATGAATTTATCAGGGAATGTGCGGGTTAGCCTGTTAATGGTCCCCTATTGATTTCAAACTTCTCAAATCATTCCTTCATTATGCGGATGCGCAAACGTAAATTACTTCAAGCATAATTTTTCCACGCCCTAGTTGTCCAATCTCGTTCAAGTTTGGTGATTAGTTGGGGGACGATAATTTAGTTATTCCAAATGAATATCTTCATGATTGCATCATTAGCAGCTCCTAAGCATGCGCGAATGTGTAATCCCAGGAACAAAGTTTAATTTATAGTTTTCATCAGATTTTGATGAAATGTTCAGGGAATATGCAGGTTATGCGGTAGATTATCCTCCTCCGATTTCATATTTCTCAAATCATTACTCCATTCTGTGCATGCGCTAGCGTGAATTACTTCAAACATCATTTTCCCGTTTCCTAAATGACCGATTTCGAAGTATTACGCACCTAAATTTTGATTGACAATATTCCACTATGGAGTTTTTGATGATTATTAAACCCATTTCAATGATCTATACATTCATGTTACTTGAATAAATTTTCCCTCTGCAGGTGCCTGTATCTACGCAGACATATTGATGTTAACCTACAAATTTGCAATTTGAAATGGACCTCCTTTTAATATCAAGAACTCAATATCAGTGCACACTGATCAGCTGTGGGGCCTCTGAGCCTAATTATTATTTTTTTTAACGACTTATGACGCTGAAATCTGAAATATAGCTCCTTTTTGGAGATCTGGAATACAATTTCAGAGTATGGTGGGACTCAGATCAGCTTCGGAACCACGGCTAATTTGTTTCCTAATCGACTCACGGCGTTGTTATTTAGATGGAGCTTTTTCGGGACTCTTCAGAAACAATTACGAGGTACGGAGGCGCACTGATCAGCTGAGGTGCCCCTGAACCTATATAATATTGCGGGGTCTTGGAACTGCAAATGTATGAAACTTTTTGGGAGGGACGATGCGCCGTTTAAAAATTATAGACCAATGCTCTACGTAGAAGTGCTATCTAACACAGAAAAAATTAACCTTTTGTAGCAATTCGTAGTGTTTTGTAAAACGTCCTAAAAATTCTCGTCAATCCGATCATTTATTTTATCAAACAATTCAC
The DNA here is from genome assembly GCA_030762985.1 of Adelphocoris suturalis. Lineage (NCBI taxonomy): Eukaryota > Metazoa > Arthropoda > Insecta > Hemiptera > Miridae > Adelphocoris > Adelphocoris suturalis. The sequence continues at coordinate 171,418,443 of CM061040.1, read as the reverse complement.
CTCCTTCCTCCAGTTACCGTCCGCTGCAGCTGCTCAGCTCACTATTTTAAGAAACGAAATGTTCCATATTCGCACGACTAATTTTGAATAAACACCATTAATTGTCTCGGCCCATACCAGCAGAAGGCTGAGATCTGTATACCTTAGGATAGGTGATATCCCTCAGTTAAAATGTTGTGCCTATTTCTGGCGTGGGAATGAGTGATGAAACGACGCCAGCACTCTCTAAAGGATGTTTGGAGAAGGTAGATCAGCTGTTTCTGTGTGTTTACGTTTCAGAGAGTGTAGAACACGTTTACAATAGTCGTTCAATCTCCGATTTCCTCATGTATTATTATATATATATATATATGGACAAAATTTTGTGCACATTACTCCTCCAAAACCGCTGGTCCTTTTCATATGTTGCAGCCTCGCTGACTTTGGTGAGGATCCGATTACCATGAGCCGTAATATCAATATCAATCATAATGATCAAAAAATCATGCTCAAATCTCTCCTATTCACCGAAGGACGTCACAATTTGATAGGGAGGCTCTCTGGGACAACGAGAGACGAATGACCTTACAGGCTTCATCTTTATCAGTTGAGTGTGCTAAAAGTTAAACCTATCGTCTGTCTGATTACAACGAAATTTGATAGGGAGCCTCTCTAGGACCTCAAGAGACGAATCTCATGACCACCCTGAGCTCCAGCTGACCGATTCGCGTAGCGTTTTTTGCAGCATGCTTCCTGAACCAGCAGCACGTAAATAGGAAAGCATTTTGTAAACAAATTTGCCAGTGATTAGGACAAAATTGCAATCAACCAAGGTTCACCTAGCGACAAAGAATAATCGAAATTTGTTTAGTGAAACTTGACTTTCGTGTATCCCAATTTTAACAATTCTTTTTTCATCATGCATGTTTCCTCTCTTCTAATTCATAAAAAAATAAGTGTTGTAAACACTTTTCACCAACTTATATTTGACCTGTCTATTCAAAAAGTTGGTTTCGCTAACGCAAACTGGTTTTTTTCCTTTTTTTAAAATTATCTCTCTCCTTAGGCTGTACAAAACGTTTTAGGGGAAAAATCGTACAACAATTTTTCCTATATCAGATAGGTTCTGGGCAGAGGTAAGAGACATACGTACACCATTTATTCATTATAATGCAGGTAATGTAGTACTCGATTCAGTGCTTTGCCTACCCAGAGTTTGAAGGCCTTCCCTCGCCTTCGCCACAACTCGCTTGTCACGCATAGCGTGTCTCCAAACATTTTCCATTGGTTTTCATACACCGCGAATTAATCTTCTTAATACTCCAAGGCAGCGTTCGTATAATTTTTTTTCAGTGGTGCAGTGAATTGCAATTAATAATAACCCGGATGCAATGCCACGCCTACATCACTTACTTCCAATATGGAGATTAGAATGCATGGAAACTTTTACGTGCTAGAATGCATTTCACGCTCACCTCACGCACGTAGAAACGAAACTAGCATTTTTCATTTTGAAAACGAATTGACATTGACTGGTTTGTGTTGTACACGAACTTAGCCATACTCAAGGTCCTATTAAAAGCACTAACTTTGCATATCAATTTATTGTACCGAACGCAAAATTCTCATGTAGTTGTTTCTATAAGTTACCTGATATTATAATGCAATCCCATGTTAAACAATTAAAATAAATTATTAACCACGAACTACTGGTATACTTGCTATCCATCCACATTTGAGATATCGAGCTCATCAATAGACGTAGCTGGCAAAGTTCCCAAAACCTGAAGGAAAAAGGTGACCTTTGTGAATGTCTCGACATTCATTTGCCGCTGCTGAGCCCACCGAAAACGAGATCTTGTTGAGATTCGTTACCTTGTAAAAACACATCAGGTCTTCCAAGGGTTGGGGAGTAAACGATGGTCGGACTGGAGTTTTCACATCGCTACAAATACCATTATATTGCTTATAACGCAAAGGTACTGAAACCAATAAATTCTTGAACATTTTATGAAATATGAGCAGAAAAACAACTACCTAGTTTACGACCTTGCATTTAACGATTCGATTGAACTGCGAATTCCTCATTTTTCCTCTAATTTTGATGCAATGGTTGTCCTATAGGTTCAAACCTTGAAAGTGCTTCAAATTATTCCGCAAAGGTAATGAAACCAATAAATTCTCCAACATTTTATGAAGTAGGAACAAAAAAAAAAAAAAAAAAAAAAACTACTTAGTTTACGACCTTGATAACGATTCGATTGAACTGCAAATTCCTCATTTTTCCTCTAGTTTTGATGCGATGGTTGTCCTATAGGTTCATACCTCGAAAATGCTGCAAATTATTACGCAAAAGTACAGAAACCAATAAATTCTCCAACATTTTATGAAGTAGGAGCAACAACTAGGCACGTAGTTTACGACCTTGCATTTAACGATCCGATTGAACTGCGAATTCCTCATTTTCCCTCTAATTTCGATGCGATGGTTGTCCTATAGGTTCAAACCTCAAAAACTCTGCAAATTATTACGTAAAGGCACTGAAACCAACGAATTCTTCAACATATAACTACTTTTAAGACCTTGCATTTAATGATTCGAGTGAACAGCGAATTCCTCATTATTTGCCCTTTAATTTTGATGCGATGGTTGTTTTATAGGTTCAAACTCAAAAGATGCTGCAAGTGATCACGCAAAGGTTCTGAGACCAATTACATAGTTAGGCTAATTGGCACGATCTCACTCGGTATTCCGGTTGCAACTGTCCACGCACGTGTGATGCATACCTACATATATATTTTCACTTTAATATACCAGTGATCTGTGCAGAATGCTATCTAATAGAAAAATAATTAACCGCTTTAAAAAAATTTAAACAAAAAATATTTGCAGCGTTTTGGATACAACGCATTCTGCAAGTAATCCAACAAATTTTAAGGGTGAGTGGATGGGGGGGGGGGGGAGGTGTTAAATGTTTTGTCCTTGATCGAATATACTGGTATTATTATTGTAAATAATAGAAAAAAACCTATGAATTTAATCTATGTTCTATGCAAACAAGAAATTCTAGCCACAAGCAGTTTCATAACCACAAATACTTTGGTTATGATGAAAATTTCCGATGTTACTATATGGGTTTAATTGTACTCGGAAAATTGTTAACTGCTCTAAGGAGCGATGAGTGAAATCCTTACTCCACGGATGATTCCCTCAAAATTCACCAGATTTTTATGCTATTTTCATGGAATCTGAGGAAGGAGCTAAGCCAAGCTATCACAAAGAACAACACAGATGAGCACTGCTGAAAAAGTAAACTAGTGTATTATCATTTGTATCTCTTTCTCAAAGCTTTATTCAATAGGATGTTCACACCTACGTTTTTTAACCCCCTAAGATCGGTTCTCTAACTAATTTTCAGTAAAAAGTACCTCATCGCAATTTTTTTTAAACCCTTGATTTTGGAGTTTTTCCATTTCTGATTTTTTTCGTGTTTTTGACCTTACATAACTAAAATGGCCATATCTCCTCTAAAATACAATGCAAACTTAAAAACAGATATGTGGTTGAAAAGAACGTTAAATTTCCCATCTTTCTAAGGCATTAAATTCTTTTTACAGTAGGTTACGTAGGCGAATAAATGGTCACAACACGATAATTTCTCACTTTTGAAAAATTACTGTTTTTTCAAGGTGCGTTAAGTATTGAAAGAAAATAGTAAAAAACCGTACGCGTTACAAGAAAAACTTTCCCAAAATTTCAGCTTCTCAACGGTGTAATCAATTTTTATATTACTTTGCTAATTACAGGAGAAAATTATGTTTGTATGTTGAAACACATGGGTTTTTCCATGAAATCAAGAGTTTTTGTGAAAAATGACCCTCTAAAAAAATTCGAGTTTGGGGCCGGTTTCTACGTATTTTTTCACGCTGAATCGAATGGCAAAACTTTTAGATCTCTCAACTCTGGTTTTACACTCTAACTAACTTGTTTTTCTATTAAAAACACATACTTGAAAAATTAGCATAACAAATTAACTAAAATTTAGTGAGTTAAAGTGTAAAACTGTGTTACAACAGAGTTGGGGAGATTTTTTAGTGTTATCATTCAATGAGCATGAAAAACTACGTAGAAACCAGCCCCAAACACGATTTCTTTATAGGGTCATTTTTCACGAAAACTCTCGATTTCATAGAAAGGACCATGTTTTTAAACATACAAACTTACTTTTCTCCTCTAAATAGCTAAGTAAAATAAAAATTGATTGTACCGTTATTGGAAAGCTGAGATTTTCGGCAATTTTTTCCTACAACACGTATGGTTTTTCTTTTAATACGTAACGCAGATCGAAAAGCCAGTAGTTTTTAAGAAGTGAAAAATTCTCGTTCTTCCATTTTTTTGCCTACGTGACCTACTGTAAAAAGAATTTAATTGTCTACAACAAGTGGAAAATTTAACGTTCTTTCTAACGATATATCTATTTTTAAGTTGACATTCTATGTTAGAGGAGATATGGCCATTTTAATGATGTAAGGTCGAAAACACGAAAAAAAACTTAAAAGTGAAAAAACTTAAAAAATTAAGGGTTTAAAAAAATTGCAAAGAAGTACTTTTTGTTGGAAATTGGTCGTAGAATAGATCCGTAGGAGGATACAAAAATTTTAAGTGGGAATACCCTGTATATTCCATACTAGTCAGTCTTTCCTATTCAACGATAATGCAAAACAGACGATTTACAGAATATTGAATTTTTGCCAGTTCTGGTACATTCAACGCTCAGCGAAGAATTCACTTCACTTAACCCTAACCAGCTTCTACCCCCATTTCTTGACTTGGTTGGTTTCCTCGGCCTCCACAAGACCGAGAAAAAAAAGGGCTGAAAAAAAAAGTTGGTCGTAATCATATTTGCGAGTCAAGCGAGTTCCGGACTTTCATTCCCGCATTCGCCCTGCCCTCCTCCCATCACGCCGTCCAGGCTCTGAATTATGCTAAACCGCCTTCCCTTAAACAAGATAAGGCCGCGCAATTTCGCCTTCCATTTTATCATCGCAGTTTTATAAAATGAAGGCGGGCAGATGGGATGGCGAGGGGTGTTCCGGGTCGGTTCGTTGAAAGCATTAAGCGCACCGATCAGGAATCGTTCAAAAGGTTCAGTTTACAAAATAATACGGAAAACTGTGAAGACCGCTGATGAGCATTGAATGAATGAATGAATAAAAACATTCTTTATTTACACAGTAACGGTAAGATAATGACAATAATAATGTACATATGAAAAAATTGAAGTAGAATAAATATGAAACCACAATTAGAAGCATAATACGACGGGGACTTTCTATTGTCCGTTTGTCGAAGTATAATCGAGTTAGGCTAATTGAATTTGACCTAATATATAACACGTACGAACCATATAGAATAATAAATATACCAAATAACAGAACAATAAATAATAATAGAATAATAAATACACCATATAGAACAACAAAGTTACCAGTTGAACTCCGTTACCAACTCACATGTGTATCGCCAGGCCACTGCAGAATTTAGCCAACGCAATCCAATCCTCCTTCCAATTCAGCAGATTCACCAACTAATCCCTGCTCAAATATTTCTGCCAAGAAAGCGCACCCGAAACTCACACAGAATCGAGCAAACTCCCAAAAAGTGCAACACATCCTCACGAGTTCCATAATTGCACAACGAACAGTCTTCGCTGTTCACATTGCTTATGATGAAGCGTTTGTGGTTTAAGCTGAGAAGAGAACCTCGCAATCTCACGACCCAGAATAGGATATTCGTTGGAAGGACAGAGGGCACCTCAGCAAGCTGCACAAACCTGACGTTGTGATCAAGACGCTGATGAGCATTCCACAAACCTTGTTTTATACTTATTTCAGATCTTCTCATACCAATTAATTAGGCGTACGAATGTTTAAATCATAAGATTCATCGTATTGTGTGAAATCCCTGCTCTTTCTTGTATCTATGTTGAAGGTAGAATAAAGCCAACAATTGCAGGGTACCTAATTCCTTCCATAAGTAATTAAGGATTGCACCCAGGACAAAGTTTAAAAAACTATATTTTTTTGGAATATCCAACATACAGTTGATATGGTCGTAAATTGAACACATCCGGTTTTTCCAACCATTGCTTCAAAACGCTGTTTCTAACTGTTCACAAAGGAAAAAAAAAGTTATTGATTATTTTGATCATAAATGGTTGCACGAGCCAGGATATGGGTCACCTAAAACAGATTGAAAGTAGCAAGAAGTTGAAGAGTTGACAGAAAGCTCAGACGCATGGTAAGATGTGAACCAGGGATCTGTTATAACCTTATAACACATTACATTTTTCTCATTATTTCAATATCGTTCCATGAGCTGTAACGGTTCTCCTCACCTGCATTTTATACCATGGAGCCTTCAAGCAGTGGTAAGTGAACATTTCATCGCCTGAAGTTAGTCTTTGAAAAAATGCTTAACTACATATAATTTAATTCTCTAATGAGTCAAAATCAAGGGATATTGTCATTTATATACTTTTCGGAGGAGTCCGTCGTCACTAGCAAGTCGAGTACCCGAGCGTTTTCAATGTAAGGATCATCATCAAGGCGTTGAAACAGTACTCCTCTAAAAGGTATGTAAATGATAATGTTACTATTACTACTTCCGAAAATAACCCCTTAGATTTAATATCTAAATCAAGGGAAATTGAAAATGTTTGAAGCCTGCATCTTTAAGAGAGCCTAAGGAAACCTCATAAAACTTTCTGGAATATATTCTAAAACCATCCTGAAGAAAATGCCTACCAATTATGAACCGTTGGGACCCATTGAACACCGTAGCTCATCTTCTGATTCACTGAAACTTAAAGCATCATCACAACGTCATAGCTTTGAAAAAACATGGAAAAAGAACTACTCACAGTGGGAGAGTACGGTTGGTGTCAATATTCTCTGTCAAATATATAATTTTATTTTTTTAAAAAATTTTGTTTGTACCCCATTTTGTTTAGGATGAGTTGTGTTCCATCTCAATTAAGGGATAACAATGATTCATAACAACAACAACAACAATGATTGATAACAATGATTTTCCATGAGATGGAATGACAAATATTATAAGTGCTGGCCAACGAACTCGTCCTTTGATTTGGAAAGCTTGATTTTTTGGCACAGAATTTTGTTTGATTTGGAAAACAGGATTTTTAACTCAGTCCTAAGGAGAGTTACAGTCAGAAATGATATACACATCTTCATGAAAAAGCACAAGCTTCAAAAATCGTTTCAGAATGCCTCAAAACACACGTCTCCCATCAACGACTATTGCTAATAAGGCTTTATCAGGAGCCATTTTCCGATGGTTTAGTTTGGATGTCTTCAACGACGAAGCCATTCCAGTTTTCTTTTTCGTCTGCTTCGGTCATTGCTTTGTATTTCGCTTTATCATTATAATAGTTCTTTTTTCAGCCGATCCGGCACGCAGGGGGAGGGTCGTTGCGTTGCTTGCCCAGCCTTCAAAGCAATTGCTTTTTGCGTTACCAGCTCCTGCAAACGTGAAATTCATCAACCATCATCTTCTCATTGCCTAGTCGTCCAATCTTGCCCAAATTTGAAAAGTATTCAATCGATAAATCAATCAATACATTTATTTGCAAATTTGCAAAAAGAACTAACATTGGGAGGAGTTGCCATACATGAGTTGAATGTATGAAAAGAATGGTATTCAAATAAATACAAAAGGAAAGTAGTCGGGAAAATACGGTGTGATAATTCCATTTCAATTTCACATCGATCGAGATGTACCTGCTGCACATGGCGGAATCTGAAATCCTCGCAACAAGCTTCTACAGTTTTAATTGAATAGTTGAATCTTCTATGAATATGCTTGTTAGAACCGGTTGATTGCTTCTCTTTGACACTTGCAAAAGCCAAAATTTTGTCAAACTCCCGGCCATCAAACAAGACTTTTTGGTGGACCAGCAAACTAGCAGAAATGATGGAATGGGCTTGATTGCCAAAGCAATAAGTAAAAAACGCAGAAGATGTGAGATGAGGAAAATTAAGGAACACACATTAACAAAAGAAAAGAAAAATAACAAGTAAAATGCTGACTAGCAATACTGACACACTTATTAGAAACAGAGTATGTGGGTAAGCAGTGATCTACATTTAGGACATGAAAGAGTGAGCAGACCAGACACTGGGTACTAGTTATAAATACACATAATAGCTACATTAATATGTGGGCGAAATATTATAATCGCAAAGAGTTTAGCATCTGTCGACAATTCTATGGCAGTGGGAATAAATTCAGAACGGTGGTACCACGACAAGGTGATGCTAAAGCGGTGAGAGACCCCATTCCATTATATTTTAACGGACCTTACTTGTTTTACGAAAATCAATGAAGTGCAGTGGGTATTTTTGCGCAGATTGAGACGCTTAAAAAGTTGAAGGAGTTCACAAATTTTTTGAGTTGTAAAGATTTTAAAGCTTTTTTAAAAAGGGAAGCTAAAATTGTTTAAATTCGATTAAAAAATAAAATAAATAATAATGATAAAAATTGAAAAAGGGAAAAAGGACACAATAGGGCTGGCCATTTCACAATCAAGGGCGATTGAAAACAGGTTACAGGATAGAGAAGGGTCGGCATGTGAAACGTGTAGGTATAATAGGCCGAGGTCGATGGGATGTCACAGAGAACAAACGCTGAAATAAAACACCATGAGAGAAATACCAACCCATTACTCGCGGTAGTCTAAGCTTTTTTTTCCTATTTTTTCTAAATTGACTGAGGCTATTGCATTGTGAGCAATATAATGCCGAGGGTACCTTTAGTTTCTAGGTGCATCGACCTCTACGTATGTAATAGGTGCCACTCAAAACAAACCTGTCGTGTTGAAACCATTTCCGCATCTCTCCTCTCCTCCAAGTGGATAGCACTTTCAAAAGAAAACGCTCCAAATTTTAACACAGAATGTGTTTTAGCCATGGACTAACTAGCCGAAAATGGAACGCGGGATGGGAACGAAATGTGTAACGGATGATTTTCACGTACAACCGAGCCGTTGGTAGGGAAATGGAATTTCCGCCATTTTAATCGCACAGAAATCGTTCACCATTCGTTGGAAAGCTCTTGATTTATCACGGATTTATTTCGTATTTTTTTTCGTAGTTTCATACTATAACTATATAAATTGATGTTATAAATGAATAGTAAACAATGACGCTTGTTTGGTTGTCACTTGGTTGCGCGACAACGCAATTTTCGTAGTTTCATACTATAACTATATAAATTGATGTTATAAATGAATAGTAAACAATGACGCTTGTTTGGTTGTCACTTGGTTGCGCGACAACGCAAACACATTCTGTGTTTCAATAATTTCGTCCGAAGTATGTAAATAGAGGTAACCGGGGGTCCAGGGGGCTTGCCCCCTGGCGAGGCGCGGAGCGCCGAGTTTTATTTGCCCAACAAAAAGATCTAAACAAGAACTTTCCAAAAAGGTGCTATATGATGAGTAATTAACCAGTATTACGGGAGTTGAAATTCATTTGTACGATTACGTCCGTCATGGGCCGGGGGGGGGGGGCTGGCACCCTTGCATTACCACGTCACGCGTCATATTTATTGGCCAAACTAAACGGTCTCTTGAGCTGAAAATAATAATTATTATTATTATAAAGAATAATATAATAATAATAAAAATAATAATATAATAAAAATAATTATTATAATTATAAATAATAATTATTAGTACTAGGGGTTTTTCAAGTGCTAAATCCGAATCTGGGATCAAAAATGTGAGATTCTAACCGTTGAAAGTTCCCTATTATCACACTATACCTATACAATAGATTTATTATTTATATACCTAATCCACAGCACAACTGGTCAGATTACTGGCCTATAAAGATAATTATTGAAAGGAACATCATTAAACGGAGCCTAGATTCTTATCACCGTATAGCTACATAAACTTAGGCATTCAACAGAATTAATCGAATAAAATAACATTTACTTACACTTCACTAGTCCGTGTGTCTGGTAAAGCGTAAATAAGTGTTAGCACTTGTGGTAGCACCCATTTTCCATCGTGGATTATTGGGGGCTTTTTTTACTATGTTGAACTCGCTCTCATTCATGTTCAAAGGTTTAGCCCGGATGAATGTACAGCGATCCGATGGTCTCATTCGATTCATTGGAATTATTATATCTGTCATTAACAATCAGAAAACACAAGTCTTAATTAGAAAGTTGTCAATGTTCTGATTTTTTTTTTTTTTTTTTTTTCTTCTTCTTTTTTCACTTCTTGGATTCCAAGTTATTATTGAAAATTATTCCTGGTTGGTTATTTGAAAACTCTTTATTAGTTTGAAACACGCAAAATTTGAACGATAATATAATAATTTATTGGTTATAAAATATAATGCAAAAAAGCACAATAAAACGAAAAACCTACTATTAAAAATCAGCCCGAAATTTGGGGTTAAAAACAACAGTGATAAGCTTGACACTACTTCCCCATATATGTATCCACTTTACGTGAACTGTATTGTTCCTCAGTCCATAACTCTGAAAAATATTATCGACATTTTGAAAGCGTCCAGAGTTAATCAGATTGGTTTCAAGAGCGGAGAATGTATAGATACTTATTAGGTTTAAGTTGTTCACTATTCGTGAAGAGTCTGAGTTCAATCATTGAACTCTATTATACACCAAATCACAAATTAACATATGTGAATATTGACGTATTGATTGATTGATAATTTGCATAGATTGACATAATGAGCTATAATTCATATTTTCGTATCAGTTAGAACTTGTTCGACTTGCGGCAATTAATGAATGGTTTTAAAAACGGTCTTATCATGAGAAGCAGTCTTCATCCCGAATTCAACAAACTCTTACTAAGCCCGGATTTCTTTCTGAAACAGACGAGTCAGCAGACACCAGGCAGTACGCTCGGCCGATCACCGCTCCAGACCCCCTTTCCCCGGTAGATACTCGACCGTCTTTTCAAGACGGCCCCAGCTACAGAAGAAAATGAGAAATGCTACTACTGGAAAATTCTTTAGGAACAAGAAGGGATTTTTCTCCCTCTCTCTTGCCTGACAGTAATTTCTCTAATAACCTCGATCCTCTCAAAAAGGCAAAGGAGCTACAGGAATGGAGAGCAAGACTAGAAAGAGTCTCTTTGGAAGAAGAAGAGTTTCCCTTGCAGAAGGGAAAGGGTAAGGACTAGAAAGACGAAAAGACTCTTCAAGTCTCGGAGGAAAGGCAATCCTCGTTCCGTGAATATGGAAAATTGAGAGGTCTAACTACTTTAGAGAATTAAAGTCCCGGGACCATTTCCCCAAGGATGCTTTCCTTCTCAAATTTATTCACTCGCTTCTTCCTTTATAAAGTTCTTTTTTGCTTTTTTTTAGGTTATTGTTGTCTTTTGGATTCGTTAAAATTATGATGTTTTCTATGAAATATCGAAGAACTCTCAGAATGTCTCCTGTAAGATTGCTATCAATACAAAGTTTATTCTATGTAAGAAACAAACAAGTAGGAAGATCCCTGTTATAAAAATAAAATAATCATCGCGCCGAGCCGAGTCTAAGGCCAGTTTACATTAACCGGTAAACATTCATTCGACTGCTCGGGTTGTGAGTCAGGAATCAATGTTAAATGACGACTCACAATACGTGGCATAGCTTATCCGTCGCTTGGAACTGTGCAGTGGTGGCTTTTCTCTTGGTGTATTGATGCTTTGGTCCCGAGTTTACCTGTCACCTTAAGCCGTAAAAAAAAGTGTGTTCAAAATCGAAATTTCCAGTCAAAATTTACGTTTCTGAGCAATTTAACAATTTTGACTTCGTGTCTAAATATCTGTGTCTCTTCCGATCCTTGCAACAGGCGAAACTAAACAAAATTATCATTTGATTTTGACGAAAATCTCAAAAATTGGACAGATTTTCTCCTATCCAATCCCGCATGAGTTGCATTGCTGCCCGTAAAATAGAGGCCTCTACGCATGCGCAAACGTATAATCCTTGTCTTGATTTTTATATTTCGCATTCGATTTTGATTAAATTTTTAGTGAATATGCCTGGTGAGGACTGAGCAATCTCATGAGTTGCATCGCTGAAGGGTCAATAGTAGCCACTGTGCATGCATAATCACTGTTATCGTATCAAGCTGCACTTCTGCAGTTTTCTTGATTTCGATTAAGTTATTAAGTATTATGTGGGATGTGGTCGAAATACCCTTCATAGAGGTTCTTGGTCAATACTAATGCTAGTCATTCAGCAAGCACTACGTACAACTATTGTAACACATGAATCATAAAGCTACTGTTTCAATTCGGGTTCGATGAATTCTTAAAAAAATGAAAGGTTGGAGTCAACATGCGGTCACCTATAAGTTGCATTGTGACACGATCAAAGATAGCTTGAGGGCATACGGACACATAAATATATTGCTGCTATGCTCCTACATTTAAGATAATTGCTAATCAATAATCTTTTCATGTTTCTCCAGGTTATATTTATGAATGACAATTACTATTAATTACTCACTTTAATTAATCTTTCCTAATAGGTATACAGCATGTATCAGACACGACTCGCCAAAAGTTTTAGGGATCAATCCTACAACTAATTTGCAACAAAAAGTGCCTCATAGACTTTTTCTTGAGGCTTCGTTTCCGAGAAATTTCATTTTTGAGAATGTTTTCGTGCTTTTAATCTTATGTCACTGAAGTGGTAATAACTCTCTTAATTTGATAAGTACATAGTAATTTGATTACACCGTTGACAAGATCGTTAAATTTCCTATCTCCCTGATGCCAAAACAATAATTTTTGAGCAGCTCCGATGGCTGAAAAATGAGGTCAGTCATAATTTTGAGAAGTTGCCAAAATTTTACTGTTTTGAATCCGCTTATTGACTTATTTACTGCAGTGCTTTTGAATCCCTATCTTCAGGAAAACTACCTTATAATTTCAGCGTTCCAACGGTATATTCAATTTTTATTTCACTTTGCTAATTAGAGGAGAAAAGTATGTTTCTATGTTGAAAAACATGGTATTTTCTATGAAATCGACGGTTTTTGTGAAAAATTACCCTCTAAAAAAAATCGAGTTTGGGGCCAGTTTCTCATGTTTTTCACGCTGAATCGAATGGTAACACTTACAGATCTCCGAACTCCGTTATTACGGAGTAATACACATTAACTAGCTGGTTTTGCCCATAAAACCCCGTAAAATTGAGCATAACAAATGAATTAAAAATTCGTGAGTGTAAAACTCTGTTATAGCAGAGTTGGGGTGATCTGTGAGTTACCATTCGATTAAGCCTGAAAAAATACGTAGAAACTGGTCCCAAACTCGATTTTTTTTTAGAGGGACATTTTTCACAAAACCGTCGATTTCATGGAAAATACTATGTTTTTCAACATACGAACATACTTTTCTCCTCTACTTAATTAGCAAAGTTAAATAAAAATGTATTGTACCGTTGGAAAGTTGCAATTCTAAGGTAGTTTTCCTGGAGTTGGGGATTCAAAAGCAGAACAGTAAAAAAGTCAATAAGCGGATTCAAAACAGTGAAATTTTGTCATTTTCTCAAAATTATGACTTTGACCTCATTTTGTAGCTATTGGAGCTGCTTAAAAATTATTGTTTTGGCATCAGAGAGATAGAAAATTTAAAGGTTTTTTTTCAACGATGTAATCAAATTTTCATTTACTTATCAAATTAAGGGAGTTATGACCATGTTAGTGACATAAGGTCGAAAACAAGAAAAAAATCTTGAAAGTGAAACTACTCGGAAACGAAGCCTCGAAAAAAAATCTATGAGCCGCTTTTTGTTGCAAATTAGTTGTAGGATCGATCCCTGAACTTTGGCGAGTCGTGTCTGATACATCCTGTATTTCATTGATCTATTCTATCATGTAATAGACGAGAGGAAACTATGTCCTACACCCAACTTGGTAGACCTTTTAACATATTTGCTTAAAAATTAAATAATAATATTTAAAAACAAAACGCTAACGTACCTGTTCACTTTGTCTGTTTATGTATCTATGTATGAATATCCTCGTAAAAGAGCTTTTACTCGCTAATGGCTGGACCGAATCGGACGGGGTTGGTTGTAAACTGATCGGTTATTTATTCAAAATAAAGCGGTTGGGAAAATCGTCATTGATAATCAGCAGCGTGAGCTGATTTCGTGATTGAATAAATCCAATTTCTGTGCCAGTTACCCTACGGAGCTGAAATTTGGAACGGAACCTCTCTGAGACATTTAGGACAGGGTTTTAACTTACCTACCCTAATCAGATGGGTGAGCTCTAAGCGTAGGACATTCCCCCGAAATTCTTATTTTGTCATCCCTTATGAAACAATAATCTACCTACTTGAAAGAAAATATCCACTGGTGAGTACTACGTGAATACTGATCTAGGTCCCTTATTTGTGGTGATTTTTTTAAAATCATTTATTTATTTTGTATGTTGTGATAGTCTTCCTAACAGTAAGTCAAGTCCATCGTTCGGGTCAATACTTTTGTGGCCTGATCCTCTGCCTAGTCTCCGAACTAAAAAATGTCTGTTCATCATCCCCAGTTGTGGTGGCCTCCCATCCCCTCTTCCTGGGACCACTCAACGTGAATCGACCCTTCTAAACAACACACATGGCCCACCCTTAAAACAAGTAACCCCCTCAACGTTGTTTTTTCACGTCGAATAACAAGTTTTTTCTGCCCCTTTTCTAGCCATTCTATTGCGTCTTTTCTTCTTGTATAGTGATCCTGATTTATTACGGACCATCTGTGAAGATCCAGGTGACCGGTGGTGGTTTTTTGTGGATTATTTTTTTCAAGTATATGATTTTGAATATGTTTGGAATTTGGTTTAGGGTTCCATAGATTAGCGCTCCAGTTATGTTAATTCTCTTCTGCACGACAGTACGGGGAACAAAAGAGTTTTTGTTTTAATGACAGTGAGATTCAATCACTCTACAGATGCGAGTAGCTCCAAGCTTGCATCCACTAATGTTGGAACGCTCATATCTAATTTCCTGCTTTGTCATTCCTTCTATTGTTTGTGCACATTATTTATCCCACCTCTGAACAGCAATTGGTTTTTCGTACAGTGCATTATAGTTTAGGAGTCAAGGTCGAAAATAGGTGGTGATTTGAGGAGAAGGTTTGAGATTAGATTTTTAACATTTAGTCCGTGCTGAGTGAGAAAATCTTTGCCTGCCATCTCAAAATTGGTGGAATACAAACTGGCGGCTTCATGAATATGGCTTAATGTGCCCACTTTAAAGTTTTTCTCTAATAATGCCTAAACCGTACATCCTACAACCGTACATCCTACAGAAATTTTTACACTCAGCGAAGTTGTAGAATATACAAAAACAAAATAATAAATAAATGCATAATCATTTATTGTGAAAAGGACAAGTGGCCCATTATAAAAACAAAAATTACAAGGGTGTTGCGGCAAGGAAGAAAAATTCAAAGTGAACTTAAGTTTGGGGGAAATTAAAGTGATGGGAGGCCGTAATAAAATCTTTGGTATGCGGCTGAGTCTAAATAATGCTTACTGTTTAAAGGAAATCTGTAGAAAAAGTCCGTAAATCAGAATGTCTTAAACTCGTAAACGAGTTCCACTATCTGCTTTACAAGCAGATACCTTGTTACATGGATATGTCTTCGATTGGGGATTTCATAACGGTTGTCCTCGAGAGTTGTAAACAAATCCTTTAACTTTGGACTGTAGGCGACGAAATGTAGGATAACGAATTCATTTTATTATTCTTGGAGGCACAAAAAGCATATATAAATACTGTTAAAGTTATTTCTCCAATACAGACGCTCCGCCAAACGAAAATTGTTTATAGTCCAATCAACTTAGTTTAGGAATGTAGCCAGGTACGTAAGGAGGGGGAAATTGGTAGCTTGAGATGTGAACATTTATCACATAAATCAAGCGCTTTCCAACGAGTGGCGAACGATTTCTGTGCGATGAGAACTGCGGAAGTTCCATTCCCCTAGCAACGGATGGGTTGTACGTGAAAAACACTGAAATTGTGACTTAAATTTTGCGTCACGGAAATTTTTGGTTGACCCCCCAGAGCAAAGACATATCCATGTCAAAAGATAGAAAAATAAAATAAAATAAAATCGGATCAATATGGAAGAAAGAAGAAGAGGTAGGGAGGATACAATATTCAGTGTTGGCATACAATTTGATTACGACACTCTTGAACTGGCTGATCGTGGGGTTAGACCTAAGACGGAGAGGAAGTGCACTCCACAGCCTCGCCACAACTACCCCAAAAATGTTAGCCATAGTACGAGTATTGCGGCGAACAATCCTCAGGGCGTTTGAGCGAGAAGAAATAGCTAGAAAAACGATTCTATCCCAAAACTCTGAATGATCCCTTGAAAGAAGCAAATTACAAACAATGAAAATCGGGATAATTTTGGGACAGCCCCCCCCCCCCCACACTGGCCTTCACTTTTGCCATTCACAATCACCTTTTGGCGTTCATATTGGTCTGATTCAGTCTGGAAAAGCTTTCTACTCAAGGTTAAATACTTTCCAAAACATATTTTAGCTGAGACCTTTCCCCATTGATTTACAGCCTAACTTATAAATACGAGTAGTATGTCATTTTATCCTTAAAGTTCACAAAAACGGTCTATTACTTTGTACTTTAATGGGAAACGGTCTGAGCAAAAGTTTGTTGGATGCGAACTCTTAAAAGTATTCAACTCTGAATCGAGTGAGGTTTAGCAGACCTGAATCAGACCAATATTGAGGTCGCCAGGGACTGGCCCAAAATTATTAGTCCGATTTTCAATTGTTCGTAATTCGCTTATTTTAAGAGATAGTTCAGAGTTTTGGGATCAAATCGCTTTATCTTTTATTTATTTTTTTCATTTATTTATTTATTTATTTTGTATATACTCTACAACTTTACTTCGTATAAAAATTTCTGTAGGAAGTACGGTTTAGGAATTATTATAAATAAACTTTAAAATCGGCAAGTTAAGTCATCTTTATGAGGCCGCCATTTTTATTTCATCAATTTTGAGAAGTCAGACAGAGATTTTCTCACCCAGAACGAACTAAATTTTCAAAATCTAACCTAAAATATAATCATAATACCTTATTCGTCAACTTTTGATTGGACAATCCGTGTTCATTCTGACATCCATTTTTGGGTTATCATATCAGAAATAATGAGTACACCTGATCATTTTGGTGATGAAAGTGTTTCTGAATTTGTTAGAATTTACATCACATGTTTGGAAAGTGGATTAATTAAAAACAAAAACAAAAACATTTACTAATTCCTTCCACATATTTTCTATACTAAATCACCTTTATCACTATGTCAAATGGTACCTACTCATTTTGTACATCGCAGTTGAAGTTGTATGTTTACGTAGATATTAAAGAGCTTTTGTACTTCTCGTATTCATATTTCTCGTAAATACGAAAACAAGCTGTTAGAGCAAGCACGATGAATGCTAACCTTTTCTACATTTATTTCTCGAAGTTTTTCGTATAAGTCCGAGAGAAAGAGAATTCTTATAGTGACATTAGTGTGACTCTGGTAGTGACTCACTGCTTAAAACTCGCAGTAGACAACTTTCAAAATATACCTAACTTGAAATAAGAAACAACGACCACCTACCTCGACATTTTACAAAAAGATTCAGCCATCTCTTTAAAACATGTAAAATAAATCTTGAAAGCATATATTTATTTTCTGTGGAAACGACATCTTGAGATGAAAATGTTGAAATCGCCGCGTTAGAACGTCGAAAGCAAAAAACAAAATGCCTCTAATGACCCTTCTAAGACAGCTACATAGGCAAATGACAGCACAAATGCGGGAAAAGTCAGGCAATATTGATAGGTGAATCCATACTGACGTGTATGTGTGTCCATACCAACTGCATTGTGGTTGCTAAGTTAAGGTTATCCTGGAGAAAGGTCATGTTGTCGTCTCGTAATTACGATCTCGAAAAAGCTGAGCACGAGAAAAGCTGACTCTTCCCGTTCCGAAAAGCGTTTCCACGTAACGAAACCCTCTTCTCGTTTTGGAGAAGTATTCTCGTATACCAGAAAATGAATACCGGAAGTACAAAAACTCTCTATTTACTTCTTCACTGCCGAAAGTGTGATCAAACAAATGATTTCCCGAAACCGCATTTCCATTCCACACCTTCCCGCACTGAGCTTCTTTACCTGACTGCCAGAATACTTTAGGCGCATTCCCTGTCTTAAAAGCACAAGTAGCCTCTGCTCAAATGCAAAAGCCGAAGCCCTCTAACAATCAATATCCCATAACGAATTCAGAGGTACGATTCCCATTTGAAATTACTCACATAAAAATGCCATAATTATTTTTCTTCTTCTTCTATTTATTTTGGCTGGGAGTTACCCTTGTGCCACATAATTTTACAATTTATCAACGAGTTACAAACAAACCAACAAGTTAAATAAATAATAAAACCAAATTACTCACTTCAATAAAACGCAAAATTTGACGATAGTCCCCCTTGATTCTCCTCTGCAAAAGTAGTGGTAATGAACCGTTGTTCTTTGAGAGAGTCCCAGCAAGTAGGATTTCACGTTCCTCAGTGAATCATCTATTTATTTATTCTATGTTTTTGAACATGTATGTTCCTTACATTCAAGTATGCTTTACAAAAAATACATAATTGAAACAGTTGTAGTGTAAACATCATTAACGTAGTGTTTTCAATACCCATTTGAAAAAACTATAAGAGTACACAATTTAGAAATTGATCGGTGTGTCCACTTACATGATTTACTCACAATTTATGATGATATTTCCAGTATTACAGCGTTAGTAGAAATTTAAAATATTTTATAAATTACAAATTAATATAACATTCATTGTTAATTCAGCTTATTCTCTTTACCTTATAAATATTGGAAAGAACAATTAAATAAAAAACACAATGAACTTCATAAATCATTTCGAAAGCATTTAAGCAGTTAACAATGGCGGTACCAGTATATATACAAGCGAGTTAATTCTTCAGTCAAACGAACATAAGTTTTTCAGTTTGCAAACTTCACTTAAGAAGAAATATAGCCTTTTTATGTTGAATTCACTTGGTAATGATACAAAATTTATCAAGTTTCAATTACCCCCCACCAAGTCTGGGATATATCTTTTTCTGATCCCAGTTATACAAGAAGATCTGTGTCACAGGCTGTACATACAGTATTTGGAGAAATTTTTTAATTATAACTCCTAATTTTAATTGTAAAATGGTGTTTACTTGCCAATTTTCTTTGTGCAAATAACTTTTTAAATTGAAAAGGGACAAAATGGTAATTCAAATAATCGTTAAATCAATCCTGCGCCATCACAAACCAATAGTTATCATTTAGGAGCACCTCAGTGAATTCATTGCGGTGGGCAATTATGTGTTCCAAATTTTCCAAAATCCCGCACTCCGTACACAGTTTCTCCAGAAAAGCTATCTTCCTTGATATCAGTTGTGTTTCGTGCATCTTGGTTTTTCGGTGGTCTCTCAGAATATCATTAGAATGTTTAATTGCAGCTGCTACATACATATGTACATTTTTATCAAACGAGTTGCTCGTTTCTTCT
The DNA here is from genome assembly GCA_030762985.1 of Adelphocoris suturalis. Taxonomy (NCBI): domain Eukaryota; kingdom Metazoa; phylum Arthropoda; class Insecta; order Hemiptera; family Miridae; genus Adelphocoris; species Adelphocoris suturalis. The sequence goes on along the minus strand of CM061040.1, from coordinate 171,398,804 downwards.
GAAAAAAAAAATCAAATGAAAATACAGTTAGCACCATGAAGATCCTTTTACACCACACGAAGATCTTGTCACTTACCTACTTAAATTCTGAAACCATTTGGATTTGTTTCTAGATGGTCTTTCTTGAATTTTTTGGCATTTATTCCGCTGGTCTTAGCCACTGGGTCTTTTTGGAAACCACTGGATGCTTTTTAATTATGAAAAAGGTCAGCCCTAGGAGAAAAATCGACCTATCGGCAACAGATCAGTATTTTCGATTAATTATTACAAGTTTATTTATTGTTTCTCATTTTCTTTGCTGCAGAAATTCACCCGGGTAAATAAATAAAAGTACCCATTAAAAAAAAAAAAAAAAATCAAATCAAATAATCATACAAATACAAAACAGTTTATACAAATTAATATATAAATTTAAATAAATAATAATAAATTTCTTTAAAATCAATCTCTTTGTTCTACTTACACCTCTGCTATAGGTACAGTGTAGCAGAATTCTATGAATTAGTGACGTCTTTTTACGTAGGTTCTTGAAGAAATTAAATAAATTGGTCAAATTCGCACGCTCCAACTTTATGCAATGAATTAATAAATGTAACAAACTATCGTTCATCTATATCTATAAACATCTTGGTTTGTGTACACTTCAGAAACTCAAAAATTGGTCGGTAACATACCCACAATCGCGAGGAGACCGCTTTTTAAACGCTCAGTTGATAACGCATCTAGCAAAAAACATATCACACTACAGTTAACATGACGTTCCTAGAACTAGTTCAAATGTAGCAACTGAAACTGTTTATCGGTTGTTTGGTCTTGACACTAGGACGTCACACTTATATGTATTTTTATAGCACAGACATAATTTTTATCCCACATGGAAATCACCAATGGACCCCACGGATCGACATATTGAAATGTTGCTTCTGTTTGACTCAAGAATAAAACTAATAATTTGCGGTACTAACCTGGTGAGCTGATTGATATAAAGTCATGAATATGAATATATATGATATATGAACGATATAAAGACATGAAAAGCATGTCTAGTGAGTAGACAGCATCTACAGGGCTCACATAGGTGGTGAGTTTTCCTTAGTCGACTGAAAAGATTTATTATTTAAAATGACAAACCAAAATATACTGGCTTGCTAAGTTTTCAAACCATATATATTTAGTAATATTGTAGATAGGTGTACCTTATTTATTTATATCTATTAATTTATATTTTCCTAAGTTGCCCATTTGTTATTTTGATTTTCTATCATTTTAAATTTGTTTTTCTTCATTAGAGACTTGAGATTCTAAAAGGGTATAATTATAACTTATTTGAAAATATTATTGTTACCTAGCAACCCTGTATATAGGTATACATGCCTTCTTTCAGATTTCATGATCGTAGTAGGATCGTACTCAGGCTTTACAGTAGTTCCTAAAAACCTCTTTTACTTATTTTAAGCCTCTTAACAACAACATCAGAGCTCTCAGCTGACCATAGTGGATATTACGTAGGTACTCATTGGTACCCAAGAGTCTTTCTCATGTCCCAAATACTCCGCGTGGAGTACTGCTAGAGTCGTTAATACGTTAGACCTCTCATCTACCCAGAAATCCGTATGAGATTCATCTCAAACGACGGGATCGTACGTTGAATAGAAATGGAATTCACCTCCATATGCCTCCTCATGTCGTACGTAATGAGTTTCAGAAATTAGCTTTAGATTTAACAGCAAATCTACATCTTTTGCTTTCGATAAATTTCAAGGTGTTTCCCAACCCAAAATTACATACATAAATGCCGGTCCTAATCGAAATAAATTTTGAAGGTTCAAAGATCACGGAATAACCATTTCATCAATTCTAAATGGATATAAAGAGATCATTTACCTAAAGCACAGAAAGGTATGGGACCGATCCTGCAATCGTTGATGACTAAAACGCTTGTGTAAATTGAACGGAAAATGCATACAAGCGACAAATTATCATGAATTTAATACAGCCTACGTCCGCTGAGAATCACCAATGAGGAGGGTTTTGATATTCCGGATTGGGGGTTATTATTCCTGTCATGTTGATTGAATACCTAAAAATTATGATTCTTATCCACCTCTTCCCACAATTTGCATCAATAAATCAATCGAGCTGATGGGAACCATTGCATCAAAGAAAGAGTTGGGGGTAGGTATCTACCGATTTGGTATGAGTGGGTATCGTCATTTGAACGTTATATTAGGTATACCTATATTATACTTTTTGTTATTTAAATACCTACTAAATATCCTCACATTTGAATCTAGAACCAGAATATTATCCATCAATTCCAATGTATGGAGTGTGATTGGGTAAGTAGGTACTCTTCCCTTATGTACATACCTACACGGACACAAAACACCATCTACTTTTCAGATGAAGAGTAGCCAGCTAGCAAGCCGGTAAGGTGAGCCGTATGTGGAAGGGGTGTGTATGTGTGTGTGATGGTAATATAGTCAAGTCGGAGGGAGAAGTGAACCCCTTCCCGATTTCCAGTTAGTTTCATAATGTCCTGAGAAGAGCGCAGCAGCGGTGTGGGTCGGCAAGAAAACCACCCCTGGGGTAGTTCGCGGAACTGCCGTTAGATGGCAGCCCCTGTTTCACCCAGACCTACCCTCATTGCCCTGGGGAGTTTGCCCTGGTTTTAAATGTAATCACTTCATTTTAACCCCCTTTGGAAACTGGGGTGGGTAATGGGGAACAAGGGAGGCAGTGACCTTAACCCTTCGGAATTAAGGGGTTGTTACCCTCGGCCCTTTGTTTTGAATCTCTTCAAGGTCATTTGACTCGCCTCTCGCCGACCCCAATATTCCGAAACTACCATTCAACAAGTTAATTCAAATCTCGGAGCTAATATTTTTTTCTTTCAAATTATTTAGTAATTCCTCCGTGCAATCACTTCCACACTTGTACCAATACTATCTACGCATGATTTTCAAAGAGCAAAATTTCTTTGGACTAAACAGATTGGCATCCCCTCGTTGAATATGTTCCTATATCTCTTTTAAATTATTATATCTCACATGAAAGAGTAAATACATGATTAAGACGTATCTACACATGATTATATTCTGTAGGGACCAGGTAACTCAAGATAGGTAAGTTCTGGCGTAGGTGCTCACAAGATACTTACAAACTTTTGTCAAAGTATTCATCTGTAAGAACTAGGAGGGACTCACATATGTAATCTATGCTGATGTACCATAAGCTCCGTTCATTATTTACCTATCTATAGGAAATGTTATCTAAATCTAATTAAGAAATAAACCTTAATGCAATAATGTGCAGCGTTTTTTGTGAATCTGCAAATAATCTTAAAATGTAGAGCAATAAATTGCAACGTGAAATAAATCATCTGATATTAAAAATAGTACAGGTAAATCAAAAGAGAGTATGAGTCGAATAAATAAAAAAAGGAACTTGGTAACTAATTAGACGGGTGCTTGGTGTTAATGTACCCAGATACATTTATGCAGTACCAAGTCCAAATAAAAGTTGCCGTTTGGGGTTTGGGATAGTACATTTGTTGTTGGAACATCCCCAGACCACCGGATTATTGCAGTTTAGATCAAGGATCAAAGCATCAAAATATAGAGCATGTTTTTCGAATAGGTACCTACATGATAACAGAGGAAACATATTAGTAGAACAATGCTTTTAGCATGGAACATGGAGACTAACTAGCGAAAAACCTTCAGCGTATGTGTCACAAAGAATGCTTTAGCCTTGGAGACTAACTAGCAAAAAACGTTACGCGGATGCGTCACGAAATTTTTGACATTTTATGTCTTTGCTATGGCACATAAACTAAAAAAACGTCACGGAAAATTGCTCACGAAAATATTTTGATGATTTCCGCTTACAACCGAGTCGTTGCTAGGGAAATGGTACTTCGTCGTTTTTCATCCCACAAAATTCGTTGAACATTCGTTCGAAAGCTCTCGATTTATCCAACCATATTATGTTAACTAATGCGAAGTGCATGGCCAACAAGCTGAGTTATGAGCAAGGTTATTTGAATAATCGTGTACACTCAGGTGATCATTCTCAATAATTGATATTGTGAACATGATTGCAACCGCTTGTTAATTTCTGATGATTTCATTGAGCTGGTGTTTCGATGATTTGATTCATAGCAGGTGATCCAAATATTGCGAGAACGGTTTGATTTGTGAAGCGGTGGCTAAATCATTTTAATAGGTAATTTCTATGCTTTACACTCTAGGAAGCTGTAATTTCGTATGTAGCCTCTTTAGGACATTTACTTGACGATGCCCAGGGTCCGGATCAGATGAGTGGCTCTTAAATCTAATTTCTATGTTTTACACTCTAGGAAGCTGTAATTTCGTATGTAGTCTCTTTAGCACATTTACGTGACGATGCCCAGGGTCCGGATCAGCTGAGTGGCTCTTAGAGCTTGCATACGAGTCTGCAACACATACTTGTCTTCAACGAAAGACATAAAATGTCCCAATGTGTTGCAGACTCGTATGCAAGCGTTTCTAGTTTCTTTTTCTTTTGATTTTCACGTACCTACAACCAAGCCGTTGTTGGGAAAATAAAACTTCATTAATTTTCACCGGACAAAAGTCGTTCTCCACTCGATGGAAAGCTCTCAATTTATCACGCATTTCTTTCGTACTTGTTCTTCTATTCATGTTGTAGTTTTATATTTATTTATGTAATAAATGGATATAGTAAGCAATGCCGCTTGTTTTGTCGTCACTTGGTTGAGGAGTTAATCTTGGTTATAGTAATTGTAGACACGCACCACAACAGAAAATTACCTACCTAGGTACTCTGTTCTTTTTTCGTTTAGTAAAACTTTCATGTCTTAGTTTTGAATTTATTTGCATTTACGAATTAGCGGGAAGAAAGCATGTTCCATGTTTTAGCATTTTAGCCGAAGGCTCAAAGCGGAAAGCAGCCTCGGGGCCAAGTTTTTTTTTTGTCAATTGTTCAGATTGGTTATGGATTCACACTTCTTTTAATATGAATATGTTGTTTGGGTAGGGGTCAATTCCAAATTTTTAGTCTAGTCTAATTTGCTAGATTAGATTTCATAGTCAGGTATCAGGTACCCGAACACGGAAATTTATGTATAGATATGTAAGTATAACGAGAAAACCAAGTAAGATCTAGCCGAATGGGCAAAAGTTCACCTTATTCTTGCACGCCAAGATCGTTTTGTGACTTTTATCGTGTTTACGATTTCTTCATATTTGTCCAACAATTAGGCCCTTTTGGAGTGCAAAAGGCCTCCTAAAGATCTCAACAGTCCTTCTAAAGATCTCAATCGATATATTTAACTGAGTTCTGTCTAAATCAGACATGTCAAACCTAAAGTTCCTCAACCAATTTCGGCGTCTTAAAGCTTATATAGGCAGCAATAAAATCACTAAATAGAAGTATACCTACCAGTCAAGTTTCTATCTTGGAAGTTTACAAGAAGTTTGAAATAGAATGGAAGAATACAAGAAGAGAAATGGAGCCTACCTAATATTTTTCATCTGACAGTTGATATCTTTTTCGTTCCACCAAATTTTCTGATTTCGGACTGCCTTTCTGAGAATCGAGTTTAGATGGCAGTCTGTCAGCCTGGACCTATTCCGGAGACTTATCACCTTATCGCAAAGGAAAAGAGTTTTTCGCTTTAGGTAGGGACTCCCAAATATGGAAATTATTTCAGCCGCGAAATGAGGAATTTCCGGGAACCGATGATGAAGCAAAAATGTATAAAATGCGGGTAAACCATCAAAAAATTTGTATCACACTGCATTTCGAATGGATCCTTTTTCTTCGTCGATGGTGGTGGGAGCGCAAAAAAGGCTCAAAAAAGGAGAAGGTGATCTTCAACAGCTTACATATCTTCAAACCTTCTATCAAATTCTTTTTTGAACATTGGGGAACTTTCATGCGTTGGAATTCCACACTTTCGACCTCAGATTCGGATTCAGCGCACTTGAAAACCAAGTTCTCAACTTTCAGCTCCAAAGACCGATTAGTTTGGCCAATAAACGGGTGGAAAAATCCCAAAATCCCACTTGACGTATCAGTGCAAGGGAGCTGAGGGCTCCCGGGGGCCTTGACAGTCATCGGGCTAATGAATTTCAGATACCCGTGCTAATTACTGGTCAGATACCCAACATATATCACCTTTTTGGAAATCTCTCATTAAGATCTTTCTATTGAGCATATAAAACATAATCATGGAAATTCCCCACTCAATAGATATGTGGAATATTTTTGAAAAAAAAAAAAAAAATAATAATAATAATAATAATAAATAAATAGATAAAGTGAAATTAATAAATTGCGGAGAGTTTATGCACTCAGCACCGGTATCCTGTTGGATATGTCAAAGTCTTTTTTTATGATATTGTAGGTAGTCCGCATTGCACTGATTGCTAGCGACGAGTCGTGGGCAGCACGTTTTGATCAATCCACTGGTCTAAATCAAACGAAAGAACTATAGTTTTATTTCGATACATCATTTGAGATAATGATTTTATGAAGTTTCAACCCTTAAATATTACCCTTTGTGGTTAATTGAAATTGATGCTGAGATTTCGTCGTTTTGTCAGCTGAGGTTGACCTCGCACCCCCACAATATGTTTGGCGAATGTGTTTGTCTGATCTGTAATGAGTAAAATATCGAGAAAAGCTACAAATTATCACACTAAGTTTGATAGCCCTTTTAGCAGATCACTGGTAATTATAAAAAACATAATTATTAAAAGGAGTCAATGGTACGAGTAGGTACCTGGTACATAATCTAAATATAATTACATGAACGTAGGCACCAACCGAAATAAAATAAATGAAATGATCACAACCAAATACTTGATCGATTAAAAGGCTCGTTATTGAAAATACTAAACCAATAACTTTTTGTTCTTAACAAGAATGTTTTCTTGTGGTGATTTCAAAAATTAATCAGACAGTAGGTACAGCTAATTGTTTAGTTTAATGTTTTTGGTAAAGGTTATGAGGTTGTTATACGATCCTCAGCCTTCGAATTGAGTCTTCAACTGCTGAGGGCTTAAAAGGTCTAAAGAATACAATCGTCCAATAATGGAGTCAAGTTATCAAAGGTTGTTGTAGAAAAATTAACACGTTTCAAGATGATGAGCTAAATGCGAACAAAGAATCTAAGATGAAGAAATAATCAGGTGTGATGGGAACACACACCCAAATCTACAAACCAGCATTGGGATGTTTGGCTGATTTGAATTGCCATTATTTCCATGACGTTTCTATGTACGTTCATCCGTTCGCTCGCCATAAAAGGTTTGGTCTATATTTGTACTGGCCCTGGATTGTGGAAAGCCCTTTTTTCTTAACCTCTTATACACATTTCTTACTGCCCATGGAACGGTTCGTAAGTACAGCGACAGAGTTCCCGCTCATCGCGAGGTTCGATCCCCCACGCTATCGGAATAATTTCTGCTTCCTCAGTACCGAAGGTAAGAGAAGCTGTGTATTCGTGATTGAAGTCGAAAAAATTTTTGTCTCCAAAACCAAAATTTCCACTTGCTTTTTGCATTTTAGAGCTTGCTGATCAATTTGTTCCGAGTCTGTCAGTCTGTCTGTACCTATGTCTGTGGCGAATTCTTATCACCGAAACTTTACCAAGTTTTAATCCGATCCCAATGCAATTTTCAGGGGTTTGTGAGTTAGCTCCAAGACGATCCCCTATCATTTTCAATGCAGTTGATTCAACTGTAGCCTGCGCGCATGCGAAAACGTGAATGTCTCATAACTACCGTCGATTTCTCATCATGTGTTGGACCGATTTCGATCAAACCCGGCAGTTGATTGGGTACATAAATGTTCTAGAAAATGCCCTATATTTTATATTGCATTTGGTAGAATAATAACCATTGCACATGCGCAAAACTAATATTGATTGACACAGGCAAAACTCCGAGTCTAATGGAACGATTTTGATGAGATTTTCAGGGATAGTACGGGATAGCTTCTAGACGGTCCCCTATAACTTTCATACCCGTCAGATGAATAGTAGTCTGTGCGCATGCGCAAACGGTAATTTATTATAACGTCGATATCTCATCATCTAATAGTCCGGTTTCGTTCAAACGCGGGGAATAGATGGGTATGTGTTCCAGAAAAATACCCTATGAATTATATTGCGATTGGTGGAGTAGTAACTATAGCGCATGCGCAAAACTAAAATTGATCGACACAGACAAAACTCCGAGACTAATGGACCGAATTTTGTGAAATTTTCAAGGATTGTGCGGTTTAGCTCCTAGATGTTCCTCTATAAATTTCATTTCTGCTGGAGTAATAGTAGTCTGTGCGCACACAAGCGTTAATTTCTGATAACGTCGACTTATCAATCATTTCGACTCGTACTTTGGTCTTCAACTAATTCTTATAAGCCCATGTTACAATATGTGAGGAAGCTATACTGCCCATCCAACTTGGCAGACGTTTCAATTCACCATCACTTTTTAACAGGGACAATAGTTATTGTTTTATTAATTGTAACAATGTGCCTTTGTAACCGACCCTTTTTTTCCTCTACTTTTTCTTTTTCATTTAATTTATTTTCTTTTGTTATGTTCCAATGTCCACGTAGTTAGATTTTGATGATGTACCATTGATTCCGTTCAGTAATTACCTATAAGACCAGTGGTCTGATAGAAGATTGACTACCTTTTGTGTAATAATTTGCAGCAATTCTTTCGATTTGATTCCAGACAGATCAGATAAACACGCTCTACAAACATATCGTGGGATCGAGGTCAACCTGCAGCCGAAAGAACGACCAAGACCTCCCTCCTCGCACCTGCTCCATCCGGGACACTGTGGCACATTAGGTTCCCTTGTAGAGGTGTGAAGCATTCTTCCCTCTTTTTTATAATATTTTTTTAAAATAAATATTCTTTCGTGCACTTTTTCATTCCATCCATCTCTTCAAAGGGTGATCAGAAACGATTCCTTTTTTTTCTAGGTGCCTTTCGTAATGGACGTGACCTAATGGAATCGGCAGGTATATGCGACGTGAAGGTTAGGATACAAAAAAAGAAGTTATTCCAAACTGGAATATAACAGCTTGAAAGGAAGTGCCTATTGACGGAGGGCACCTGGCATGCAAACGAACTCCGAGTGAAGATTACAGCTGGTCCGTCTAACTGCCTTCTACTAATAAAAAAATAATATCCTTTTCATACCGCTGTCCGAGCATTGGATGGGTAATCATGTACCTAATACGTGAACGCGTGAGATGGAAGCGTGATGTAGATACCTTGTTAGCAGATCACTATGATTAACTATCACCCAGCGAGTCGGTACCCACCAACTAGACGTTATTACGTGGTAAGTAACATTTGTTATTATCGGTACACTACGGTTTGTTAAAGTACGCTGTAGACTCACCTTCATTTTCCAGAATGAAAAAGTTAATAAGTACGAAACACCATCTAGTCAATCTAGGATTTCTGTTATTGCTGACATGTAACACATATCCAAGAGATATTGAGAGATTATTTGTTCTATTCCACTGGATCGGAGTCTTACATTTATAACCCCTGATTCGAATGTAGCATCTGAGGAGCCAGTGGCGGATCCAGGATCTAGTAAGGGTGAGGGGGGGGGGGGGGGGGGGGGCTAGTGGCCACCGGGGGGTCGTGTATGGCATGGACCACCCCCAGAAAAGCGGTGGGTTTTCCTAATCATTAACAAAATTATGCTTGCAAAGTCGTCATTTAAAGCATTTTGACGTACAAAAAAGTTTAATTTTTTACACTCTGAAAAAGGGGGTTTAAGGGTTATTTTGAGTTGTTATTTCCAGAAAATTTACGCTTCTTAAAATAAATAAGAAAAATAACTAAAAGGCTTATTATTAACCCTGAAATGCAATGTTCGTCGAATTGACGAATTTTCAAAAACCTTTCAGTGATTCTAGAAGCATGGGTATGATTTCACTGTTTAGTTTGCCTTGAAACGGCAAAAAATTTGGAACGTTGGCAGGTCGCCTTGGTGAGTTATTTTTCTTTTTCTGACAGTCACGTCGTCGATGCTACGAATGAGTTGCGATGAACGATAAAATGTGTTACCTAGTCGGTACGACGAATGAGTTGAAATAAACGATAAGTTAGTCGATAAGACAAATGAGTTTCAATACAAATTAATTTCATGTACATAATAGGATGAATTGGTCACATTACAAATTAATTGAGACAATAATTAACAGAGACGAATGAGTTGCAATAAAATAAATTTTTGTTCAAAAGCATCCTGTTATGTTTTAATATATTTGACTGCATTGAGAAATGAATGTATAGGTTAATAATTCAGTGACAAATGGTTTATACTACATGAATTATAGGTACGTACCTACTTAGGTACATAGCTGTAGCGGAAGGGGGGAGAGTGTAAATATACTATACCTACATATATATTTTGTATATTCCCACTGTTTACAACTCATTTGATGATTATTTTTTCTTTTCAATTCAGTTTGAGGTTTAGTTCAATGGACGTCGGGATTGTGGAATTTTGTGATGGGATGAAAGAAATTTAGAGGGTAAATATCGTGGACTTGAGGCATTCCCCCGATTCTCTTCTGATTTTGATTAATGGTTTATTATTTTCAATAATGAACCTTTATAGAGAGAAAAAAAAGTAACACCTCCTGAAATTTTGTTGGTTCACGTTTCAAGATGCGTAGAATCTAAAATTCGAAAAAAATTGAATGGGGTTGAAGTTTGAACAATTTGTGTGGAAAAAAGGAACCCATAAAAACAAGTTTTTAATGTAACTCTTTCTTTTTCTCATGTTCTCGGTTAATTTTATTGTTGTTTCAATATTTGGTAGTTTCTTGGCAACAGTAAATTGAAACAAAATCACATTGTTTCAAAATCACATTGATAATAACTTAAATTAAATTGACAAGGAAAATCATTTAATATTTTATTGACCCGGGATTCGTTGTCATTTTATGCAGACGTTCAATAGTATCCTTCTCCTCCCTCCTCCCTCCTCCTCCTCCTCCTCCTCCTCCTCCTCCTCCTCCTCCTCCTCCTCCCTCCTCCTCATCCTCCTCCTCCCTCACTCCTCCTCCCTACAATACACAACACTTGTAAGGTGTCCCATATTAAATTTCAAATTTTCGAAAATTTATAGTATATAACTAACTTTTTCTTCGCGAAAATTTGATTGATTAAAATGTACGCCAGCACGAACTCGTGTGCAAAATTTCAGATCGATTGGATATCGGGAAGTGGGTTAAAAATCGATCTGAAATTTTGTCTCAAGAAAGAAAGAAAGAAAGAAAGCAAGCAAGCAAGCAAGCAAGCAAGAAGAGAATCGAAGTTAATAGAAAGAGTTAAAAAAAAGTGCGGCAGGCCGCTCGTACTTTCTCTAGTATGAGAGAAGACCTATGACCATTGAAAATGTCTCAGTAATTTCAATGCTACAATCATAACAACACCTAACTTGTTTATAGGTTGCGTAAAGTTTTTTTCTATCCGTAACAAAATTTCCGGTTGACCCTCGACTAAATCATTTTCAATGTCAAAAAAAAAAAAAAAAAAAAAAAAAAAAAAAAAAAAAAAATCTGTCCGTCTGCCATCCGCGGTTTTTTCCCCGAAAACACTAGACCAAATTATACGAAACTTGTGTTAAAAATCACATTTGGGGTCTAGATGTTCCTAGAAACTTGGCATCAATTTTATCAACCCTAAAGGGTTGTATTAAAGGGCTAAACATGCAAAAAATCGAGGTCTCGGAAACTTTGTAGGTATCAGTAATAATTTTTTTATTGTCAATGATAAATTTGATCACAAAGAATCGATTAAAACAACCCGCAACGCTGTTCGTTGAATAGTTCGCTTTCCCCAAGGGCTTGAACATAAAAAAAAACCTTAGAACTTCTACGCGCGAGAAGATTTATTTATTTATTTATTTTTTAATACGGGCAAGCCCAATAACATTTTATAAATAATAAGTCATCCTAAACAAGGTAACGTGAATCTAACTGATATGAGGAATAAAAGATGAAGATTTAAAGAGAAAAGAAAACAAAAAGGGGAGGGGGAAATGAAAATGAAAATCTACTGAAATGAAACATGGGAGTTACAAAATAAAGACTTGAGCGATGAGAGAGAAGAGAAAAAGAAATCGAACTAGGGATAAAAAGCGATTCTAGCGGATCTATGAATTGAACGACTAAGCTTTAAATTCCATCAAAGATAGTGATATTGAAATACATAAATATAGCCTTGTAAATATCAACTGATATAATGCCAACGTTGGAATTATCAGGTGATATAGTCCCAAAGGAATTTATTATAACGTCGCGAAATCGAGTTTATTGACTATTGTCCGTGCGATGTACCTAATAGTGAAGTGCTGGTACCTAAGTGCTAAATTTCATCTCTCAAATTGCTCCCAAGTCTACCTATAATTAGCGGATGCATTGTTTTCACGTTCGAGAGATTTAAAAGTTTTAGTCTCCACTAAAATCTAACGGCTGTTGTTTTTTACCGTAGTAAAATTTACACTCGCATTTTACGATTTAGGCTATTCTGAACTACTTTCGTGCCTTGTCTTTCTCTTTCTATATCTGTTTGTAACTGTGAGTGTATGTCCACAAATCCTTGTAACAAGCTGATTTCCACAATATTCAACTGGTTCTTATGAAATTTTAATGGTATGTGTGGGTTAGGGTGAAGATGGTCCCCTATGAGTTTAGTTGTTCCCAAATCAGTGCTTCATTCGGCGCATGAGCAAACTTAAATTCTATCAAGCATGATTTTCTCACGCCCCCGTCGTCCAATCTCGTTCAAATTTGGAGGCTATGTGGAAGAGGTTAATTTGAGCATTCCCTAGCAATGTCAACATAATTCTATCATTAGTAGCTCTTGTGCATGCGCGAATATGTATTCATTTTTAAACGAGCCTAATTTCAACAGTTTTCATCAAATTTTGATGAAATTTTCAGGGAATGTGCGGGTTAGGCTGTAAATGGTCCAATATTAATTCAATGCCTCTCAAATCATTACTCCATTTTGCGCATGCGCTAACGTAAATTCAGCCAAGCATCATGTTCCCGTTTTTATGAACATCTTTACTTTGAAGCGTATAATTGCGGGGTCTTGTAACTGTGAAAGTGTGAACCCTTTTCAAAAGTACTGTGCGCCATGTTTGATCATATATTACATACGGTGTTTAATAATTATAGACTAATGATCTGCGTAGAAGGGCTATCTAACACAGAAATAATAAACCAGTGTGTCATAATTTGCAGCTTTTTTTATTTACAATTCAGTTTTTTCATTTAATTAAACGAGGATTCTTAGGATTGTCAAATTTTTAAATATTATAGAAGAACGATGTTTTGGGTGGAAGGGAGGGGGGTGAAATATTGTAAGATCAAGATTCTCCACTATTCTCAACTAATATTCATGGTTATATGAAGTTCCTGAAATACTTTTGATTCTGGGTTTTAACAATAAGTTCACTTGTTGATGAAACTTTAGATCTTTTTTAACGTTTCAAGTATTTTACCTTCGTGGTGGATATAATATTTTCCTGGAAAGTATAGAAAATTGTTAATTATAGACATTGTTATTTAGTAAATTCCTTTGAACTCCTAGGTATTATTCGATCCCAAGACTGCTCATTATATTCCTATACTCATGTACTATTCGAGATCAAGATTTATTATCCCTATTTATTACATATCGAATCGCATTTTATCTAGTGTAAGTTTGGGTCCGAGGGGGGGGCTAAAGCCCCCTCAGTCCTCTCTGGATCCGAGCCTGTGAGGAGCGTCAACTTTACGAAATCAGCTGCACATTCCCATCAGGTTTGTCATACAAAAAGGTTGGATGATGTTAGATGTGACATCATATGTAAATGCCTAAAGCGTGAGCTCTCAATCGGATACAACCGGCATGAGGAGATATCGTAAACTTCTCACGGGGACCATTCAGCTACCATTATAGCACTTCTTTCATGTATGCTGACGATTTGATCCTTGTAATTTCTGGGAAAAGAGACAACATCAATGAGACTGTGATAAAGTTGCAAGATGATTTTACAAATGTCTTAAAATGGTCTCATGATTACAAATTGACAGTTAATCAGAGAAAAACTAAACTTATGTGTATACATTCTCCCTCACTATCCAACTTCAAATTCGTTATCACTCAATTGAATGCCTGCATGGATTAAAACTGTGTAGTTACGATCATCATATAGCCATTGAGTTGGTAGATAAATTTAGATATCTTCGAGTGATTATGGACAATAAATTCAGCTGGTAGGAACACATAACAGAACTGTGCATAAAACTTCGATGTTGTGCAGCTCAGGTTTATCTGATTAGGCTAAACATGTCAGCGGATGTGGCAAAAATAGTGTATCAGGCTTTGTTTGAGTCACATATTCGGTATGGAATAAGGGTTTATGGTCATGCTTCTCATTATCTGTTGAATAGGATTGAAGGTATCCAGGCCAAGACTTTGAAATGCCTGTTAGCCAAAAGATACGATAATATATCTAGAAAAGAAAGATTTAAAATTTTAAATTGTCTCACAGTAAAAAAGTTATTTGATTATGTAACTATAGTGGATCACTTCTTTTCAGATAAGTACAAACACGTCAAGTACAATAAATATCCAGTTAGACGAAATCTGTACCAGGTCGAGAGAACTAATAATAAGTATGGTGACAGATGCCGGGGGGTCTTAGTCCCAAAACTGTTGAACGATCTTCCTGACGCCTTTAAAGCTGGTACAATTAAAACCTTCAAGGTACTTAAACAGAACCTGCGAGTCCACCTGTTAAAGAAAGAATGACTGGATGTTAAACGTTAGATGTAATTATGTCCCCGAACCTTTTGATTTCTAACGAGTTGTGGTTAGCATGAGTAATTTTATTCATCAGCAGGCTGCATTGTTGTTTTTTCTCTCTTTTGGTTTATTATTTCCAATAATAAGCCTATGTGATCGTATAGCAAAAAATTTTTATAACCCCCCCTCAAACTTTGTCACTTTACGTTTCAAGGTGCGTAGAATCCAAATTTGAAATGTCCGTCCGCCGTCCGCCGTCCGCCGTTCGCCGTCCGCCGTCCGCCGTTCGCCGTCCGCCGTCCGCCGTCCGGGCCATAAAAGGCCTAAGAATTGACTTAAAAAACCCGTCCTTTCGCACATAGACTCCGTTTGGGGTCTAGTTGGTCCTAACGTTTAACCATCCCGATCGCTTTACTCGCATAGATGCTATGGGCCAAAAACGGGCGAAAAAGTGTCATTTCAAGGCTTTGTTAGACTTACGCACGCACGCACGCCTGGCACGCTTGGCAGGGGGTCACGGTGGGTGGTGAGCGAGGGTGAGCGGGGGGTGGAGTGAGAGGAGGCGCCGCGGCACCTTGTGGTGGGTACGGCGTTCCTTCGAGGCATGAATATATGTTTTTTTCTAGGTCATATTTGTGTGTTAATACCAATGCTTTTCCTACGCATATTTAATAACATATCCTCTCGACTTTTCGTACGTGGTTAGATAATGATATTATTGAGGCAATAACTATTTGAATAGATAGGAGCTCAAATCGAGAAATATAAACATGCGTATATAATTATAGAAGTATAGGTTGTGGCAACTCGAAATGGGACACGCCGAGTAGTCTGGACGGGCCTTATGACGTAGGCAAGCCAACTAAAACTACGATCATACTCAATTGAAAAAATAATAAAACTTTGTGAAATAATTTGCAGCGTTTTTCTTTCTAATGGCGGTTAATTTTAATTTTAATTTTAACTTTGATTTTAATTTAATTTCATTAGTTGTTATTAGATATACTAAAAGAAATGTTGTATGATTTTGCTTTTTAGGATATCTCGGTTGATGAGACTTTCAGAAAACGCTGCAAATTATTCCACAAAGGTTTATTATTTTTTCAATTGAGTATGATCGTAGTTTTAGTTGGCTTGCGTACGTCATAAGGCCCGTCCAGACTCCTCGGCGTGTCCTATTTCGAGTTGCCACAACCTATACTTCTATAATTATATACGCATGTTTATATTTCTCGATTTGAGCTCCTATCTATTCAAATAGTTATTGCCTTAATAATACCATTATCTAACCACGTACGAAAAGTCGAGAGGATATGTTATTAAATATGCGTAGGAAAAGCATTGGTATTAACACACAAATATGACCTAGAAAAAAACATATATTCATGCCTCAAAGGAACGCCGTACCCACCACAAGGTGCCGCGGCGCCTCCTCTCACTCCACCCCCCGCTCACCCCCCTCACCACCCACCGTGACCCCCTGCCAAGCGTGCCAGGCGTGCGTGCGTGCGTAAGTCTAACAAAGCCTTGAAATGACACTTTTTCGCCCGTTTTTGGCCCATAGCATCTATGCGAGTAAAGCGATCGGGATGGTTAAATGTTAGGACCAACTAGACCCCAAATGGAGTCTATGTGCGAAAGGACGGGTTTTTTAAGTCAATTCTTAGGCCTTTTATGGCCCGGACGGCGGACGGCGGACGGCGGACGGCGAACGGCGGACGGCGAACGGCGGACGGCGGACGGCGGACGGACATTTCAAATTTGGATTCTACGCACCTTGAAACGTAAAGTGACAAAGTTTGAGGGGGGGTTATAAAAATTTTTTGCTATACGATCACATAGGCTTATTATTGGAAATAATAAACCAAAATTGAATTTTGTGTCTGGTCGCTCCAGACAAGCTTTGAGCTTAAGCAGCATACAGTAAAGTTGTAATTGTATTTCATTCATTAATAAAGAGATAAAAAAAAAAATAAAAAAAAAAATTAGCTAATTTCTTCCCTCATCGACTAGGTGAAATTTCGGAAAAAATGAATTGACGACATAAACAAAGTGATTAAATTTGAAATGGAGCGATTTCGGATCCCGTAAGATACAATTTTCAAAAAATGGTGCTGAACCAATCAGCTGAGAAATCTCAGAGGCTAATTTATTATTTAATCGATCCACTGAACTATAACATCAATTTATTGTAATAGAGGATTTTATGTGCAAGAAGCAAACTTAGTTTCAAATCAATACAAAATCCATGCAACCTTTCGACACGGTGGAAAAACCTTTGAAGGGTTTTGTTTATCAACATCTACCAAAAAATTTAAATCTTATGAGTTATTTTATAAGTTTAAGCTGTGAAGAGGCGTACCTTTTTGCGAGCCGCAATGCGTCGATTTTATATAACTTATTATAGACTGGGTTTAATAATGGTAGACCATTGATCCGCGTAGCAGGCTTATCGAATATAGAATGAATAAAATTTTGTGTAGTAGTTTGCAGCGTTTTTTCACTTTTGTAAGTCATACATGCATACGTTTGTTGGAGAAGTTGGTTGCCATGGCTACTAATACAGCACACTGGAAATTACAAGACAGGGAACCAGAAATCGTCATAATGCGCCTGCCGAGTGCCTGTCGACCTAATCTTATGCAAATTTGAACTATTTTCTCACACAGTGATCCCTGAAACAAGGAAAATACCCTGAAATTTCTTGCAGTGCCTAACTAGGACGCAGATAAACACGGAAATACCCAATTTAGGCGTGTAAAGTGTGAATAATAATGCACGCTCGAATCGAAAATTTACGTGTGTTGTCCATTTCAAGTTATTGTCAACTCGGGGGAATTAGGTTCTGCATTTGCATAATCTCACGTTCGAAGACCACGAAAATGTCAAACCACGGAAGCGGCGACGGACTTAATCGGGTATATAATCAGTTTTTTATGAGGTCCCCTTCAACACTCCTCAAGACGAAATTCAATAGAGAATGTTAGTAGGTGAGTAAAATGAAAACCAGAAGCTCAGGCTTTGGATGACAAAGAAATGATTTAGGAAGATTAAGCACCAGTTCCAGTCTTGGTTAAAAGTTTTTTTATTGGAGACGTTTCGGCCTCTGACTGTAGGCCCTATTCATGCCAAATAATTTACACAGATACTAAACAGGTATATATAATGGGAATCACATCTTTGAACACATATATACCTGTGTAGTATCTGTGCAAATAATTTGGCCTGAATAGGGTCTACTGTCAGAGGCCGAAACGTCGCCAATAAAAAGCTTCTAACAAAGACTGAAACTGGTGCTTAGTCTTCCTAAATCGTTTACGTCCAGTCATGGAGACACAAACTCCGCCCACTTCTACAAGTGAAAAAGAAATGTGTCATATAGGATGGCTTCTGCTAAAGGTATTCTCATATATCAATTTTTTCGTTACAGCCACTTCACGTCAATGGTACACCCCAGGCGAGGCAGTACGCTTTAGCTGATTGTTGTGAATTATTTTATTTTCAGTGCAATAATTCGAGGCTGCTGGCATTAACTGCAGTAGGATCATTGTTCATTTTTCCAAAGCAATTCAATAACTATCTGCTATTTCTTCGTCGTACGATTTAAATAAAGATGCTTTTCCTCCGTAACTATCGGCTGTTTTAGATTGACGTAGAATCATTAAGATGTGGATGATGTACCCTAATTTTCATTTCTAAAAAGTAACAATTTATAGCTTTGATTGAAATTGGTGGAGACGTCTGAAAATAAAATAATAAAATAAAATAATCCTTACACACTATACATTTTCGCATCAACTATTGACTCTTTTTGATTAGGTATTCATCGAGATTCTCCATGTAAAATGTAACCACCTCCCTGTCCTAAATATGTATACCTAATTTATATATACCAAACCAAATTACTTGTATTACCTTACTTATTTTGATATTTACTGGTCGAGAGCAGCGGGATCAGCGACTATGGACCTTTACTCAGCCAGTAATGTTTAGGTCACCTAGAATGATGATGGTACAAAATGGCAAAATGCAAAAAATAAAAACGGTTTTGATCACTTTGCCCAGTACTCAAATCTGATCGGTTAGACATTTCCCCTTCACACTAGTGTAGGGGAAAAACGTATTTTGGCCTCTTTATATTGGCTATTACGAGTATAATAGTTAGGTATGATTGTTACCATCAATATTTTATCGTAGTTTCAAGGAGGAATGTATTCGGAACGTTGAATTAAAAGAATATGGAAGAATATTATTCAACCTTATATCACCTCTCAGGATTTAAAATACAGGTCTCCTCAGTTGGGCTAATTCAATAAAAAATTCCAATATATTTTATTTCATAAACCATAAACTTCTCTGGTTCAGGGTTGCCTAGTGATAAGGTAAGTGCCAGCCGTGGAGGAATGGCAACATTGGTACAATGCCCATTCTTCAAACAAGGGAATACATCTTTGAAATAATGCGCTATGTTAGTAAAAGATCTGGAATTTTACTACTTCAGCTTCCTCTAAGAAAGATGGTTCAACTGGTTAGGGTGCGATGTGGCCATGGCCAGGTCAATCGCTGTCGGAATATGATAGTATTGAGCGATTTTCTGGAATGTGACTGCTGTAAGGATCAAACAGAAACCATTACTCATAAACGTGTACATTGTCCTCCATATTGTGAAGAGAGAGCTCAACTAAGCTCCCTCGTTACCTCCGTATTGAGACCGACGGATCTCTAGGAACTCTCGCATGGATGGCATTTGTCGTCAAGTTGTATCGCAAACAAATTGATTGCCCATCACTATTGCCCCTTTTCAACTCGAATGTTCCAAATTATAATATACGGCATCATTTTCTTTTTGCTGTCCCCCATACACCTACTAATTACCTTTTAAATAGCCCAGTTACAAGAATGCAGAGGAACTTGAATTATTTAGCCTCCTTGTCCGAAGATATTGATCTGTTTTTTTCTAGTCTGATATCCATCAGAAAGATTTATTTTGTCTCTAGTCACGAATTCCTAGTTTGTTCCATTATCACTGATTGTTACAGGTGCTGTATTAAATTGTTTTATTTGTTAAATACGGATGTATGTGCTCTCTTTTTTGCATCTTCCTGTTCCTATTTATTACCTTAACCTTTCAATTCATTATATTAGTTAAATTGATAAACGCTGTAATCGGGCATTGCTCATATCTATTGAAATGAGTAAGTAGATAAATATGTATATTTATATTCGAAAAATTTTGTACAGTGAAAATTGATATGATAATGTAGGACCTGGTTATATTTTATGTTTAAAATGTAACACAACCAAAAAAATAGTACCAGCCATTACGTACTTGAACTTTTCTTCTCACCATCATCATCATTTCTTCTTTCCACATACGGTGTGAAGTATCGCACAATACAATTTACTCAGAACCAAAGCACGAATCAATTTCCGACCAATACGTCTCAGCGAAACCTTCCTGCAACTCATCAAACTCCACCGATCCGGAAGCCGTTTCAAATCATCATCCAAACAATCGGAAAACGTAATACACAAGTAGGTAGTTATTACGTAGCTGTCCGCTTCAGAAGTCCCGCCCGATCTATCTTAGTCCACCCTAGCTCACCCCCCGCTCTATTTGCCCAACCAATTTCACTAAAAGCTTTTCTTCCCCTCAGATCGGCGTCTTATGTCAATTTTTTCGGCTCTTTTTTTTCCGTGTGCCTTTTTCGGGGTCCTTTATTTTGTTTTCTCTTCCAAGAATTGAACCAACTATGGCTTTCCCCGTTCCTTTTCCACAGTTTTTTCCGTTATCAATCATTTCCACCCCTCCTCACTGCCCTTCTTTTCTTAACCCCTTGCCAGTTCTCCCTTTAACCTCATCGTAACAATAAACAAGCAGCCAATATTCTTCTGACGCTTTTTGCCGTCTGATTTCCGTTTTTTTCTTTTCCTCTCGTTTTGAACTTTGGGAAAAAGGCTTCTAAAGAGATTGGGCTATCCCGGGGTTGGTAGACGACTGGGCTTTTTCAAATGTGATTACACGAGAAGTTGTCGCGGAGGGATTTATTAGCCGTGAAGGTGAGATTTTCATACTCCGTCGACGCTGAGTGAAGTTTTCGATTTGAAAATTGTTGAACCTTTGTGAAACAAGAAGTTATCTGCCTAATACTTGTGATTAGGATGATAAATACGTCTCTTATTGGTATAAATTGACGTCAATCCACGATCAATACAAGAGTAGGCGAGTCTAATTTATCCTGCTATATGCACACCTCAAAAGAATTAAGGGGTTAATTTCCTTGCCGAAGACCCTAGATCAACCGGACAAAGATCAAGATGATCGGACAAGATCAATCGGACAAAGATCAAGATGATCGGACAAGATCAATCGGACTTAATTCACATTATGTCTCATGATTAGGTAGGTACCTAATAGATGGAGATGGGATGCACCCTGTTCTTTCTGTTTTCGCTAAAACACTGACAATGACCAGCGATATCAAGCTCCGACTTGCGCCAAAACAGAATGAAATCTGAGCGTTTTTCTCAAAAGGAGTAACCCCCTCCACCCTAATTTTCTTCCACAATTTTTGAAATATCGGAGTGAAACTTTGAAAGCTTTTATGGGGTGCCTGACACTAAGTATTAAGCAAATAAAAATCAGAAAAAAAATCGAAATTTTTTTTGGACCAACTAAGGGGGATTTATTGGATACTTGGAAAATAATTTTTCCATTTTTTAGTGCTGAAGACGATGGTGAATACCTTATTCCGTTACTCGGATTAGGTCCGGTAACCATGAAGAAGCACCTTGAAGAAGCACCTTGAAGAAGCCCAACTTACGTACTGCTCATGACAAGTTAGTAACATTGATAATCCAGACATGATGAACGTTTGAAATTACCTACATTTGATAATTAGTAGTTTTATTTGTGGGTTAATTATTGAATAGAATCTTAAACCTTTTTTTTTTTTTTTTTTTGGCAGGTACAACATCCCCTTAAGTACATTGATACTCAAGATGAAAAATAAGACTCTCAACACCACGTCTACTACATCATCATCACCTCGACCCTCAACATCTGGCAGAACTGCGTTTAGTGATGAGGAAGAAAAGATGATGGTTGCTCATCTTGTAACGCTCACTTCTCAGTTCTTGACAAAGAGAGTTTAGACATCTAGAGAAATATATGTCGTTGACATGAAACCATGATTTTTCTATCTTTAAGATCCATGGATCCATTTTCGGTATTACATTTTTACCTATACGGTTTTTCATGTTTTTCTCAAGTTTTTCTCAACTTGATTACAATTTTCCAACAATGTTTGTGTTTCATAATCATAATCCTGTAAAAATTTTATGATATATATTTTTTTACTTTTTTTGGTTCATTCCTATATTTTTTAATAAATGTATTGGACTTTCCTTGCTTCCTACAAAGTTCTAAGAACATAAACTGTGGGGTAAAAATAATATAAAGGTCTACAAGATTCTCATACAAACTGATGGTGTACTAAAGTGACCCCATTTGCGGGGTGCGATTAGTACAAATTCAAATTTTAATTGTGAACGATGGGTTTGAGATACAGGCGTGTACTATATCTTAAAATGGTCAGGAACAATGCAGTTTTCAAACGAAAATTAGATCTGTAGGCTACAACGTGATCAGCATGCTGCACATGTTTAAATACACCAAAACCGTTCTATTTAGACCCCAACTTGCGGTACCTAATCATGAGATATAATGTGAACTTGGTCCGATTGATCTGGGGTCTTTCCGATTGATCTGGGGTCTTTCGCGACCACAAGAAAAAGTGATCCCTTAATTCTTTTGAAGTGTGTAGAATTTTCAAACTAGATATCAGGATGTTAATATGCTTGAGTATCTTTTCGTCACAAAATAAAATTACATTAAAATTAGTTATCTTTTGGTGGCAACAAATGGTTGACGACATCACGAATAAATATTTAGAATTGCCCACTGATAAAATGCATTCTATTTCACTATTCGATGCTGAAGTTAGTTATTTGAATTTTGTGTAAAAGGAACCAAATAATAAATTGCTCAAATGTGTAAATAATTTTCATTAGTACCGTCAAGCGTAAAAAGTATTGCTGTGACTCGTATGAGGGACAACCTCTAACTGTCTTGAATGTATTTTGTGAAATTCATGGATGGGAACAAGGAGGGAAGAAAAGGAAGAAGGAGAAGAAGGGAAGGAAGATAGAAAAGTTTACCTCGGAATTATAAACTCAGTACAGTAGAAAAAGAGTGATTCTGCATTATAAACCCCGCTCGACCCCCGTCGTTTCTGGAACTCTCCTCGGAATCGGAGACCTTGCTGGTTGATACAAGGAAGGGAGGAAGGTATAGGATGTTGTGAAATTAGTAAATTAGGATAAAGTGGAATCAGCCCGGATGGCGCAAGATAGAGTGGCGATTGCGGCAGATTTGTAACGGATTTATTTGAAACTCCACTTATATACCTAGTGCATGACAAATATGTACCAATGCAAATGCAGCTTAATAAGCTGATTTAAATTCTAAAATATTTCAAATGCACAGCCCCAAATTATCAAGATTATTTGGGGCTGCTGGGTACAATACAAATCGTGGATATATTCTGATCAGAAATGTGTGAGATCTGAAGCTAATTTATTTTCTATTCATCCTGTGGTGTTGAAATTTTAAATTGGGATCACATGAGACCTCAAGACTTGAGACAATATCATTGTACTCAAATTTCGATACGCATTAACATTATAATACGATAGGAAATTTAAGAAAATTCACTCATACGATCATGCTGAATTTATGGAACTCCCCCCCCCCCCTAATCCACCCATGATGCTCAAATTTAAGATGGAGCTCCTTTGTGACATCTAGAAAACAATTAGTATGTACTAGGTGATTACTTACTGATCAGCTGAGGAGCCTCTGACTCTGAGGCTGATTTCTTTCCTAAGCAATCTACTGTGATGAAATTTGATTTGGAGCGTTTTTGGATCACATGGAATACAATCACAAGGTATGGAGACAGTCTGATAATCTGAGGGCCATCGGACGCAAATTTCTATACTAATTGTCCTACGGTGCTGATATTTGAAGTTGAGCGCCTTTGAAATACCTTACACACAATGCCACGGGGTATGGAGGACCACTTATCAGCTGAGGGTTATCTCAGGCTGAGGTCTTTTCTAATCGACCTACTGAACTACATTAATTTATTATAATACAGGATTTTATGTGCAAGACACAAACATACTGTTAAATATTAGTTTCTCCAAGTCATGGTTTCAACATATGGCCTTGTCTCCAGTTTGAGTTCTCTATCTATTCGGCTTTGCCTTCTGGATAATGGTTGATTGCATTTCCAGTAAATAACTCGGAAATGCTTCATAGGCATAATAATATATTTTATTATGTCAATTAATAATATTTATATATTCCGCAGATCAGTTGGTCTACCATCAGATTCGGATCTAGAACACAGCCCCACATCTTCACATCTGGAAGATCAGGTGATCTGATTTCTTCTTTTGTCAAGACTCCGAATCCTGGTACTTCGTCTCCAACTTCGCCTGGGATCTTCGCCTTGAATCTTGGATCAAGTTTCAACCTATTGTTCTGCTCATCATTTATGTTTTCAAGTTTATTACGTTCAGCTTTGTTTGTTCAAGTTCATCGTCATAAATATCCAACAAAGCAAGGTATGCGTTTACTTTATTACTAACATTAACTTCCCTGTTGCTACACGAATGTTACTTCAAACTACACGCTCTAATTTGGAAACTATCGACATCCTGGCACATACTTTCAGTTCAGTGCACATGCAATCTTTCTATATGCTGGGAAGATGACTTTGTCATAAAGGCATTAGTTCATTAATATTTACTATTATAACTATTATACTACGAGTATTATATTTACTTATTATAAAAGCGTGACATTGGGTCCTGGCGTTGGGATGGGGCGAACCGTTTAGCGATGCCTCGAGTTAAGATAATCTACAATAGACAATGGTTTCATAATGATAGACCACGATAGAACTTAATAATGATCTGTGTAGAAGAGGTATCTAATACAGGAATTAGTAGGTCTTAGAAGCTTGGCATCAATTTCGATCAACTTCAAAGTGTAGCATATAAGGATTGAGATATTAAAAAATCGAGATATCAAAAACTTTCAAGGTAACAGCTATGGTTTTTTTTTTTTTTTTTTGCATTGATGGTTAGTATTCCAAAGAATCGAATGAAACTTTGGCAGGGAAAAAAGAACAACATGTGAGCGAATCTTAACTGGTGGAACATAGTAAAAATCGTCATGCAACTACGAAGCTCGTATCAGCTGATATAATTCAATGGGGATTTCACTTCACGAAACTGGGTTTATTATGACATCTGTCTCCTGTGTATGCTCGACTGCTCTCCTGCTGTTACTCGACTTCTGAATGTGATTTTGATAAACCTAATTATTTTTCATTTGGTGGCCACCTTGTGTTGAATACTTACTTGGAAATCGTAGGTGTCATGCTATTAAATTTAATTAATTTGTTTTCTTCGATAGATGTTTACACATATGCAGATTTATTTAGATACCTAATGTATGATAGACTACGTTTAATAACAAATTATAGCCATATGATCTGCTGAGAAGGGCGATCCAATACATGTATGCATATTTTAATTTTAATAATTTTTCAATTAATTTATTTTTTCTATTTTTTGTATGTCAATTCTACAATATTTTTGTAGATCCCAACAGGTAATTATATAATGATATAAGCTGTCTGAATTGGAAATGTTGTCATTACCTGAAGACTCGGAGTCATTTTGCACATTCTGATTTGGGTCCTCATCAATTTCTTTGCCTCGAAGACTGATAAGAAGCTTGGCCTCCGTCCATTTTAGATCAATTAGTTAGGTTTTCTACTTAATCAAAAATGAAACAAACGGAAATAATAGAAAGAGAAAATGAAAATTTGATCTCTAAAAAAACTTGGTAAAATAGATAGGAAAATAATCAAAACGCAAAATGGGTCCGCCCAACTGCGCATTGAATACCTCAAATGTATTCTTCAAACTGTCTGAAATAGCTCCCAATTATTTTCTATGTCGTCAGCCAATAAATTATATTATTTTGGGGGTGAGACTGAATCATGGAACCTCAAAACTGGCGGCATGTCCCACATGTAGTGCGACCTTAATGGGTTAAATGTTTAAATTATTTTTTCTGTAACTAATATTCGGGTGATCGAAATTATGCAGAATACTTTGCGAATAGTTAGAGTGAATTTCGTGGACCTCTACCTAAGTAACAGGTAAATTACCTGGTAATTGCCTTTTATTATTTGGTAGGGGTAAATTTGGTAGAAGTTTTGTAAGTGAAAGTTATGAAAGGTTCAAATGGTTTTCCGGATTTTCCAAATGGCACCACAGTAACTTTCCCATTGATAGTACCTATAGTATATATCGTTAAATTAAAACTGTTTATGATAACAAGAAGCTGGGTATATTTAAAATAATAGAACAAGAACAGTATATTTAGAAGAAAGAGAACAAAACAGAATTATTTAATAGGAGCTTGTAACTCGGGAGACTGTTTTATACTAACTAAAGCTTAGTGAACGCTTTGTGTAGCCTCTGGGCTGCAGGTATGTAGGATGGAGAAGGAATGTCACTCTTCGCTCTCAATACTCCTTCAGAACTACCACTCTAAGATTGGTTTCAAATGAAAAGTTCCACAAGCGTACACCATAGCATTTTAGTTGTCAAGTAATTAATAATGGGAGGTAATTAGGTAATGAAAGTACCAAGGTACTGGCAATGCTCTCCAATTTACAGGGTGTCCTCAAAAACGTCCCCACCCCCACCCCCTCACCTGCTAAATCGTTAATAATGGGTCAAAAAATATATATATTATTTATTTTCAATCTTAAAGTTATCGTGAAAGGATCTCAAAAAATACAAAATTCCGGCGTTGCGCACGTGCGCAAACGTGCTCAATTGACAAATACTTTGTTATTTTAAATGAGAACCTCCGTTTGTTATTGCAGATTTGCATTCTACTTGAAATTTCATGAAGAAATTACCCGATTTTCAGGTGCACGCAAAAGGGCGCAATTTCGCTCCAAAAGTGCGCATTTCTGCTTTAAAAGTGCCATAACTGAGTTTTTGAAGATACTCAATTGCCCCACGTAATACATGATTTGAGGATTTTCTCGTGCTGAACTTCGTAACGATGTCCATTTACTGATATTTGCAACACCAACTTGGGAAAACACAGAGAAAACCACATTTTAGTACGTGTCCTTTGTGAAAATGTGTTGGAAAAATGCAGTTTTCCAACACAGGTGAACACAGGTGGGATAGAGTTTTGGTTTATTTTTTGGTGATTTTCCAAGTTGGTTTTGCAAATATCAATCAATGAACATCATTACGAGGTGTAGCACGAAAAAATGCTCTGAAATCTTGTATTACATATGGAAATTGAGTATCTTTAAAAACTCAGTTATTGCACTTGTAGAGAAATTGCGCCCTTTTGCGCGCACCTAAAAATCGAGTGATGGGTAATTTCTTTATGAAATTTCACGTAGAATTCAAATCTGCAATAAAAAATGGGGTTTCTAATTTCTTGAGATTCTTACAAAAGAATATTAAGCTGGGAAAATTGTTTTAATATTTTTTCGACCCATTATTAACGAGTTTAGAGCGGTGGGGGGAGGGGATGTTTTTGGGGGACACCCCCCATATTAGTCCTCTACTAGTTCCCTAAAGTTTGGTTCCTTGTCTTCCCTGCCAACGAGCAATTCAATGAGGACAGTAAAACAGAAGTAAGCTGCAATGAAACGGAAGTTATTGAAAAAAAAAAAAAAAAAAAATGTATAAGTTATTGTTTGTTACTGATGATGGCCTAACCGTCGAAATCGATTTAATATTGTATCTCTTAATTTTTCGTGAAATAGACAACGTTATTTCACTAACTTACGTTTTGAAATGGGTTTCCACAACTTCGTCGCGAGTGATTTAGTTCGTGCTATGGAACTTTGATAGCACATTTAGGGATAGGTGAGTTATCCCCTGCTCCCCTATGTTTCTTGAAGAGAATGCTCAAGGAGCTTCAAGGAACACCTCAATGCACGATGCAATAGATCCAGTGTCGCTCACACTCGGAGGGAAGTTGACTGGTCTTATGGTGATTGATTAGAAGTTGCGCTCCCAATGAATGGACTATAAGGAAACTTGAAGTTCATTGCCTAAAGCAGAACCCCTGTAATAACAACTATAATTTAAAATAAGTACTACTGGTAATAACTAACTATAAAATTGAGTAATAAGCTCATACTCGGAGAAACTATGGGGATTCAGGTTCGTGAATAATGTAAAACTATATTTATAAGATTTCATTTATTATTGTTGACGATCAAATTATGGAGATAAGAATGCATATTTATTAAAGAATATTGATACACTCAATACCGTACCACCAAAATATTTGCTGAGAACTGAAACATTTATGTTTAAGAAGACGCTACTAAGTTCTGGTTTCCTGATATTTTGGAAAATATTAATTTCAAAAGTGTATTGTGTGAGCTTACCATCGCAATGTTATCCGCTTCCTCCACCATCACGCGTCGTTAGTTTCTGTGGTTTCAACTAATTCTATGTTCATAGGGAGTGTAACCATTGTGATAGAGCAATGTTTTGAATTGTTGAGTGTGGCATCTAGTTATCTTAACCTATATTTTTCGAAGGACTTGTGTAGGATACATAGAATTATGTATCTTCTTATCGGATCTACCTGTACTTATATAACCACTTTCCTCTGTGATAACAATTTCCACAGGCCAGAGAAAATTGTATCACTACTCCACTCATCAGTATTTCCATGTTTCCCTAACATTAATTTCTTCGTGTTTCACCCATGGTGGATATGTTTGGAATATAGCCTCAATTTTACTGCTATGTACCTCATTTCATTTGCATAAAATTTCAGCCATTAGACGTCAGGAAGTACCTACACAACTTACGTGGCTCTCCAGTAGAGTCTCATCCCCAGTACAAACGGGATATTAATCATCTCCCATTATTTTTCTTCTTCTGGTTCATAATGTGCTGTCTCCGGTAACGAAGGTTGGCAATGTTCTCCTGAAACCTGTCACGGTGGAAAAGTTCAGCTGCACCGCCCACTCTGGTTCACTTGACAATTGATATGAGTGGGGGGAAATGTGGGAGGGGGTATCTTTGTCATCACTGGACAAACCGCGGATCTTATTGTGAAATATGTTTGAATTACTCTAACTTGAACCACAAGCTACTTGAAATTTTCCAAATCTGACCCATAGGGGGTGTTTTGGGAGAGGAGGGGGGTGAAATGGGGTATCATGGACATCAGTAAATAAACTAGAGACGTATTTATTGAAATGTGTTCGGGTTACTCCAACATGAATCGCAGATTAGGTACTTGAAATTTTCAAACCCGACCTTCAGGGTTGGGTGGGGGGTAGGAGGGGGGGGGGGGGGGGTGAAATGGGGTTATCTTGGACATCACTAGGAGGGGTGGGGGTGGAATGGGGGTATCTTGAACATCACTGAATAAACTGAGGACCTGATTGATAAAATATGTTTGGATAACTCAAAAAAACACAGCCTACTTAGAAATTTTCAATTCCGACCCATAGGGGTGTTTTTGGGGGAGGGTTTTGGAAAGGGGACCTTTGACATCACTGAACAAAATGGGGATCTGATTGGGCGAATACATTTAGATTACGTCAGCCTCACTCACAGACTATTAAAAAATTTTCTATCCTCAACCATAGGGACTTGTTTGTGGCAACGAAAAAAAAGGTGGTGGGAGGGGGTGGTTAAATGCAATAATTTGATCATCACCGAACGAACTGGTAATCTGATGTTCGGATGAATGACATTGGATTAGTCTGAACGTTCTTTTGGGTTACCTATCAAGAATATTTTTAATCTGAAATATGGGGGGTGTGGACCCCCACAGCAGTGGTCCTAATAGGTAATTTATAAGTAAGTACTTTCAAGTAAGGACTTTTTTAAATCAGATCCATAGGGATGTCACAAAAGTCTGATTGGTGAGGGGGGCTTGCGTATATTCAAGTCAACCTGTGCAACGCACGGGTGAACCAGCTAGTCTAGTTAGATATGCCTTTTTACGACTATAACTAATATGATTTGAGACACGAAAATATATGGTTATCAGCAGGTAAGTCTTGGGCAGAAAATTTATTGTGCCCCCTCCCCCCTCCATCAAGCCTTAAGGACATTGAGCCCGTGACTTCGAATTTTGAGTTGGTCCCTTGATAGCCTAACCTATAGCTAATCAGCTACTACCAGCCTATTGAATGGCTGGCTAACTATAAATCATATTGTTCTTATGTCCCTGATGTCTGTGATGTGCTGTCAGAGAGAACAAGTATAGGTATACATTCTTGAAAGAAAAGAACATGAATACTAATATTTCCCCTCAAGTTGTAAAATTTGCTCTTTCTGATATTGAAGCGTTAAAGAGGAAAATAAACTCTCCCGAGAGTAGGAGCAGAATCGCATTAATACACTCAAACCACTATGATATCCTATACACGTATAAGGTAGTAGCATAATCTGCTTCAGTTGCCATGTACGCTGCTGCTGACCAGATCTCCAGCCCTCTATGTAAGTATTGAAAAAACGGTCAGGAAGCTACTGAATGATCAGAATATTGAGTGTGGTAGATAATAAAGACCATCTTGGGATAGGAAGCCGGATAAAACACCGTATTTTAATTTTAATCGACAATTCATATTTTTTTCTTCAAGCCCATTTCCACTCTTTGTTTCCCTTCTTATTTTCACCAAAAAAGGAAAAACACTTGTACCCACCCACCCACCTGAGAATGTAACGTCGGGAAAACGCTTGTTGACTGACGTCCTCATGGGGTATTGATTTGTAGCCAAGAAACGACTATGAGATGGGGTTGGGGGGGTGTGATTGGGGGGGTTAGGATATGTAACGGGTCGTTAGGGGTGGGTGGAGGGGTGTAGGGGAGAATTCGGCTGTCAATTTGTCAGAACCTTCTCATCCCTGAAGGCCCCACCTTGCCCCCCTCCCTTCCCGCCACTCCCCTCCCGCCAACACACCCCTCTTTTTCCATCTTATTTCAACCAGTTCGATATCTCTTCCACCTCCTCCACTATGCTATCCCCTATCCGGACGCCACCCCTCCTCGCCACTATATTTCCCTCTTTTTCTTTCCCCTTCTCGAGAAAAGGCTTTTTTCCACTCCTCTCTTCTTCTTCGACGCTCTCTCTTTCTCCTCTATGTGAGAGAAACCTTTTCCCTCCCACTTCCCATATTCCTTCTGTATGGAGAAAAAACTCGGGGTCCCAAAGCAACTTTATAACACACACGAGTATGTGACGTTGCTGGAAAGGTTTTTCTTCTTCATATGAAGGAGCTCCCGCCCCCTTCCCTCCTCGCCGCTACCACTAACAGTACATCTCCCACCCCCCAACCTTCTCATACTGTAAAGCAACCCCTCCCCTCCCAACTACCCCTTCCTACCCCCTATACGACTCTCACACAGCAATCTCTCAGTTTGAATTATAATGCTTCAACTCTCGACTCCGAAATATACAAGCGCTCTTCAAATTCAAAGCTATTGAAGTTTACCTTTTGTGACAGAAAAAGAAAAAAAACTCGAAAAAAATCAAGAAAATACGCCACGCTCTTGTCATTTTATTTTTTTCTCTGACATATACTTCTTCCGTCGTTATATTATCCTCATATGTTTTCCTTTTAACAAGCATATTTTTCGTCCCTATACTTCTCATCTACAACAATCAATATACCGTTCATTTCCAAGCTGGCAAAATGACATGAGATGGAGCGAGTTCCCATAATCCCTCCATTACTCTAAAAATGGTGCAGGATTTGTTTCGTATCCCGCAAACTGTTCCACATACGATCCAATCAGACATCGATTTTGGAAATTATAACCCTTCTTTTATCAATTCTTATTATCGTGCCCACTTTTCTATGGAGGTAGAGTCCACTAATCATAGAATCGAACCCACGGTACGGAGAAATATTCTTACTTTTATATATATTTAATTAGGAGTTTTCATTTTCATGCAATACAATGTCTAAAGATGGTTAAACTTTGTTCTTGGCTGATAAACAAAGTTTAATGATTTAAAAAAAAAGGACGACTCAAAATATGCAAGAAATTGGGAGACTGAAAATGGGAGTTGAAAATAGTACAGTACTATAACTTACGAGTTTCCGTGTACAATGAAAAGATCCCTCATGTTTTTCTTAAAATTTTAAATGAAAAGCGATGAAATTCTATGAGTACAGAAGTACTTTACGACCAATTGTTGTCGTTCTACGTATTTCCAAAGTTTTGGCAACAAACTACTCCACCGAACCTCTCATACTTTTTGCCGAAAAATCAGAAAAAGCAACCCGCTCATCGTAGCAAAGTCCAAATATTGTCAAAGTTCTCAGGTTGATCTACATTTATTTAAAAATAGTAATCGCGAATGCTTTAGGCTTATAGGCAATCGCTGTTCTATCCTAATTAATGGAATACTGGGATACAAATTAGGTAGTTAAATAATATGCACCGTACATCATGTTTTTTTAAAATAAGTAAAAATCATATTGTTAAACTCAAAAATTATTCTCTGATGGGCAAATGAGCAAGCCAAGTCTTTTAACGGAAACTAAGGAAACATTTTTTGTGAAATTTCAACCTTTCCAAATTTTAACGTTTCCCTCGATAAAAATAAAATGTTGTAGGTAATGGAAAAATCAGCTAATTTTCAATGCTTGTAATTTTCACCCAAATCAGTAAAAACGGGCGTCGCGGGTTTGGGCCCGCAGAGGGTGAAAGGCCCTCGAAATGGCAACGGGTTTATGCTCGTTTACGCCATTGGGCTCGTGTGTTATGATGAGATCAGCGTGTCCTGTGAACCTGCGATGTGGATTCCGTCGGCCGCGCATATGTCGCGTATTTGCCTTCTTTCATTTCACAATGGATTTGGTCATTCCAGGCAGGTTTTCCAGTAGGCGTTGTAAAAATGTCATTGTGATAGGGAATTACAAGTTTTCCGAATACCGCACGGTAAGTGACTGAAGTGTGAGGATTCGGTATTGCAACCGTCAGTGTCGTTCCTCGGTTTTTACCGATGCAAGCGTGATACGAGTGATTTCAACAGTTAATGATCACCAACACGAGCCTGAGTCACTTGAAGCCCTTGAACGCGAAAAGGTACCTAATCACTATAAATCACTAAAAATTTGAGGATACCGTAGGAAAGAGCGTTTCAAATACGAAGGGTAATTGAAATTAAAATTGAGGATTTTTCGGACCAAACCAGGTATTTTCAAAATTTCAGGGGCAATTAACGAGCTTCGGAAACCGACGAGAGACAAGATCGAACATTTAAAAATACTGTGGGAGGATTTCTGTGAAGATAAGGGCGTCCATGCCTTCCTTACTGGAGTGGGCGCAGACCATGAAGGCTCTGAATGAGACCTCGTACGTATGAGCCTTATTAAAATACATTACTCTCTACCTTCATGAATTGTAGTAATAAGTCCATACATACAGACTCTCTTACCGCCATGAATAGTAATGTAATTTCTTATTTGCAGGGATATTACATACGACTATGATATATATATGTATCAACAACTTATATTTATCGTAAGTATTGACAAAATACACTCTTGTGATGCAATTAAAGTATGGTTTTCCTAGGGGCCCAAACCAGTTACGCCTTCAAAACCCAACGGGCCCCAGTCATGATTTCATACGTGCGGGCCCAAACTCGGACCGCCCGTAAAAACAAAAGTAGAAGTTTAGTTTTATCCGGTTTTATCAAAGCCTTGCCTAGGGTAACGGGCCCAATAGTTGGACACTCAACGTGGTTTCCCACTAAAATTCTCGCTATGAAATTAACTATTGATAAAACGTTTCAACTTTTTTCTCATCAATTCCAGCTCTATGATTTTTTTAAAGATTGGATAAGTGTGGAATTTTGGAATGAATAATGATTAATCAAAGCTAAAACTTATCTTGGTCTACTAATTGGACACTTGTTCCTAATCTTGGACCGCGGAGGCCCAGTAGTTGGACAGTTGGTTACTTTTTCCTCAATAACAATGGATAGTTTCCGTTTTACCGACTATGGATCCTTTTTCTAGTCAAACGCATTATCACTACTCCATTTGGGAAACCTTAGTGTTAACTCTGAGTTGGGAATATTTTGTTCAGTTCATTTTAAAAATGGTGATTCGCGGAATTTCGCTCTATCGTCTAGATTTGGTAAGGAAACATGTTCTCATTCATATGGTTTTTCCGTTAGTGTATGATAGTTTTCTGTATTCCAATGATTTTTTTCGCGAAATTGAGTTATTTTGCCAAGTATCTGTCCCTGGAATAGGCCGTTAACTGTAGTTTTAGTGCTTTTCACTGGATTAGTGGTTCGCGCATGCGTAGCAGTAACTTGATACGTTCGTGGTGAAACTTATGCGAGATAATCAAATCGTCATTTCCCTGCTCCCTCTTGAATTTGAGAGAGATCAAACAAGTAGGCCATGAGAAAATTACGCTTAATAGATTTTACGTTTGCGCATGCTCAACAAAACTATCTGTTTCTGAGTGATGAAATCGATAGGGGACAATCTAAAGCCTAGCCCGCACAATCCTTGACAATTTCATCAAAATCGAATGGAAATATGGACAACTTTTACATGTTGAAATTTCACACTTTAGACCTCAGATTCAAATCAAGCGGACTTGAAAAACTCTAAGTAGCAAATTTCAGCTCGAAATACCCCCCCCCCCCCCCCCCCCCCCCCCTCAGATGGTTGGGCCCCGTGACGTCATAGGGCAAATGCATTTCAAGAGTCGTTTTACTGGCCAGATACCCATCTAATGGCATATTTTTGGAAAGCTCTCAGATTTTTCTATTGAGCAAATAAAAGTCGACCATGAAAATACCCCATTTGCAAGGATTTCACATACGCATGCGCAGCAGTCACTAATGATACTTCTTGGTACAATCGACATGAAATGATTAAATCTTCTTTTCCCAACTTTCTACTGAATTTGAGAGAGATCGGACAACTAAAACGTGAGGAAATGATGCTCGATAGAACTCATGTTTGCGCATCGTTCATCGTAATGAAACTGATAGCAGACCAAATAACCCGCACTTTCCCGGGAGAATTTCATCGAAATCGGATGAAAACTGGAATATTTTATGCGTGTTGCAAGAATTTGTGGACACACGGGTAGACAAACTGACACACACGCGCGCGCGCTCGGAACCAAAGTTTTTCAGAGTATTCTAAAATTTAAAATGCGCGTGGATATTTCAAATTAAGAGAAGAAAAAAATGTTATCTCTCATATGTGAATGCAAAGCTTCCGCTACCTGTAGATAGGCACG
Organism: Adelphocoris suturalis; assembly: GCA_030762985.1. Taxonomy (NCBI): domain Eukaryota; kingdom Metazoa; phylum Arthropoda; class Insecta; order Hemiptera; family Miridae; genus Adelphocoris; species Adelphocoris suturalis. The sequence goes on along the minus strand of CM061040.1, from coordinate 171,363,503 downwards.
GAAGCAAAACTAATAATAATTAGTTCAATTGTTGGGTTTGAAATTTATTGTGAATCGATCGTCGTTAATTGTGTGGTGATTGAACAGTTTGCTTACGTATTTAACGTATTAACGAATTCAACAGATTGACTGTTATGATAATACACGTCAGACACGCTCACGATTGATCAGGCAGAACTTCGCGTCTCTATTTCTCAACTTCCACCCAAAATCAGTTCGTCAAATAATAAATTGGTCTTCTCAAGAGAATCCTTTGTGGTTTAAGGACCTTGACGCCAGATGATCATAGACAATAGCCCCCCGCCCCACCTCCTTTTCCCCCTTAACGCCGAAAACAACAAAAAAAGTTAACCTATAAATCAAAGGGAACATCTGTAGGTTCCCCCGGAAAAAAAAGGGGTTGATTTTCAAAAGGGTTTATGCAAAACAGGGCACCTAGCCCGGGCTTAAAGGCACAAAACTCCCATCAGAGAAAAGAAGTTCGTTGCATAATTTCGCTGCCCCTCAGTTTGAAGGGGCTGCGCACCTGGAAAGATGCTAATGAGGGAGGACGATCTCACCTCGCCTCTCCACTACTCCATCCAACCTCCTAGCGCTGTTTCCTCACATCCGCTGCACTCTTCAGTTTCCATTTACGAGTGCTTCAATGCTACGTTCTTTCAATTTGAAACTCTGCTGCTTTTGATTGGTGAACGAATAATAAGGCTGTCTTAAGGGGACCCGGTAGCGAAAAATTTGAGAAAAATTGATTTTTGTTCTTTCATAAAACGATGTATTAACATCTAGGGAACTATTAAATGCAATAACATAGTCAAATTTATGCTTACAAGTGCAAAATTTTAACACAGAATGTGTTTTAGCCATGGACTAACTAGCCGAAAATGGAACGCGGGATGGGAACGAAATGTGTGACGGATGATTTTCACGTACAACCGAGCCGTTGGTAGGGAAATGGAATTTCCGCCATTTTAATCGCACAGAAATCGTTCACCATTCGTTGGAAAGCTCTTGATTTATCACGAATTTACTTCGTATTTTTTTTTCGTAGTTTCATACTATAACTATATAAATTGATGTTATAAATGAATAGTAAACAATGACGCTTGTTTGGTTGTCACTTGGTTGCGCGACAACGCAATTTTCGTAGTTTCATAATATCTTTATATATAATTCCGAACGGTCTTTGAAATTGTGAAGTACTTCGCGGTCCGATTTTAGTGTTAGACTGCTCATTCGAATCAGCACGGCCCCAAGTTTGTTGCAAAAGTGTCGCCGTTCGTCTCTATACCCGCCTTGATCGTGTTCTAGGCGGTCCTTATCAACGAGAGTTGTTTATCAGGCTGTGGCGGTAACAACAGTTGCCATCAATTCACGGTAAGTAAGGAACGTAGTGTAGTTACTAACATCTAGGAGAGTTATTTCTGAACGAAGAAAATGAAACTGAAGATCTTAGCGGATTTCATATATATTCCCCGGTTCATCTTTTTGTTTAGTCTCATAGTGGCGAGGACCACCTCAACTGGTGATATTTATTCTATTACATTACTTACATTTTGATCGGTATGTCAGCTCTTTTTAATCATTTAATAACATCGCCTTAGCTTTGGACCAGGTCACATAAAACCGCAAATAAGTAGGACATATATCGTTACTATAATGTGCTGAGTTCCTGTTAGGTACTAGATTAGGGCTTTCCAAGCCCTAACAGGCCTCTAGTAACTATATAAATTGATGTTATAAATGAATAGTAAACAATGACGCTTGTTTGGTTGTCACTTGGTTGCGCGACAACGCAAACACATTCTGTGTTTCAATAATTTCGTCCGAAGTATGTAAATAGAGGTAACCGGGGGTCCAGGGGGCTTGCCCCCTGGCGAGGCGCGGAGCGCCGAGTTTTTGTTTTAGTACAGGCCGGCAGCATAGGCTGGCTAGATGGTTGCTCTGTCGTCTTTAATCTTGAATAACGGTTTACTAGTCCTTTCCTTTTTTTGAAAAATCGTGTAGAACCACCCATTCTCAATAAATAATCAAAAGAAAACGTAAAAACTAAATTGGGCCTCTAAAAATCACAAAGAAACCATAAGAGTAAAGATAAGATGTGAGATGTATGATAAGAGTCGAATGATAAGAGTCTCTTCATCAATTTCCTCTTTGTCTTTATTTGACTGAGCTACAACCATGGGTATTATATTTATATTATCCATGGATGACATAGTTAAGCTATACAACACTTCATTTCAGATAGGTCTAGGGAAAGCAAAAACAGCTTCTATTTGCATAATGCGTTGCGAAGTCATGAAAAGATGGATGCTGTTGGTTTTTCACTTATTCTGCTCTCCTGTAAAGTAATGTTTTCTCATGCTCACGGGCGTTTTTCTTCGGAATGGATGACCCTATTCGCTTGATTTTTGTTTTGTATTGAAGCAGAGATCTGTGCCAAGCTGAGGAAAATGCCTGTAAAAAGAGGTCTATTAAGGGCGGGAGGGGGGTGGGTGCCGGGTCCCCTTAAGTATGACCGTGTTACTGAACATGTGATTGCAACTTTAATTCGAATAGGAAATACACTGCCAACCACATGGCACAGTAGCTTCCTCGGGAATTCGACGTGACTTCAACAACACAATTACTTTCATGCATGTGTTGAGCGTACCGCTTATTCAATGATGATGAAACTGATAGGGGACCATCTAGGGCTAAATCCATACTATTACTGAAAAAAGTCCAGTCATGCAGCATGACCCCATGAGCGAATTTTTGAAGAAATCTTTTGACATTTCGAGCGGAGTGAGGCCTTGGGTCTGCGTGCTAATGCGTACATAAATAGAACTTCTTCATAATTTCATGGCTGATTTTTTCTAAGCCACAGTCAGTATTAAAGCTACATCAAGTCCTAAAACAGTTGAACGTAAAACATTCAGAGAGCGACCGAGAGAATCGGAGGACGGAATATTTCACAGAGTAAACTCATTAGTTGTGATTACATTTTTTTTTTTTTTTTTTTTTAACAAGCACCTACTACCTATGTTTTAAACAGCATGGTTCTAGGATTGGTTATACTTCCATAAGTGTAGTTCAATCTGAATTCGGACAATGTTTCATGCAAATATTACCGATTTTTACAATTAGCGAACGGCATTATTTCGATTTTTGACTGATTTTTCAACTTTGAAATTTTTGAAAACTTGATACATATTCTTATAGGAAATTTTACGATGATTCCGAATATACCACATGTTAGATTGCTGAAAAAATTATTTCGCACAACAAATCGCAAAAAACCGGCTATTTTGAAAATTTTGACTACATTTTTGAAAATTTCAACCCGAAGATGTAATCCGATCATGCTGGCCAACGAACATGAACTTTCGTTTTGTGTCCTCAACATTTTAAAATTTGTTTGAAGTTTCTAGCACAATTCTACGGACAGTTATCGTCTGGAATGATACATACATATATACATATATATATACATACATACATAAAAAAATGCGTTAAACTTCAGAATATGATTCAGAATAGCCTGAAACGGATTTCTGCATAAAATTTTTTCAAAAATTCACATTCTACAAATTTTGAGGCGAGAGCAATAGCTTAATTTTCTTCAAAAATTCGCTAACAATTATTGAAATCCGATCAAAATTGTGGAAATTATGGCTGTGGCGAAAAAATATAGACAGACAAACGCTCGCGCATGCGCACAGCGTACCGCTGATTAAATCATGATAAATGTGGTAAGGGACCTCAAGGGACCTTCCCCTCATCATCCCTGAAAATCTGACCAAAATCTTTTCAACATTGACGGACTTATGAGTGTAACAAGAAAATCACGTTCGTGCATGCCCAGAGCGTACCACTGATTCAATAATGAAGAAACTAATATGGGATCATCTAAGGCTAAACCCACACTATTCCTGGAAATTGCATTCAAATCCAATGGAAATTGTGGAAGTTATGGCTGTGGCAAGGAAATATGGACAGACAGACGGACGGACGGACAGACAGACTCAAAACCAAATTTGTTCAGGTGGCCATGAAATGCAAAATGCGAGTGGAAATTTTGGTTTTAGAGCACAACATTTTTTTTTTTTTTTTCCCATTTCGAAAGTGAAAACAAAGCTTCCGCTGCCTTGCAGACTCGGAAGCAAAAATGATAAGTAAGCAATTTCGGTTTGGACGGCGCACAGTGGTTCAAAAACCCAATCTAGCAAGACAAAATTAAATTTCCTCGTCGCAAAAGAAAAAAAATGCTGGTTCTGGAGGTTTTTGAGGGTGCTAAATTCAATTCTGATACTCGTTTTCCATTATCAGCTGTAGTTTTTGAAATACACACGTTTGAGTTGTCGAAAAATCGCTCAATTCCCAACTTTTCTATTACAATAAAAAACAAAAGAGTTAAATCGTGATGGATATTTAACGCTGAAAAAATCTAAGCCACAAATGAAGCCCTCATAGAAACAATGAAACAAAAACTAGTTTTTGCCCATTTTTCAAAATGTAGGACGGTTTCTATCAAATTTTGAGATAACTAGGTATGTCAAGTGGGAATCAGAACAAACATTAGTATGCATACTAGAAGCAATATGCGTAAAATGAGATCTATCACCGCTCAGCACATTGTTTTGTAGGAATTGAAAAACACACAACTGAATCTTTTGCGAAGATAAGCTGCAAAAAAATTATGCAATCTTTACTTCTTCTACGAAAAAACACATAACCTTACTAAAGGCAAAAAGAGGCAAACGATTTTAATTTGATTCTTTTTGTGGTCATCCCATCTATGTATTCCTGGTTCCAGATCTGAGTTACTTGGAGTTTATTCTAATAAACATTCAAAAATTTACTTATTTTCATGTTAAAAAAGTACCCATCTACCTAATTAATAATTTTTTCCTTACCTCCATTCAAATAGATTCCTCCATTCATATAGAGATATGGAAGATTTGTCGTGTGCACTGATATGTTAAAGTCAATTTGTAATAAATTGTTATTAATAATTTATCAGGTCACCACATCATGTCAGGTAGTAAACAATATTGATATCGGCCTTGAGTTCCACTAGTCAAGACCTATTAAAATGCTTGTCAAGACCTGCTGACGCCACATCTTTCAACTCGAAAATTTAGTTTGGTCTAGCTAGACTGGGTTTTTGAACCACTGTGCGGCGTAGCTTTTAGGCTGTATTTATCTGGCCATCAGCAAATTCTTCTTAGATTTTGACTACATCTCTGCGTTCGATACATGCGTAATAGCGAGCTCAATTAGATAGAATTTGTGGCACAAGCTCCAACTCAAATGCCTCTTCACGGATTACACACCACAAGTATCTAAGTTTCGTAAAATTATTGTGGTAATACCATCACTTTTTGATTCATATGCATTACATCTATTCCTTTCCATCGCATTCATAAAACATTGAGGGGCTCTGAGAAACACTACCACCTTTTTAAGGTTTATCCATGATTTTTCTCAATATAGTACCAGTAGCAGCATGAAAGTGCAATACAAGTTAAGAAAGCACACGAACAAAATCACCCGCGACAAAGTTGAGGAAACCCATTTCAAAACCGAAGTTAGAGAAAAAACGTTGTCTACTTCCACGAAAAATAAAGAGTTACACAGTTAAATCGATTTCAACGGTTAGGCCATCATCAGCAACAAACAATAACTATTGTTATTTGCTACTATTGTTATTTATTACTATTGTTATTGATTGTTACTGATGCCTAACCGTCAAAATCGATTCAACATTGTGACTCTTATTTTCACTAACTTCCGTTCTAACAAAGAACAGGCAAGAAAGATTAACAACAAAACTTTCTTCAGTTTTCTTAATTACCTTCTAGCAGATTAAACACTATTATAAACTGTCACTGAAGGATCTTGAATAAAAAGCTAACATCCAAAACAAAAACTCCTAATCCGCGAAATATTCTCATTAACATTTCATGATGGATGTGGTCGAAGAATCATAACATAATATGATAAACATCACTAACCAACAAAACGGCACAACAGATAATTTATTCCAATAACAATTTATTTACAACGAATACAAAGATTGTTTTCACGAAATAGGTTACCCTAAACGGCGTTGATTGGCTCGTAAATTATTGTTATCCATCCAATTAACAGTGGACTCTCTTGACTATTTCATAATCCCCAAAGTCCGCAAGACGTAATTTCATTCAGTGAATTATGAATTTGTGTGAAAATCGTGGAACCAGCGCTCGTTTACCTGAAACATTCAATGATAACGAATTTATTAATTCTCAAAAAGTCACGAATAGCGGAGAGATCTTTAATTGAGTAACGAGTAGATAACGATTGCACCTAATCAAGTTCGATTATTATTCACGAGCCGTTAATAATGGGGTACAGAAATTATGCCATCAAGCAATGTGAGTGAAGGGAAGGATGTCAGATGAAGACAGAATTTTTCTGTTCAAGGTAACAGAGGATACCAACGAGTTAATTCTATATTTTTAAATGGAACGGATTCAATTCTCAGAGGCAGTGATAAACTCATCAATCAATAGTACATTATTAATCAGTGATAAAGAATAGACTGGGTCCGTAGAAATATTAAAATGAAGAACAAAATAAAGAAACCACTCAAGTGCTTTTAGTTTACGTAACAATTCATAGCATCACAATTACACAATCCAAAATCATATTTTACACACCAAATAGCATTACCTATTGTAATTTGCTCTTCATCTCATTGCACTAAATAATTACATATATTGATCGCATTCGCTTTCCTACGAAAAGCTTTAAAATACATCTCCGTACAACTTGGTCATCAGCCCCTTTCACACAATTGAGAGTTAATACAAATTAAAATGAGCTCCTTTCCATTCACAATTCCGGGATAGCAGAAAATCAGCTTTTCCCGAATTTAATGCAATGGATGCGTTTTGGATTTAAACAATAATTCACTTAATTTTCCCGCACTTGGGAGATTTGTTCTTGGTTACAGCACTCTTTTTAACACAAAGGTATCACAACGTCGTTCATCGCTGTACTCACAGGTCCAGAAAGGCCAATATGTGACGTGAAGTTTGCAGCCACCTGTCCGTTCGGGAATTGAAGTGGGAAATTTTTCAAGTAGCCTGTGATTTAAGTTAGAATAATCCAAACATATTCAACAAATCCAAACATATTCAACAAATCAGATCCCTAGTTCGTTCAATGGTGTCCAAGATACCCAATTACACCCCCTCCCCCTCCCCTAAAACACGCCGTCTGGCTCAAATTTTAAAAACTCCAAATAGCCTATAATTTAAGATGAACTGATACAGGCATTCACATCCACTCATATATGTCCAAGGACACCTGTAATCTTGAAAAGCGGAAAAACATAGGTTCAGACAGATAGACAGACAGACATAGAAAAATTGAGAAAATGGTACCAATCGTCTACAGCTAGCATGAAACGGAAAAGATGCGCCCAAATTTCATGAATTGCATGATTGATTATAGGGAACAATCTACAGCCCACCCAAAAATTCCCAGAAAATGTAATCAAAATCTGATGAAAACTAGACCTTGTTCCTAGGAGTACACTTTCGCGCATGCACAGGAGGTAATAATGATGAAATTATGTTGAAACTAACAACGAATAATTAAACCACTGTCCCTTAACTATGCATCAAATTTGAGCGGGGTCGGACGACTAGGGCGTAAAAAAACTATGCTTGAAAGAATTTATATTTGCGCATGCAAAATGGAGTAATGATTCGAACAGTATGGAATTAATAGTGGACCATTTACAGCCTAACCCGCACATTCCCTGAAAATTTCATCGAAATCACATGAAAACTGTTGAAATTAGGCTCGTTTAAGAAGGAATACAGCGGACATTGCAGGGGTGTGAAAAAATTAGGATTCAATGTTTTTTTAACCCATCTGTAACAGCGTTCGGTTGAAATTATTTGACCCATTTTACCCTCTAAGCAAATACCTGCATTGGGATATTTTTTAATAAGCGATAAGTGAATCCCATAATACATAAACGAACGAGGACAGAAGCTTGCCACTTTCGGTAGAATTACCCAGGTGTCATTCAGGCGAGGTTTGCGTACTGGGATTGCGGTACATGTATCGGATTTTCACTTTGCGCACCGGGGTGCCGGTTTTAGTTTCAAATTTACCGGGATTTCGAGTTTTCAACAAAATACCTTTTAAAACAGGGATCAAATCACAAAGTTGTGAACGCTCCAAAAACTTTCATCTTCTTCAAATTCGAATCCACCGACCAACCATTCTCTGCACTCATTTTCAACATGCATTGTGATGTGACTGTGGTCAACGAATGCAGTAATTACCTTTTTTTGCGGTAATTTAGTTCACTGAAGGACCAGCCTATTCATTTGTCGCTCCCAGCTATGATCAATTTATCGCTACTACCTACATATGATTAATGTTCTAATTTTTCCAAAGCTGATTCATGGACCGAAGATAGGTCTGGCCTTAAGTATAACGCAAGGGTTATGTATGTCTATTCAGTGATATATATTTTCTACCATGATACAACAAAAATGTTGGTATTTAGCTCTGAATTTAATTTCTCAACAGTATGGCATTTGCATTTCCTAAAACTGAATGAAGACGGGTGCAGCCAATTTATGTTCGAATACCTCCAGCCCCTTGGACATGAGTAAGCAGAAACAAAGCTAAAACTATCAGCAGCTTGCCCCACGTACAAACGCTCAAGCGAAGCTCTTATAACCTGATTTATATCCTTCATCTTTACTCAAAGCTTGTGATGATCATGATCTTAAAAAGTAAGGCTAACGTGACCTTTCTCTCATGGAAATGATTATGCAAGGATGGGAAAAGAGGAACTTCCAGGGACACTATTCATTTGAATTCCCCATGCTTTAGTATTCTGAACAGGTTTTCACTCTGTTCATACGACCAAAAAGGGGCGTGGTCTCTCCAGAACTGACTGCATATGTACCGGATTTCCAAATTAAAAGTACCGGAATGTACCGGTTTTTTGGCCCAAACTTACCGCATTATCGTGCTGGGGTGTTGGCAACCCTGTAGAGAGGAATATCCATGTGGGTCGTAGAGTTGAAGCAAACAGGTAGGTTGTTAGGTGAGAAAGATTCATCTGATGTAGATAGATCCAGTATGTAAGTGGTTGAACAGTACAGTTTGGGTAGGAGTGTAGACTTCAATATTGTAAGCTCGTCCAATGTGTCCTTTGTATACTACACCGATCGAATTTGCTGTGAACATATAAATACGATTTAAGAAAAAACCCTATAAAGATTAAAACTAGTGATTGAGTTAAAACTAATGCTCATAGTTTTGTATTAAATTTGGAGTGAACAATTGTGCATATCTATGCGGAAGAGACACTAGCGATGTTTGATTTTATTCTTCTGTTGATAGCTTAATTTCAGCTTCCAGAACCTCGCCAAATCTTCGTGTTGGTTTATTCAATGAGACAATGGAGTAACAATTCCCCATATCCAAGTCGTTAAATGTCACATATTGAACGGGTCTTGTCATGTTCAATTACTGTGAAGACTGAACTGTGGAGGAAAGACTACACATTCCTTCAACTGTTTCATGGTTTGATCAATTTTCAATAGCCCAGATACAATATTTGAAATAGATAAATCCATTATCATCCATATTTTTGAGTATAAAGTTAGATATTTGACCATTTTTTTCTGGAACAACGATCATAGTGAAGTAGATATTTATACAGAGAAAACTGCTGAAAACTGCTTAATTTTTTCTCATAACTTATTTTTTCAATATGCCTTTGGTAGTAATTAATTAAGAATTTTGTACCGTCATCACCTATCGTATTTATAGCCATGGACTAACTAGGCAAAAAAGCTAACGATATCTGAAACGAAATGTGGGACGAAATCTGTGACGACAACATTCTCATGATTTCCGCTTACAACCGAGTCGTTGCTAGGGAAATGGTACTTCGTCGTTTTTCATCCCCCGAAATTCGTTGACCATTTGTTCGAAAGCTCTAGATTCCAACCATTTTATGTTAACTACTGCGAACTGCGTGGCCAGCAAGCTGAGTTATGAGCATGGTTATTTGAATAATTGTGTACACTCAGGTGATCATTCTCAATAATTGATATTGTGATCATGATTGCAACCGCTTGTTAATTTCTGATGATTTCATTGAGCTGGTATTCCGATGATTTGATTCATAGCAGGTGATCCGAATGTTGCGAGAACGGTTTGGATTGTGAAGCGGTGGTTAAATGCTAAGGATCGTGTAACCTGGTGTAACCGAAGCTGAAATTTGGGAGGGAGGCTCAAGGGAGAATGCTGAAGACGCCTGGGTGAGCTCCTAAGCCATTTTCTTTCCTATTCAACGGAGGATGCTGAAATTTGAGAGAGAGGGTCAAGCCATGGAATGTGTTTTAGCCATGGACTAACTAGCCAAAAAAGCTAACGGAATTTCGTAACAAAATCCGGAACGAAATCTGGGACGACAACATGGACACCGATGATACGGAACTAAGGATCGTGTACAACCTGGTGTAACCTATGCGATATATTGTTATGACGCGGTTTATGAGTTATAAATATTTTAAGTTATTATCTCACTATTGGAAGTTAACCAATCTTCAACCTAAGATTGAAGAAGGGGTTTATGTGGAACGCGTGAGCTAATAAAACACATTCTGTTTTTCAATAATTTCGTCCGAAGTATGTAAATAGAGGTAACCGGGGGTCCAGGGGGCTTGCCCCCTGGCGAGGCGCGGAGCGCCGAGTTTTTCAATTCACTTCTCTATTATCTAATAATTTATGCCATGCATTATTGTTACTTGAGTGCTAACAATGTTTGTAATATCGCAAGATTCTACAGATAAACGCTTCAACTAGCTACCTAAACTCTTTATTTTATTTTTCGTGGAAATAGACAACGTTTTTCACTAACTTCCGTTTTGTAATGGGTTTCCACAACTTCGTCGCGAGTGATTTAGTTTTAGTTTTTTAGTTTTAGTTTTAGTTTAGTTTAGTTCGTAACTACCTAATCTTCATTGCCTCCTCAGGAGAAGATGTTTGAGTGAACTCACAAAAACTCCGAGATCCGAGCATGTGGGCCGTGGGCTGATCCTCACAACCAGATGCAAACCCAGCAACGAACAGCTCGGTAAAAAAAGTCTTCAAATCAACAAAGGATTATGCATAATGAAAGGAACAAGAGCGTCAAGGGACTTGGAAAAAAACACCGCGATGAGTGGTAAATAGCGTCCTGAGTTTTGAAGGTTTTTTCTCCCTTTTTTAATCCCCATAATGAATTGTGGAAATTTCAATAGCATTTTCCTCTAAATTTGTATTGTATGACAAGAGTTGTTTTTTCCTTGGACCCGTCCAGTTTGTTCCCATGTATAATTGTGTTGGGATTTCTTCCCAAGATATACGCTTACTAAAGTTTCTACCCATACAAACCGTAGCCGCACTTTCATTTAATCCGCGAGTGGTAAATAAAAAACAATGGGGAATTTAAATGGTTCGTTTTTACTTGCTAGATAGAAAGAGCTGAGTGAGCTTTCGAAAAAGGTGCAATATTATGGGTAGGTATCTGACCATAAATACGGCTCTTGAACTTGGGCGAACCCTCAGGCCCCTTGCACGACTACGTTACGCGTGATCTTCCTACCCGTTTATTGGCCAAATTAAACGGTCTTTTGAGCTGAAAATTGGGAATCGGGGGTTTTCAAGTGCGCTGAATCCGATTCTGAGGTCAAAAGTGTGAAATTGCAACGCATGAAAGTTCCCCGTTAAGGTATACCTCCATAAAATCACAGAACACATCGTCGCTTTACTAATGATCATCATGTTGTAATCGGTTGAAGAATCCATAACTAATCTTCATCATTTAAATATGGATATTGGGATTAACTGTAAGCGGTTATTATGCCAAATCAGAATGTCTAGTAGTGGACGGTGTCCGACATTTTTCAAAGTTGGGGTTTGACACACCCCACCGGGGAGTTAAGTGTTGGAAATGTAGCCGGGACATTCCAGGGTTAAGGCAACCGTGCCCCGCGGGGTTAGCATCTTCATTTGCTCTCTCAAGACTATGGTGACGGGTGACGTTAAGTTGAAGTCGCCAAAAACACTGTAATATCGCGAGATTCTACAAATAAACGCTTCAACTAACTACCTACCTAATCTTCGTCGCCTCCTCAGGAAAAGATGTATATAGTAATACCAGACAGTAAATTGAAACAAAATCACATTGTTTCAAAATCACATTGATAAGATGTAAGTTATCACATTGATAATAACTTAAATTAAATTGACAAGGAAAATCATTTAATATTTTATTGACCCTGGATTCGTTGTCATTTTATGCAGACGTTCAATAGTATCCTTCTCCTCCCTCCTCCTCCTCCTCCTCCCTCCTCCTCCCCTCCTCCTCCCTCCTCCTCCTCCTCCCTCCTCCTCCCTCCTCCTCCCTCCTCCTCCTCCTCCCTCCTCCTCCCTCCTCCTCCTCCTCCTCCTCCTCCTCCTCCTCCTCCTCCTCCTCCCTCACTCCTCCTCCCTCCTCCTCCTCCCTCCTCCTCCTCCCCTCCTCCTCCCCCCTCCTCCTCCTCCCTCCTCCTCCTCCTCCCTCACTCCTCCTCCCTACAATACACAACACTTGTAAGGTGTCCCATATTAAATTTCAAATTTTCGAAAATTTATAGTATAACTAACTTTTTCTTCGCGAAAATTTGATAGATTAAAATGTACGCCAGCATGAACTCGTGTGCAAAATTTCAGATCGATTGGATATCGGGAAGTGGGTTAAAAATCGATCTGAAATTTTGTCTCAAGAAGAGAATCGAAGTTAAAAGAAAGAGTTAAAAAAATGAACCCATAAAAACAAGTTTTTAATGTAACTCTTTCTTTTTCTCATGTTCTCAGTTAATTTTATTGTTGTTTCAATATTTGGTAGTTTCTTGGCAACAGTAAATTGAAACAAAATCACATTGTTTCAAAATCACATTGATAATAACTTAAATTAAATTGACAAGGAAAATCATTTAATATTTTATTGACCCTGGATTCGTTGTCATTTTATGCAGACGTTCAATAGTATCCTTCTCCTCCCTCCTCCTCATCCTCCTCCTCCTCCCTCACTCCTCCTCCCTCCTCCTCCTCCTCTCCTCCTCCTCCTCCCTCACTCCTCCTCCTCATCCTCCTCCTCATCCTCCTCCTCCCTCACTCCTCCTCCTCCTCCTCCCTCCTCCTCCTCCCTCCTCCTCCTCCTCCCTCACTCCTTCTCCCTACAATACACAACACTTGTAATGTGTCCCATATTAAATTTCAAATTTTCGAAAATTTATAGTATAACTAACTTTCTCTTTGCGAAAATTTGATAGATTAAAATGTACGCCAGCATGAACTCGTGTGCCAAATTTCAGATCGATTGGATTTTGGGAAGTGGGTTAAAAATCGTTCTGAAATTTTGTCTCAAGATCTCAAGAAGAGAATCGAAGTTAAAAGAAAGAGTTAAAAAACTCCGAGATCCGAGCATGTGGGCCGTGGGCTGATCCCCACAACCAGATGCAAACCCAGCAACGAACAACTCGGTTAAAAAAAAAAGGAAAAAAAGTCTTCAAATCAACAAAGGATTATGCATAATGAAAGGAACAAGAGCGTCAAGGGACTTGGAAAAAAACACCGCGATGAGTGGTAAATAGCGTCCTGAGTTTTTGAAGGTTTTTTTTCTCCACATTACCTTACACGACAAAAAGAGAACGGGAAGGTTTTTTTACGCGTAAAAAGAGACGAAAAAAACAGGGTTGAAAGGCAATTAACGATGCAGATGCGGAGCGTCATCTGCGTTGCGTCGAGGCGTCCGGGAGATGAGGCCAATCGTTTTCTCGAGAGCGGAATTACAGTTTTACGACGGTGAATTAAGGATTCATCCGGTGGAATTAAGGTCAGGGGAGAGGAATTAAGGCCGACGGCTACACCGGGGCATTAGTCGTTGTCACCTGTCCGCCCAACCTTTCAATTCATTTTGAGTTTGTTTGTCACGTAATTACTTCTTTTTTTTTCCGTTTCTTTTTTACCGTCGCCTCTCTTTTTAACTCTCTTCGCGTGCTGCGAGTGAATCGATGTAATGAAACGTTGAAATTAATGTTTATGAATAGAAGCATGATAACTATCGTGACTGTCAAAAACCAAACACATTTCTCAGTTGCTAATGCCATCTTAATAGGTGTAGGCAACTATTCTAACCACTAGAACGAAATAGTGAAACAAATACATGAATAATGCATTATATGACCTTTTTTCTCAACCGTAATTTATCGTAACCAGCTAAATAATTACGTGCACATCGTCTACAATAACAAAAATCTTATAATAAACATGGGAGGCCGCTTACGTACAATAATAGAGCATTATACAGGGTGCACTTATACAGGATTGGGTACTTTTCCGTTATACCCCCCCCCCCCCCCCAGTAAATATGTCTTCAACAATAGGCATTACTTCTTACTTAATTTTTGAGATGCGAGCTTGCGAGCATTCAGACCGTCAAAGTATACACATCATTCCGACCTACTTGTCTAACTATTCTGTATTTTCACTAAGGGATTGACTACTTGATGTTATGTAAATTTGAGATGCGAGCTAGCGAGCCAAACTATACACAGCATTCTGATCTATTTGTGCGGATTCATGTGCATTCTACTTGTGAGAATTCACGTGCATTCTACTTTTGTGAATTCACGTGGAGTCAATCAAACCATAACCACGCCAATTTCTTTCTACAGCAACTTCTGAAAACATGGTAATTCTTTTTAACATGGAACCATGTTTTAGCGATGGATCCCCCGCCGAAAAGTGAGACTATAAAGTGAGATGAAAGTAGCGCCAATAATTGTGATGATTTCCGCTTACAACCGAGTCGTTGCTAGAAATATGATACTTCGTCGTTTTTCATCCCACAAAATTCGTTGACTATTCGTTCGAAAGCTCTCGATTTATCCAACCATACTATATTAACTACTGCGAAGTGCGTGGCCAACAAGCTGAGTTATGAGCATGGTTATATGAATAATTGTTTACACACAGGTGATCATTCTCAATTATTGATATTGTGAACATGATTGCAACCGCTTGCTAATTTCTGATGATTTCATTGAGCTGGTGTTTCGATTATGTGATTCATAGCTGGTGATCCGAATATTGCGAGAACGGTTTGATTTGTGAAGCGGTGGTTAAATCATTTTAATAGGTAATTTCTATACTTTACACTATAGGAAGCTGTAATTTCGTATGTAGCCTCTTTAGCCTCTTTCTATAATAAAGTGAATGTTTACTCGCGAGTTTCCATTAGGAGATCATCATCTCACAAGAGCTCAATCGTCGTGATCATTTCTATAATAAAGTGAATGTTTACTCGCGAGTTTCTATTAGGAGATCATCATCTCACAAGAGCTCAATCGTCGTGATCATTTCTATAATAAAGTGAGAGCGAGGAGCTAAAACATGATTCCATGTTTTTTACATTTTAGCAGTCAGGCTCAAAGTAATAACACTCCTTGCGTGGCCCGAAGGGCCGAGTTTCTCATATGTGAGGATCTGTGCTGACGTTTATATCGTACAAACCTGATGCAGTCCAAACGTGATCTTTGTCGATGCAATAGAAACTGCCTTTCATTCTGAATAATTTTGGGCCAGCCTTGATAACATTTCTAGAGGAATGATTGCAGAATTACCACACTTTTTTCCTCTTTCTTTTTATATAATATAATTTCTTCCCACAGCTTGAAATTGTCACCAATTCTACGTAAATATGTAATCTAAGTTTAAAAAAATACCTAGAAACATCGGGCGGGCATGTTGTAGACAAATTGACTGGGGGGTCAACGGAAAAGTACCCAGGATTGTTATTATGCAATACGTACTATATACAGGATTGTTATATACATGGCGTCTCCCTCCCCTAACTTTTATCCACAATTTTTGAGATATCGAAATTAAACTTGCAGAGCGTTTTTTGGGATGCTTGATACTAAGTTTTGAGCAAATAAAAATCAGGGGAACATCCAAAAGTTTTTCAACTCCCCAAAGTGATGCCTCGTTTAAAAGATTTTCTAGAGCTGATCATGATCGTAAAACCGCAATAGCGATACGCTATTTCCCCTAAAAGTGCTTATATTTAAAAAATGCTGCAAATTATTACATAATGGTTTATTATTTCTGAATCAGATAGCCAGCTATAGTAACCAGCATGCTCTGGGGCTTTCGCCAGTCTCTTTTCTGGTATCCACCTCTGTTCTTCCTCTCACTCCACCCCCGCTCAACCCCTCACCGCCCACCGCGACCCCCTGCCAAGCGTGCCAGGCGTGCGCGCGTGCGTAAGTCTAATACTCAAACCCTCGAAAAAGGCACTTTTTCGCCCGTTTTTGGCCCATAGCATCCACGCGAGTAAAGCGATCGGGATGGTTAAACGTTAGGACCAACTAGGCCCCAAATGGAGTCTATGTGCGAAAGAACGGTTTTTTATGTCAATTCTTAGGCCTTTTATGGCCCGAACGGCGGACGGCGGACGTACATTTCAAATTTGGATTCTACGCACCTTGAAACGTAAAGTGACAAAGTTTGAGGGGGGGTTATAAAAATTTTTTGCTACACGATCACATAGGCTTATTATTGGAAATAATAAACCAAAAGAAAGTCTCGATTTTTTTGTGGTTCATCAGTTCTAATCCGAGAACGGAACAAGGTATTGAAATTCTGGTTCTACCACCGGGTTCAGTACTAAAAACCATTAAAATGAGGAGTCACTTGGCAAACAATGGAAATTCATTTATTTATTTGTTTATTTATATTTATTAAAGTACCCAATACTCCCTGTAACATATGTTGTTTAAATTGATATGAGAAGATCATCGGTTTTCATGAAGTTTTGTAACATTTATCCTACAACTAACCAGAAACATTTGACTCTGTTTTTAACGATTTTTACTACATGATCAATATTATTTTAGGTGATACGTTACGAAAAAGTGTTCGTGTGAGCGAATTTCAGTAAATTATCTTATTATATCATGTTAGTAAATTATAGTATTGTATCATATTATATTGTTTCAAAATTTGATCATTTTGTGTGAAAAAGACATTGTTACTGCCTGCCAATTTTACGCCAGAAAAACTTGTTCGAAATTATATTCTACTATCGAAAATATGTTGGATTATTAGTTTTTTTTTTTAATTTTATTTTTTATTTTAATTTTTTGTTTTTGTTTTTTTAAAGCGAACATAATGACATTTAGGTAGATACATTTTTCACCACAATGTGATGCATACATTTTTTAATGTTCTAGTTTCACTAGAACCAGTAGAAACCTGTTTCAGGAACGCTCCTGAAGAGTGGTATTTGAGGAAGCCCGTCAGGTGTTTGTAGGTAGAATGAGTTGTCTGTGTGTATCACAAGTGTATATTTATCAAATTGGGTAATATGAATAGAAACCATAATGGGATCATTTTGCTGGGTTCTGTAAGGGTATTCCTAAGGGTTCTTTAGTATTGTACGTTAATTTTTCCACTTGTTATTAGGATGGTTAAGCTGAATTAGAGTCCATCCAACGAACGTTTTCCCTATGTTCGGGGGCCTACCTGGTGGGAAGTGAGACGCTCTTTCCAACGGTATCTTCACCTCATCGGTAAAATTTTGATTTTTGAATGTAAATAAAGGGTATTATTTATAACCATTTAAAAGCCATGAAATGAATACACAAAAAAAATAAAATAAATAAATAAAATAAAATAAAATAAACAAATAAATAATAATACTAATAATAACTAGGTACAACTTTAGTTCTAAGTACTAAATGTTGACAGAACAAGGAACATGTTCTTTGGGAGACCAGGAGAGCATTCAGGTAACTCAGCTGATTTGGAAAGAGCCCACCATTTCAATCGTCTCTTAATGTTCCAGAGAGTCTCCCTATTAAACCTCAACTTCCAAGTTTGTTTCCTGTCTACTAGTGGTTGATATCGTGTTTACAAAGTTAACTGCACAGCGCAATAATAATACGGTTAGGTGAATCGAGAGCTTTCCAACGACTGGCGAACGATTTTTATACGTTGACAAATGTCCAAGATACAGTTCCGTAGCAACGATTTGGTTGTAAGCGATAATCTTCAGAAAATAGGAGCGTAATGTTGTTAGGCCGGGTTATGATGTTCCATGTTTAAAAAAAATCCGAAAATAAAGCGTTTAAGAGGATGAAATGTTTAGAACGGACTTTTGTTCTGAAAACTACTCACCTCTGTATGTTAGGATTTCGTATCCTCCCGTGAGGATTCAGAACCCCATCGGGGTTACAACACTCAACCAATGGGATTTTCCCTTCATTGTTCGCCACCGCGATATGACGCCGCGAATTTGAAATTCATTAGGCGGAGAACTCGATACGGACGGGAGCCCTTTCCGAGGCAGACATTTCTCTGAAAAGGGGGAGAAACAAATACGCGTATAATACGCCGGCATACACATACATACGCAGGGAGTAATGGACATTAATTGCGATTATTACCGAGCGGGATGGAAGAGGATATTGAATTCCCCGTTATGGAGAGGAGTGTTTGTGCATATATAGGTGTGTGTATGTGTGTGTAGTCGGTGTTTGTCCGTGTGGGATACATAGCGTGGACCCGGGCAGTGCGGGAAAGGTGGGAATTCTCATGAAATGATTAGTGCGGTTGACCAACGAACGTACACAAACCCATCGAGACGGGGGCGGTAATGCAATAGCCGGTGCACCTGGAAGGGTCCTGCATCGAGTGCGTGCGTATATGTGTGTATACAACGACACATGTACACAGCAGACGTGTGTATGTGGAAGGGAGAGTCGTGCGATGGTATTGATTTATGCTCAATCCAGGAAACCCCGAGGGGGTAGTTGAGTTGGTGGGGTATTGCCGTATTGGAAGATGGATCGTGTGAGCAATGTTACCCCACGCACATGAGGGATGTTTCTTACATTTCAAGGAGGGGTAAGACGGATGTCGACTCCAATCTTATCCCTTATTCAACTTTACTGCGGCCTTCGCTATAAATATCATGAATCAATACTCCTCCAATAACTGTTGGGTCCGCTCTCTGCAATATAACCCAACTATCTACAACCAATTAATTCAAACTCTACTTGGTAATTATTATACAAAAGTGTGTTATTTGTTCTGTGAAGATATATTTTTAATATCTTAGTAAGAAACTGATATCAAGTCACTAGTAACTACATGAATTTCTCATAATGGTATCCAGCATCATGCTGACGTGGAGCCTACGGGTTGGGGATCACGTGTTTATTAAATTCAATCCAACTTTCAGATCCAAAATTGTAACACGATACCGATAAACGAATTCGGTTACTATACTGCAAGAATTAAAATCAGAAATCACTAGAAATTTTGATGGGAAGTTCCCAAATTGCATGGCTGTTTAAAGTCTTTTTGTTACTGAGCTGAATTCTCTTCTGTTCATCATAGGAATTTGAAATTTGATAGGGAGATTCTCTGGGACACTAAGAGACGATTGAAATTATTGGGTCTTTTCTGATCAGCTGACTAAGCTAATTTAATTAAGACATTTTTAACTTGAGACACAAAACACATATTTCACAGGAGAAAAAATAACACATACCTATTCATGTACCGATGCATGTGCATGTAGCATAAAATATCAACATCATTTTACTGATATATGAGAAAACTTTAGCTTAGGTTTTGGAATTTGTAACTGTCGTGCCCAAAGCTACGGTTTGAGCAAGGGATAACCCCGAAAAGCTGTAGGTAAATAGCTTGAGGAATGAGATCTATATTTTTCCTTCTAGCTAACGTATTCTAATATACCAGTTTTCTCTTACAACTGGATTAACGTTTACGGTATTTTGGCTGACTAATCACATATCGGTCGAGGATGTGCCTGAAATATTGGCATAACTTTTGATCACAATCAATGGACAGATGCTCTAAACATTGCCTACAACTGCAAGACATTCAAAGCAAATTAACGAAGAGAATCGCTAATATGGATCGCATGAGCCCACAGAACAGTGAGAACCAGTTATAGTTGTACTTGCAACATCCAAATACAACTAATGGCTGCAGAATGAAAATGATTTCTTTATACAAGGGAGAAGGGGGCAAGATTTCGTTTATTCAATGAAGTGAGAAACATACTATGGCAACGTGGTAGGAAATGTGGACCGAAGAGCAAAGAGGGAGGATGGACTGCGCGCTTGAAACCACAGATTATAGTTTTAGGGAATACATGGAGAAGTGAACTTGTTCCCAACACAGTTCCTCACGTGACATGGACCCTTTTAAGCCTTAAATGCAAGAAATTGGAAAAGTAGACACCCCAATATGTTCAAACTGCCAGAAGCAGACGATGATGTGCTTTATAATTTGTGAGCAAGCGATGGGTTGCCGAAAGAAGGGTGAAGGATGCTATGGAAGTTCCACCAAAGGACTTAATACCGGAGGTGGTAGTAGCCAAAATGCTTGGACGAGGGAACATTGGATATCTTTAGGTATCTATGTTGAAGACATCCTTTAGAAAAAGATCATCCAAGAACGGGAGAGACAGATGGGGGAGCGGATAGAGAGGATTGGAGGAATTTCTCAAGCACTTGGCCTGAAGTAATGTGTTAGTTCTAGGCTGACTTTCCAATGTGGGGAAATGATGGTGAGGTTGGTGGCGTACGAATCCCACACAGCCCGAAGTGCGCTCTTTTACGGGTATTTTACTACATCCGATTACCACCTTATTACCCTTAAAAAAATAGTACATCCTTACCAACTATGAAACCACGAAGAGTCAACCAGCTGATATAATAACTTCGGTAAACTATTGATGGACAAATGAAGACTAGGTGGGACTCAATTTCATTTCATCAATTTTCATTCGGTTTGTGGCTATGTTAGATATACTTAGAGTATGATGCACGTAGTACGCAGATTGTAGCTGTTCTTAGATACTAACAGAGTGATAGGCACTCCTCCAAGTCTTGTAGACGTTTCATTAATTTTTTTTTTTCTCAAGTTTTCAGATGCTAATAATATAGTTTTCTGAGTTATATATAATGTACAAAGAATTGATTTAATAATCAAGACCAGTTAGTGAGCTGCGTAGAAGAGCTATCTAATACTGAAATAATGTATTAAATGTGCTCCCGTCGTTCCCCTCCGTTTGTGGCGTCATTCGGCGTGCCCCAGAGGTCGCTCTTGGGCCTTTTGCTTTTCCTAATTATGACTAATAGCATTTCACTGATCAGCTCCAACACTCCAACTGGCTTATTTTCTCCGACAATCTCAAAAGTTTCGGGACTGAGACCGGCCCTTCAGAGTGGCTTGGACTCCGTAATGGAATGCTGCGACTTGAACCATTTGAGGCTCAACCCCGCCAAATCGAAGTCGAGTTCATTAACCTGCTCTCGAAGTTCAATCCAATTGTAATATACGCACAACTACTATTGAACTACACTACAAAATACAAACACTATAGTACACAATGACACAAATCATATATTCTTGAAAAGTAAGCAGTCGAAATACAACATTAATCAAATTATCTTAGAACACGTCAGTATATGTTTTTATCAACAAACATTCCGTTGGTTAGCAACCATGGGGTTACTGTTATCCACTACACCAATATGTCTATTCCATGCAGGGTTGTGACAATTTGTGACTTGGGGATCATATTGGACCCGCAGTTGCCCTTCGGTCGACATATTGACAATATGACATCCAGAGCGATGAGAATTCTTGGCTTCTTGAAGCGAAATACAAGAGAATTCAAGAGTATTCCTGCACCTGTAACTATCTACGTATCCCTGTTTTGGCCTCTGCTGGAGTATGGATCGGTTATTTGGAGCCCATTCTATGCGGTTTATCGGAAGCAGATCGAAAGGATACTTACAACATGTGTTCCTTAGATTGGTTTTAAGATGGGATCACATTGTTTATCAAGAAATTGAAAAATCATACCGGTCTCACCACCCTTCAGTCCCGTAGATTCACTAGTGACATAAGCCTCATTCACAACCTGCTCAACGGTGCTATAGATTGGCCGGTCCTCCTTGAGAAAATTAGCATGCTGCTACCTCAGTTCAATAGCCGCAACCGAATTCTTCTCCATGAAAGTATCACTTGCGGCTAAAAATTATTCCCAGAAGAGACAACTAATACTCTTATCTATAGAGAACTGAATATGGTCCCCCGAAATGCACCTTCCACCGACGTATTCTACCAATCATTGCCTTTGTTTAGGAAGATCTTGAGGAACCTCCCAGTTTATATGAACTTTTGTTAACATTAGTTGGTTTCGTGTTATGACTTTTTTGCTGTTAATTCTAAATCAATTTATATTTTGTTTACTGTTGCTCCTTCTATGTATAGTTAAAGAACTGGATTTGTATATTATATTTTGTAATTGGGCTTGTCCCGTACTGATAATAAATAAATAAGCGAATAAATAATTAGCCTGTGTTCAATAATTTGCTGCTGTAGACACACGGTGTAGAATGTATGGTTTGTCTCAAGAGAAAAAATAAATCCAAGTTAGTACAAATCAGAGTATTAATGGCATGACCATGGACTATGAGTACAGCACCAAAATCGTCAGACAAATGTTGAGACTTCCCAGTTGTTTCCAAGAAACATTATCTGTTCGCATCCGTTTTGTGTGTGAACTAGTAAAGTTAATAAATATACCATTTCCCTACCACCTTTTTCCTTAGACAACGATCATTTCCAAATTTTCACCTAATTTCGCTTATTTGACCTGATTTGTGAAGTCTTTTATTAGAAGAATCGTTGCTGTTAGAAACGTATGAAGAACGGAATCGTGGCTCAAAAAATATTGAGTGTGAGAATAAAAGTTCCAGTCATGCAGCATGATCGTATGAGCGAATTTTCATAAACGGTCGTATTACATTTATGTTAAATTCTGTTGAAATTTGAGCACTTTGGGGACAAATAAAAATTTCATTATACATTCTATAGCAAAATTAACTTGTTTTCAGTAATATTCCAATGAACAAACGGTTTTGTGGATTTTGACGATTTTTTCAAGTGTTCCTATCGATTTTTAGCTTATTTTAATGTAATTCAAGTACATGTTTTAGTACAATTTTGTGCTTAAATTTTTAAATGTCCTAGTTCATGTTCGATTAATTTTTTTCGAGTAGCATTCTGCTAAAAAATAAAAATTTGTTAATTTTTAGCAGTTTTTTGCCTTTTTTTTAGTGATTTTTCAAGTACATTTTTTGAAATTTGACCAATTTAATGTGCTCAAACAGTTTTGTCCAACGATCTCATCCTTTCTTTTGAAATGCTTGATTTTTTGGCGAAAGAACGAAGTTTTTATCTCAATTCTATCGAGAGTTATCGTCTGGAATGACACATACATACATACATACATATATATATATATATATATATATATATATATATATATATATATATATATATATACACATATATATATATACATATATATATATATATACATATAAAAAAGCGTTAAAATCCAGGAATCATTTCAGAATGCCTCAAAACAGATTTCAATGAAAAAAAATTTTTGAAATTTTTTATTTTAAAATTTTTGGAGCCATTGCAATAGCTTTATTTTCTAAGAAAATTCGCTAAAAGAGTACGAAAATTAGAAACAAAATAAAAATATCAAAAAAATGTGGATTTTGACTACTTACTACTGCTGGAGCAGATGTGTAATTGTATTGTTATAAAGTTTTGAGGTTTCATTTATTGGGCCTCGTTTTCTCTTCAAATGTTGACTTTCTAAAGGAGTCTTCACTTAACTCAACTCCCTCCCACCACCAGCAACTTACGATTTGACTTATTAACATTCAACGGGTGTCAGGAGCCTGAAGGCCACACGGTCTAATAAATTTCACTCGTAATCGTAAAAATCTTCTACGAAACTGGTGCAGTTTTACAACGCAGTCGTAAATCGTGCCCTAACTCTCAGTAAGAGGCTTTCAAGTCCTTTTAGGCTTTGAGGACCTTGCACAGGCAATAAAATCAAGTAATTATTCAGTGAATTCTACTTGATAATCGCTCAATAATATACTCGTGATAATATGCAGAATATGAGAAACCATGGGGACTAAGACTGACTCAGGCTATTATAGCCATGTCGTTAAACTACACGCTGTATTACTCAATCATAAATTTGATCCACAGTAATTGAATGAGGGGTCTTGTTCAATAAATTTCCAGTCGAAATCCTGCCGAGTAGAGAGCACAGTAGCGTTTTTTCACTTATATAACATGGACGAATACGAGCTGAGGTAACAAAGTTAGGAGAAAATATTGAAAGTTACGTGTACTCATCATTGACTCTGTTTGGGTTGTACTCATTATTGGCTCTGCTAGTTCAGCGGCAGGGGGTGAAACTTATAGGGGGCGTTGTAGAAACTAATCTTTGTAGAAAAGCTAATGTTTTACTAGCGAAGAAGTTTAAACAAATAGATCAGTGCTCATGAAGTAAGTCACATGATCGCCCCTTTTCATGCAAGGATATCCACGTGAAATAGACGATCCCTGCGTAGAATAAGAGACAAAATGGCTTTGGAGCCCATTCAGCTGATCAATGACCTCTCAGTCGTCTTCAGCATTCTCCCTTGAGCCTCCCTCTCAAATTTCAGCTTCTTGCATCGAATAGGAGACAAAATGGCTTTGGAGTGCACTCATCTGACCAATGAACTCTCATGCATCAGCGGCCCCTGATACCTTCTTTATCCTTGTCATGTTACAGATTATATCCATACCAAGTTTCACACAACACACCGAAAAATAAAAAATAATTAAAAATAAACAAGTAAAAGTTTTCCAAAACATTAATTCAAGACTTTTTTGAAATTTGCAGAGGAAACCTTAGAGTTCCTAACGTGGAATGTGCTTGAAAAATGGAAAATTGTTTAAAAAAATGATTTTAGGGATTAAAACTGTAAACATATTATGGCATCGTGCATACATGCTTTGCACCAAAAATACAAAAACATACTTTGAGGTGAGAGTTGGGAGTTGCAATGATCCGTTTCTCTTGCAATTAGCGAAGTTACGAGTACTTGGATGGGTGACCACAAAGGTTAGGGCCTCCCGTCCAAGTATTTTTCACGCTTCTGTTCGGCAAACCCCTCTCCATTCAAGGGGGCGAAGCAATGAGTAGGCGAAATCATCAGAACAAATTCTGATCTTCCATTTGGAGGACAGCTGATGTCGTCCGCGACGCCTGAGATAGTCGGACGAAAAGCCCCAACCTGGAATGGTTGTTTAACATTGTTAAATCTAAGTTAAGGTTATCTAAAATATAAAAATTGTTTAATGCTTACAATAGCAAAGGATTCAACTTATGTTACTATACGTTCATAAGATTTCTGTTTGTTTATTTGTTGAAAAAATTGTTTTCGTCTCTATACACATAGGATTTCCGAACAAGCATTTTTTTCTCCAATTATTTGAATTATTAGTAATTACTATACGATGGATTACTAAAATTTGTAAACTCATAGAACTGGCTTATTTCTCAATAATTTACGCAATAATGGTGTTCAATTCCGAATTTAACTGCCAATAACTTGCCTTTCGGAATAAAATTGGTTCGATTCGTATTTGGTTATTAAACAATCCAAGTAATTTGAAAAAATGGTTTAAATAATTTATTGGAAAACTCCGTGCTCAGCACCTCACCAGGGGGCAAGCTCGCTGGAGCCCCGGTTACCTCTATTTAGATACTTCGAATGAAATTGTTGAAACACAGAATGTGTTTTAGCTCACAAGTTTCAAATAAAACCGTGAAACCCGCATATAATAAAAACTCAGATTTTGCGGTGTATCTTATCTCTACTATGTCAATTTGTTTTATTTATTTATCACCAGCGCCATATTTGAATACTCCTCATCATAAGCTTTCATTTCTACCCTCACTCGAAAAACGCATATTTTACACCCAGCCCCCACCCCGGATGGGTTTGGGGTCCAAAGACGAAATATTCGAAACCTCCTCTTCATAAGCTTTCATTCATTCACATAACATGAATTATCAGAAATTAACAAGCGGTTGCAATCATGTTCACAATACCAATTATTGAGAATGATCACCTGTCTGTAAACAATTATTGATATAATCATGCTCATAAGTTCATAAGCTTGTTGGCCACGCACTTCTCAGTAGTTAACATAATATAGCTGGATAAATTCCTTTCAAACGAATGGTCAACGAATTTTATGGGATGAAAAATGACGAAGTACCATTTCTCTAGCAACGACTCGGTTGTAAGCGGAAATCATCAGTAAATTGTTGCAACACATTTTCGTTACACAAAAACGCAACACATTTTCGTTTACAAAAAGCGTTTCGTTTTAGGTTGGAGGATGCCAAGGCTAAAACAAATTCTGTGTTAAAAAATCAGATAGCCTATTTAGGTATTCGTAATTAGCGTTAAATTTCCTAATACAATTATTCATAGAAATCAGCATTTTTTTCTCCCCGACCATATACTATGCGACGTACAATCCTTTAATAAGGGATAAAAATTGACCGAACCGATTTAGAGTTTAGTCTCTAGCTACGGTTTTTACGTTTGACCATCCGCGTTAGCCATTGCGAATTCAAATTAACGTTCATTATGTTCCGAAGGAATTGAAACCTGCGAGATTTTCTAGGTTTCCCGGATCATTCTTGATTATTTCATCAACATGAGTTTCAACGTTTTACCATAGTCGATCCAATCGCAATAAAATTCGTAGGCAAACACTTTGCGACTATCTTTGAACTATTCTCGAATTTTGAGCGAACTGTAACAGTTAGAACTTGAGAAATGTTTGTTTGAAGAAATGTTGTTCATTTGCGCATGCCCTCGTCCTTATTGGACCGATGGTGATTTTGTCTGCATATAGAAACTTATTGGCATAATCCCTGTCAATTTAATAAAAATTGAATTGTAATTTAATAATTTCTTGCCCGTAAGAATTTTATTGAAATTGGAAGAATGATAAAGCGATAGAAATCGGTCGACAATCAGATACGGGACCAGAATTGTCCAGTAAACTGTAAAATGCAATAAGTAATTAAACATTTTGATTTAGGAGGAAAACTATTTCGATTTCATATAACAGGTTATTGTTACGTTCGTGTCATATTTATAATCATAGAATTACAATCGTATGTAGATGTGCAGGTAACATACCTCATCCTCGTACCAATAACTGGTATTGTTTATTTGAGTAGGTAATTACTTTTCACTGGTGTTATGATATTCACGGAAGGAATTTCCAGTGGTTAGGAATTCGGAATATTCAAATATTTGATTAATAAATTAGATAAATTGTAAAAGGGATTGAAGGTTGAGGATGTACCCAAACTTACAATTTTCCCCTCATTCTTCAGTTATTATTCTTCTTAACAGTACATGGTGTCTCCGTGGGCCTCTTCGACTTGCTTCGAGCCAGTTGCATTATACGAATAATGTTCGTGTATTATAATGTTTGTAGCTCATCATCGGGAGTCGCATTCGAAGTAGTAGCGTCTCGTTCTTTTCGAAAGGGAAATCATGTTCCCATTCAATAATTTCTGAAACATAAAGTGAAAATTTTAAAATACCTACTAGTTTAGAAAACAGTATATATTTCATAAAGACGATCTACTCCTGCTTTTTTCTCATTTATTTTATTTAAGAGGGTTTTCAGACTGAAATTTAGATGAACTTTCATCCGGGGTTTATTTTCCAACATTTACTTTCCGAACCACTTATCTTTGGAACAGCTCAACTGCTTTTAGAAGGAAATTGGATTAGGATGGAACTAAATTGCCCCACAGATGTAATGCAAACATATGCAAATACCCACCAATTGAGTATTCAAAAACAGGATTAATTTACAAATCATGTGTATACGAAGAATGTGTAACGCAAGTTAGCTGTAGAATAAACTGATAACTCCGTAAAAAATAAATTAAATTTCTTACATTACAATAGGTATATTGATTGATGTTTAACGGATATCAATGTGGTCTTCAAATGACAAAGCTTTGATTTTCTTAATTTACAGTGGTAATAAATGTGAAATATGATGGTTTTTAAAATTTTCAAGTGCAACAGTGGTGTTCGAATATGGGTTTTGGGAGAAAAAGAACTTTTATAAAAACCCAAACAGATCCCATCATGGGCCATTGGTATCCAGCAAGAGGTCACATTTTTTAGGACGTCCCTCTGAAGCTATGTCTTGAAAGTAAGGCTTCGTAAAGAAGATGGACGCCTATTAGAATTGATCCAGGTGTTGTGTGGAAACAACCCACGCCAGAGGATGAAAATGAGTGAAAACAAATCCGTTTCATACCACTCTAAGACCGAATACGAAAAAAAAAGTAGGTGTGTCTGTGTGAGACTAAAATTTGTCGCACAATTCTTAATCGACTTTCAAGATTCTTTCTTTTTTCGATCCCGATTTCAGTCTAATTTTTCAAAAAACCTTGGGAATTCTGGATTTGCAATCGTGGATGTGGGTGGAGGGGGTTATATTACTGACATCGGCATTAATTTTGATCAATCCTACAGGGTTGTAATTAAGGGCTGAATAGTTGGGAAATCGAGATCTCGAAAACTATCAAGGAGACAGTAACGTTTTTCTAAGTCTCATAGACATCTTTCTAAAGAATCGAATTAAATCATCCGGCTCGCTGTACGTACATCCGTTTGCTCCCTCTTCAGGCTTAAAACTTGGACAGGAAAAAATATCAACATTAAAGAAGCAAATCTTAATTGGTGGAACATCGCAAAAATCACCTTGTAACTACGACGCTCGTAACATCTGACTTCATAAAACTGGGTTTATTATAACTTTTAAGGACGTCTGAAGCATAGGTACGTCATTTATTCGATATGATAAATTTTCAGTAGGTAAGTCAGCTTGTGTTAGATACTAGGGAAGTGTAGGCGTGTTATTTAATTTACTTAATTTATCTTTATATATATAACTTAATCGTTTGTGCAGAAAAGGAAAGCCTTCAACATCAACTGGACAATGAAAGTGTGTGAAAGTGGTGGAAGATAAATACAATTATTAACTCCGCTCATAATACAACCCGCGGTCTTCTATTACCATTTGATTATGTTTACAAAACAGATGGGTGAAAACAGTCATAAGAAAAAGAAAGGACGATGAGCAGGCCGGGCCTTGAAATGAGATAGAATGATGAGAGGAAAGGAGAGGGAGTATGAAGCAACTAGTTGTTAGGCTGTTAAAGTCGACCTCTTACTCTGATTGTAATTGAGGTCATCAGAATCAACCCTCAGCCCACCCCTAGTAAGACAAAGGAGATGAGAAACCTCGCTGAGGGAAAATAAACGTTCTAAAAAGGAAAAGAAAAAGAGATAGAAAGGAGGGTGAGATTGAGAGAGTGGGTAGATGGGGGAAGGTCTAGGGGTGTTTTTCACCCTTACGAAACGCAGTCGAGGGTTGAAGAAGGAAATATAGTGAAATCCCTGGGACTTGCGCTTTACAGTAGTTTCGTTGCCCTTCCCGCGGTCTCTTGGAGTTTTTCTCCTCTTGTCATGTTTTCTCCCGAAGGCAGCTGAAGGGGGATGGGGGCGCCCTCAGTTTTTCCCGCCACTCCTTCGCCGCCTCCTGAGGGCGACGGATCGCCTTCCGCCTTCCTTTGCGAGCCGCAGGGAGAGAAGATTCCCCCCCATGAGCAGGGCACTCGACTCATGGGGTGAAGAAGATGCTTATGAGAGCCGGCTCATCTCTACTCATGGGTGAGTCACTCATTTCCTCATGTATTCCAAGTTGAATAGAAAGAATCGAATAATTGATGAATAGAAAATGATTTTTTAGTCATGACTTAATGTCGTCCTCCATATATAAATAACTATAAAATTGCAGTCAAAAATTAAAATGAATGAATCAAAATTTAAACCATATTTAATATTACCTACTACTCAAAAATCAACCACTTACAAATGAATAACTCGAATACAGCTGTAAAACATTTTAGGAGGACAACACTGTTTCGTCATGGCTGAAATCACTTATTTTAAACCTCGTTTTCCTCGTTCCTGTTTCTAGATCTTGGTTTACGTCATTCATTGACTCGATTATCGCACGTGGCAGATCCATACCAAACGGAAGTTAGTGAAAAAACTTTGTCCATTTCCACGAAAAATAAAGAGTTACAATGTTAAATTGATTTTGACGGTTAGGTCATCATCAGTAACAAACGATAACTGATGATAATTACTGATGATGGTCTAACCGTCGAAATCGATTTAACATTGAAACTCTTTATTTTTCGTGGAAATAGACCACTTTTTTCACTAACTTCCGTTTTGAAATGGGTTTCCACAACTTTGTCGCGAGTGATTTAGTTCGTTTCATACCCAACATAATATACATTGTACAACTTTAGCTAATCACCGGTAAGAAAAAAATGACTCACAATCCAACTCACACAATTGGATTGGATCACACAATTTTACAACATAAAAAATTGTTCAGGAGTCACAGCTAAATAGGCGCTTCCTTAATGTGCATTCAACCAGAATGCTGATTAAGTGAACTTACTGTAATTTAGGATAGCATATTTACACTGTTGTCTTCACTGAACAATAACCTACCATTACTGATGGTTGTAGGTGTGTTGTTGATAGTACTTTCTGAGTTCTGTCTGTTGAAATTACTGCGTACTTAAATGTGTAAGTACTGAAACGATACGTTCGTCGATGTAAATTGACACAGTCACATATTTTACATAAACAACCGCAAAGTCACAGTAGCACACAGTCACATATTTTTTAAAATAGACGACGTTTCATCTCATTTTCTTTTACCTTGCTCACTCAACCAACCCAGTTCACAATACAATGCTGTTACAAACACTACCTGTCAAGACAAGCGTTTACTACGGTGCATTATTTAATATTTGTTCTTCTGGTCCTCTAATTGACAATTTATGAGTCTCTACCAGTCTTTACAAAACAATATAAATATAATAATAATGAGGATAATAAAAATTTTAATCCATAAAAAAATATGTATAAATATGATGTTGTCCTGGTTCAAGGTGCTCATTCATGAGTCTAATGGTCTTGTAGGTACATAGAGTTAATGTTACAATTTTGTAATTACACAATTCAAGATCATTGATTTCATTGATTTTCTGCTTCGTCTCTCATAAGTAATACGTTCAAGAAGCTACTTGCGCGATGAGAATAAAAGATTTGAAGCCTCTGCTTAAGTTATTAACTACTAAATTGGATCACTCGAACAACGAGCCCTCATTTGACCACCTGATATCGATTTCCGATGGTATTATGAGAACAATATCAGAGCGACAATGTATCTACATTAGTCTGAGATACGAAGGCACAAGGGGATGTTTTGATAGTTTATATTCACTGCCAATATAGTACACACCTCAAAAGAATTAAGGGATCACTTTTTCTCGTAGACGTCAAAGACCCTGGATCAATCGGACAATGTTCACAGTGTTTTTCATGACTAGGTACCTAATGGAGATGGGATGCACCCTATTATTTTTATTTTTTTCAAGCACTGAGAATGACCAGCGATATCCAGCTCCAACTTGCGCCAAAACAGAATGAAATCTGAGCTTTTTTTCTCAAGAGAAGTAATCCCCTCCCCCCTAATTTTCCCCAATTTTGAAACAAGTGAAACTTGGAGGGCGTTTATGGGGTGCCTGATACTAAGTTTTAAGCAATTAAAAAACAGAAAATAAATTCAACTAATTTTTGGTCTACTCAAGGGGGTCAATTTATCAATTTTTGTCGAGTGACGCCTCATTTCAAAGATTTTTTAGTGGTGAACACGATGGTGAAGCCAGAATTGCGATATCGTATTCCGTTCTCGAATTAGAGCTTTATGACCATGAAGAAGAGCGATTCATTCTGTTTTGGCTCAAGTTGGAGCTTGATATGGCCGGTCTTTCTCTGTGTTTGAGAAAAAATGAAAAGAATAGGGTGCATACCATCTCCATTAGGTACCTAGTCATGAAATATATTGTGAACTTTGTCCGATTCATCCAGGGTCTTTGACGTCTACAAGGAAAAGAGATCCCTCAATTCTTTTAAGGTGTGTAGTATATTGGCTGTGAATATAAACTACCAAATTCTTCATTCCAAAAATCATTCAGAGCTCAAAACATTCCCTTGTCCCTTCGAATCTCAGACTAATGGAGATACATTGTCGCTCTGATATTGTTCTCATAATACCATCGGAAATCGATATCAGGTGGTCAAATTTTGGCTCGTTGTTCGAATGATCCAATTTAGTAGTTAATAACTTAAGCGAATGCTTCAAATCTTGTATTCTCATCGCGCAAATAGTTTTTTGAACATATTACGTATAAGGATGAAGCAGAAATCAATGATCTTGAATTGTGTAATGAAAAAATGTAACATAAACTCTATCTATGTACCTACAAGACCATTAGACTCATGAATGAGCACCTTGAACCAGGACAACATCATATTTATTTATTATTTACACTTATTTCTAACTTCTAGGTGCAATCTACCCATAAATTTCCCATCAAACCTAATAGACCTTCGACGTTGAATCCAATCAGAGTACTTCAAAATGTAAGAAATATGAGTGATTTCGATGTAGTTGTTCGTGGAATATTACAAAGTGTTTATTGTGATTTGAATTTGTTAGGCTTTGCATGAACGCACTTCAATCAACAAAACATAAATTAGGGACCAATTCAGTCTCTTAGACTCACTCGAACATCGTAAATCCACTAGTATTACATCATTATTTTCAACACAAGGTAAGTACAATACCATTTATTTATGATTCAATAATAGAGTTTAATGTAAGTTAACAGTAATTCGTCCATGAGGACTGTGGGTTAACAATTCACACACATTATACTGTAAATAATTGTTGTGTGAAACTCATTACACCCTCCATTATCCCAACAACATCCCCTCATTATCACTCAACCCTTAAAAAATAGTAGATAGAGATCTACTATTTTTAATGGTTGTGAGAAGATTTTAAAATTAATACAGATCTGAAATATTCATGTATGTTAACCCAGGTAAATGGGAATAGGAATTTTTCTAACAAGCGTAGGAAAGTACCTGTGTAACATTGAAGAGGAATTAAAAGGATACTGATTGAAATCAATGTGAGTCCACTGAAAATGATCAATCTCCCAGAAAGCGAAATTAGGGCTCTCGGACTAACATTTTCATACGCAAAATCCGTTGGAATCCGTCTTCTGTTTTCAGTAAACCTTTCTCCTGTACACTATTACTAAATGTACCTACATAATCCTTACGTCAAGTTCTTACGAGTACTCAGGATTTTAGGAAGTGCGGTACATAGTATTGCGTCTATAGTAATTCAAAATACTATAGCGGAATATCCAACGGCTGGAAAAAATTGGCATTTAAACACTGTAACGAACGTGTGAAGAGTTATTTATCTTTCTTTCAAAATGTTGCACAGATAAACGCACAGATGCAAATTAAGGGGCGATCGGCTATCCCTGAAGCAGTAAATTACAGCTCCGCAATCCTAAATCTGTGCCTTTTGAATCGGTGAGCCGGAATTTGAGTTCCACACGGTGATATAGATTACTTTCAATTGTAATTTAGGTACATGACATGGTAATTTCCTAATGACTCAAGTTCCAACCTGAAATTGAAACTTTACCTTTTTTTCACGGCAATACAGCCCGAGGTGGGCTTTGGCTCCTTAACAATATTCCTCCAGGCTAATCGATCTTTGGTCATCCCTTCTGGGTTCCTAACAGAAAGTGTTCTTAAGTCGTCAAAAACATCGTCTACGTTTTAGGTCCCCGCCTTCATCGAGTCCCTTTCATGCAGTGTTTATATATTCTTTTGGGAACTCTCGAATCATCCATACGCCTGGAAAGTCCGATCCAACGAATACACTTGGACTTGATGAAGCTCACTTTATTGGCATTTACAGACAACTGATTTTGAAAGTTTTTAAAACAATTTATTTCATTCTTTATTCAGTAACGGTTTTTCAGTTGTTGATTTTATTTTCTTTCGATCAAGGTTCACATGTTCAGTTCACTTTATCTTAAAGCAAATTTCTATATTTATTTATTTATTTTTGTAAGCACTAATAGCCTGTAATCATTTCATGGAAGCAGGCTGCATATATGATTAATAATTTTAAAAAATCTATATTGGCATGGCCAAAAATAATACGGTGTGAAACTTAAATTCCAAATACCCACCCACTGTACCCACTGTTTGTAATGTGGAATTCCCATTTTCAAATTGAATTCTTCCTTCTTCAAAATGAATTCGTCCTTTTAGCGAATTTTGGTAAAAACTGAAGCTATTGCAATGGCTCGGAAATTTTTTAAATCAACGTTATAGAAAAATTTCTTCACTGAAATCCGTTTTGAGGCATTCTAAAACGAATAGTGAAATTTGCGCTTTTTCTTATTATGTTTTTCGTATGTGTCATTCCAGACGATAACTCTCCTTAGAATTGAGATAAAAATCCCGTTATTGCGCCAAAAAATCAAGCATTCCAAACGAAGCGATGAGTTTGTTGGCCAACAAATTTTGAACACATTAAATTGGTACACTTTTGAAAAATGTACTGAAAAAAATCACTAAAAATGGCTTAAAACGGTCAAAAATTGTTAAAAAATGTATACTACTACTAATTAGCAGAATTTTAGTCAAAACTAAATTATCAAAGATTAACTAGGACATTTAAAAATGTTAACTGCTCGCACCTGCTACATTTGACTTACATTTACGTTTCATTATTTTGTTATATTATACCTTTCAACATGATATTGTATTAATAAAATTGGGATAAAATGAGGATTGAAAATCTCACCCTCTTACATTTGAAGGTTCTTGAGTGAGCCTATAAGATTCTAGAGGTGTGAGCTCGAGCAAGTTGGCTTCTCGCGATGGAAATGAAGGGCGTCGGGCGTTCTCCGTTTTCCTAGTTCCGATCGATAACCGAGACAAAGGGGGAAAACTAAAATATCAACTCCAGTCGGAGACGGCTCCTACTTCTTGCAATAATTCGTAGGTACCTACGTTTGTTTGCTTTTTAATCAGTCGGAAAGATACTCAGTTATTGGGCTTCAGTAGAGTTTTGACAATGTCACCTAAATAAAACATTCAATAAGTAGGTAGGTACACTGTCGTAAAAATAAAAACGTCAGCGAAGTTGGGTCTTGCACAAGGCTTCCTCGTTTACGTATTATGAATGTACAGATCATTGAAAAGTTTTAAATGATCTTGAAAAATTCCATCGCGGAGAAGATTAAATCAAGAAGTAGCGTGAAACGTCATATTTAGTCAATAAATTGAGAAATGAAAAAATGATACTCAATGGAATTTACGTTTTGCGCATGCGCAGAGTGAAGTATTGAGTCAGGAACGATGAAGCTGATAGGAGACCGTCCACACCATAGCCCGCACATTCCCTGAAAATTGCATCCCAATCGGACCAAAGATGTTCAGAATTGTCTAAAACATAAAATGCGAGTGGAACTTTAATTTTGGAGAAAAATAATTTTTTTACCCGAAAGTGAAAACCAAATCCAAGTAATAAGTGAGGAGGCTATACTTCCCACCTTAATTGGTCGACTTTGTAATGAAATAAACTCATTGGTATACTTGAATGAAATCGGTCCAGTAACTAATCTCGAATCTGCACTGGGAGTTAACAGCTGTGGTTAGAGTAGAGCAAGAAACGTCGGAGGAAATTCTTGTTGAAAAAGGCTGCACATTGTCACCTTTGCTGTTCAACCTTTATTTCGAAGCTGTATTCAAAGCAGTCCTGGATGAAGTTGATGGGCGTGGGATTTGGAACAACGGAGTCAGACTTAGTAATATTAGGTATGCTGACGGCACTGTAATACTACCCGACATCCTCGCAGACCTTCAATGTTTGATGGATTCTGTAGTTAAGTAGTATAGCGAATCGCATAGCTTAGAGCTCAATATCTCCAAGACAAAAGTACCTACTGGATTTCTTAAAAAAAAAAGAATTAATGCCAATATTACGATCCATGGAAAAAAGTAGGCCAAGTCTCGTCGTTCAAGTACTTTGGAGTACTGGTCAATGAGGAAAACGATCCCCGAAAGGAAATAAGGGCCAACATTGAAAGGCAAGACTCACTTTCTCCCAAATGCGGAACTTTTTCATTCGTTCAGACTTGAGTCTGGAACTTAGAGTGAGACTGCTTCGCTGTTAAGTATTCTCAGTACTTCTTTATGGATATAAAAGCTGGACTCCTGAATCCTGGAACAGAGCGAAATCTCGAAACTTTCAAGATATATGCCTATCGCCGCATGTTACGTATTCCGTGGACACAAAAAGTAACCAGCATAGAAGTTTCAGCAAGAATGGAGAAGTCCAAAAGAAATTCCTGCAAACTGTTATGGAAAAGAAAACCCGGTATACAGTACATGTGATGCGAGGAGATCGTTAAGAATTGCTTCGATTGATAATTGAGGAGAAGATTGAAGGACACTGTAATGTTGGCAGGAGGAAGAACTCCTGGCTTATAGACCTCAGGGGATGGTTCGGACAACTGGACAATTTCCGAGCTGCTTCTAGCAAAGATGAGCTAGCCATTCAGATCGCCAACCTTCGAATGGAGACGGCGAATGAAGAAGAAGTTACTAATACTTTATTTCTCCTCTTCTTAATTACATAAACTTATTGGATTAAGGATAAGTATCTCCGATTTTAATGATAATTATTTTCAACGGATCGCAGCAACTATGGAGTGAAATTTATAAAACACCTCATTTAAACAGGTCGCCAATTATTTGTTCACTGTTTGTGGATTTGATCTCTGTACGTCAATATAATATATAATAAGTAGTTTCGAGTCAAATTGTGTTTTGTGATTGATTTTGATAGGAGAATAAAAAATAGTGCCTTAATAAAAAAAAAAATAAATAAATAAAAAAAAAAAAAAATAATAAAATAAATAAATAAATAAAAAAATAAAATCCGAGATTATACAGCCTTAGATAACAATAGATCCATCCGCAAATTGATTTTAAAAATTTAAAAATATTCAATCAAAGTTATTAGAAAACTAATTTTAGGTGTTACTCAAAATCGGCTCATTTCAAGACACTACTTGGCGGCGAATTGGGCTACTAAACCCGTGATACTTACTTATCCTTAAAGCAAGGCGTATCATTTGTATGAACGAGCAAAGCGATCGGGCATTGCTAATATACAGACAGAAATTAGATTGAATTACAGTTTGCAGCTATGAAAAACTGATGCAATGCAAATTTTGATAGGAACCTTTCAAAGAACTTTTCTGGAGATTTTAAAGTATGCTGAATCTGAAAATTACAGCTTCCAATGTTTTGAGCTATGAAACTGCGCTTTTTCCCAAACGTCAGGTTTCCTCTATAGGTACATGCCTATTACTCCGATTTTAGTAAGCTAAAATTTATACAAACGTAATTAATATCGTATTTGGATTCAGCGTAATATTTCCTATTGAGCTTAGTTCTTCGAAATTTTGTTCAGAAAAATTAAATCTTCAGAAAATCAAACAAGGGGGGAAACGCTATTTGAAAACCCCCTCCTACACCCCTCCACTCATTTAGCGGACTTAATGATTGAAAGTAAGTACAAATGAAATCAAAATGAATATCTATACTTGTATATCTAAAAAAAATCTTGCATACGAGTCTGCAAGACGTGAGGATATTTTATGTCTTCACTACCCAGTCGAATAGTGATAGCAATCATGTTTACAAAATTAATCGAGAACGATCACCTGCATGTAAACAATTATTCAGACAACCTCAGATTGTAGGCCACGCAATGTCACTACTATGTCAGGTTGTTTTATTTATTTATCACCATCTCAACGACTCACCACCAGCTTAATGAAATCATCAGAAATTAACAAGCGGTTGCAATCATGTTCACAATATAAATTATTGAGAATGATCACCTGTGTGTAAACGATTATTCAAATAACCATGCTCATAATTCAGCTTGTTGGCCACGCACTTTGCAGTAGTTAATGTAATATGGTTGGATAAATCGAGAGCTTTCGAACGAATGGTCAACAAATTTTTTGGGATGAAAAATGACGAAGTACCATTTCCCTAGCAACGACTCGGTTGTAAGCGGAAATCATCAGAAATTGTTGCAACACATTTTCGATATACACATAAACGTTTCGTTTTCGGTTGGAGATGATGAAACCCATTCTATGTTAAAATTAACACTTTTCGATAACGGTAACACTTTTCGGTTCTATGTGCCAAAGTAAAGACATGAAATGTCAAAAATTAACACTTTTCGATAACGGTAACACTTGTCGATTTCATGTGCCAAAGTAAAGACATGAAATGTCAAAAAACTGAACTTATTGAAAATTATGGAATAAATTGTTGTATTTATGTTGATACTTTTGTAAGTACCTACCTACATACATATCATGTTAGGTATACATATGAGTTGATGAGAGCAAGCGGGTACGGTGAAGAAGAAAATGGTTCAATCGAGTTTCCCGGAGGGAGAGGAGGGCGGCAGTTAAGAGTTAGAGACGGGTTGGAAGAAAAAAAATTAGGTGAAGGACTTGAGAAATGTAGGTTGAGTTTAATTATTGATTGAACGTGGCCTCAAAGTTTGTTTTGACGTCACGAATTGAACTTAAAATGGGGGAAGTGTAGGCGATGAGGGGGTAGAAAATAAGGGATGAAATCCCAGAGTTGGAGTGGGAAGGGGGTGATGTGTTTCGGTTATGGAGGTGGAAAATGTTGGAAAAGGGGGTGGTGGGGATGTAGACAGGTAAGACGAAGAGGTTTCTACTAAATACTACGAGAGTATGAATGAAAGGTGTTGATGAAGAGGAAGGAGCAGGGGGGGAGTGATGGGGGTGCGCCGGAGGGGGCGGGGCTTTCATTGAAAGGGCGGCGCGGGTGGGGGCGGAGGGCGCCACCCCCACCCCGTCTGTCATCAGCCGGCTTTAACCCTCATTTGCGAGAGGGTGAGTTTTTAAGAAGAGTAGCCTCGTAGGAGGGGTTAATAACCCCTTGCCGACTCCACCCCCCAACCCCCGCGAGTTACTTCAGTCTCACCACATCCCCTATGGCTTCCTCCACCCTCACGCACCCTCGCAGTTCGCATCCCACACGCACCCACGCTCATTTCCAACTTTCCGTACCGCCATCCCCCAAGTTGCCAACCATTGTCTCCGTCACTGACCTGCAGTAACAGCCATTTTGGTCGTAGTCTTGCACATCATTAACCAAATGCATTACATCATTAGTCAAACAATTCATAACTCATCCATTTCTCAAACAAATATTTATTAAAACCTAATCATGATCATACACGACACGGAGTGTCGCAAATTGGGTTGTGTTCGTTATATTCAATAATAAATTGATTGTATGGTTATTTTTTAAATTAAATGTTTTGTTATTATTAGGTATCCCTCTCGTATCGACCTCACTTGAAAAAATTAAAATAAAATACAATGAATAAATAAATTAATAAAAATAAATATAAAATATGTTTGCTTCATTTTACGTGATACTACGAGGACAGAAAATAAGTTCAAATCAAAACTCGTAAAAACTAATGACCATTATATGAAGTGACTTAACATGTCAAATTTCTTAACAATGAAGCCAAGTCAAAATTATAGTTTCCATAAGAGTTTACAAAAGATTCAACCATAACATTTTGAATTGGCTTCACTATAAGTAACAAACTGAAGGTAGTGAAAAAAACTTCTATTTCCACGAAAAATAAAGAGTTACAATGTTAAATCGATTTCGACGGTTAGGCCATCATCGGTAACAAACAATAACTGATGATTTCCTATCCGTCGAAATCGATTCAACATGTAACTCTTTATTTTTCGTGGAAATGAACAACGTTTTTTTCACTAACTTCCGTTTTGAAATGGGTTTCCACAACTTCGTCCCGAGTGATTTAGTTCGTTTAATTTTAAGTAATTTGACCCTTTAGGTCACTTCAAATAATGGTGGCAAATAAGATAATATTATCTTGCAAATCTTATGTTGCCGAATATGAAATATTCCGGCAAAATATCAGGCATCCCTAGTGAAAGGATGATTATTTGGTTGGACAGCACGTTTTGAGCAAAGTAAATTCCTCAAGTACATAGGTAGTCTAAGAAAATACTCTGCAAAAATCACTAAAAAGGACAAAAAACGGGTAAAAATTGTTTTATTTATTTATTTTTTATTTTTGTGAAATATGACCTATTAAGTATATTGCGACTGTATAGAACAATTAAAAAACGCTAGGTACATGAGTGGTACTTTTTTTTATTGATTGAATTCGATTGACAGATTTTAATTTCAATACCTATCTGTTCATCTTTTCCACAGTTTATATCCACAAAACATCGATCAGTCGAGATAACGTTGTCAAAAACCCTCTAGCATAAAAGGCTCAGAAGATAGTATTCTGAAAATCTTTTCATCCCTCTCTGAAAGAAAAATTAAACCTTCGTCTTGGTAATGATGTAATCGGTGGGTAGTTTTATTATACCTATTTTCATTATAGAAAATTACATAGACACCGACCCAATCATTTGTCATGAGGTAATTTTAAAGAAAACCTATCATTTAATTGAGAAGAAATACACGTTTTCCAACACGAAAACCCCGTTTTCCCTCTTAACAAAGAAAAGTAAAATACTTTACATTGTAAAGCTGGGTTTTTACTTTTGAACCCACAGCACGAAAATATTCATGTCTAGGGCTTTTTGAAAGACAAAGAAGGGTGGATATTTTCGCATTGTTACACATCTTTCACTCACGGCTTAATTTCCACCCTTACACAGCTGTGATGGATAGGAGTAGTTTCTCCTTCTCGATCCTTGAAAACGCTGCAGCTGAGGATATTCTTGGGGTTATTCAACCTTCAGGGTATCCTCTGGGTGTAGTAGGTTAATAGCATCTCTCATTTTCATATAGCTTATATAGTTATAAATGAAAGGGAGATTGAGCCACATAGGTGGAGAGACAGGAAAGGGCTGCAAACACGTGAAAAACTGCAAAAAACGCACAGTGAAAGGGGAATCGAAGCTAATTAGGAAAAGTGAAAGCGAGGAGAAAGGTTTACTCGAACTAGCTTTTAATATTGTGAAAGGTGTAATTCCAAGTGGGCACTGAACTTATCAATGGTAAAATATATTGAGGGAAATGTACATTTAGAAAATTTTCCAGACCTATCACTTTTGATAATTTTGAATTGCTCAAATGTATTCAACATACCTTCCTTGGGACAGAAATGAAAAAATTCTACAAACTGTCGATCTGTCCAATCAAAATTTTAACTACAAATGGATTCTTTTAGATGACCTGCAAATGTAGATTTTAACTTATTGTCCCTGAAATTCTCTTCATGCTCGTTTACATATTCTGTCCCGGAATTTCCTGTACCCGTTTTACTACAATACTCACGGCCACAAGAGCATTTTAGTTCATAAACCCCACTTTAATTCTGAGCAATAAAACTCAGAATCATGAGAAATAGGTAGAGAATATTGATAATTCGGGAATCGTGAGAGAAGACGCCTATCTGGATGAAGAAGTCGAATGATTTAAACCACCATTGAGTTTTAAGCAAGAGTTTGTACTAGTTATTTTATTTTATTTTATTTAGGTATTTTTTATTTTTTATTATTTTTTTATTCACGCGAATTACTACATCTATGTGGATACAAATGATAGTTAAAACTGATATTTTCAGAGTTCGACACATCGGAGCAGGACACATGCAAAATTGAATGAATACTGAGCAAACAGTAATCATTTATGCAGTGTTGACTGTGATATACAAACCCAATTCCGACAATACTGGAGATCAACACTCCCTTCATCAATTCAATTAATGTGGCACACAGTCAATAATATTATGCACGGACTCTTCAAAATAAGTGATCATTTTCTGTTGACTCATGGGTTTGCAGGGGTTCCATCAAATAATATTTTTAAGCCCGATACTTTTCATTGAACCCTCAGCTAGTACCAGAAAAGTAAAAATTGTATAGATAACAAAAAGTACTTCGAACGAGAAAATTCGCTTATAACATCAACGATTTTTTTTCTTTAAATTCCAATTAGCATCCATCAGTAACATTAATTTTTCAATGTACCCACACAACATTTTAGGGTAAAACATTTTTGGTAAAAATGTAAAATATTTTTATATTCTAAAAATTCAATGGTAAGGAGCATTTAATGAATCAAATATGCCCGATAAATCAAGGTTGAGGCTAAATATCCTAGATTTAGTTCGAATAGCTGCCACCACGTTATGCCTCAATATAAGCTAAAACTATTTTTAAAACTGTAACAAAACGGCTTGTCCGATTTGGATTCTGAAAATTTGAAAAAAAAAAAAAAAAAAAAAAAAAACCATATGTATGTACTTAAAATAGATGTGAAATTCTTAATTTTTTTAATCTTTTTTTTTTTCGATTTACCACCACACTAAACACATAAAACAAATTTAATTCATGAGTTTCATGATTCAGCCGCTCAATTTGTGCGCAATGGTCAGACGGTGATTGAATTCTTAGGGGACAAAACCCTTCATAAAATCTGACTGTTAGTGACTGCTGTTTTACCCGCAGCAAGGAACCGACCACAAATAGACAGCTGAACGAACAGGCACACATAACCAAAATTGTTAGAAATTAGTAAAACGCATAAGGCAAAAATAATTTTGTGTTCGGGAAAACTTGAGAGTTTTTTCGACCCTATCCGCTCTAACAATATGTAGTGAATAAGCAACAGCATTAATCTCACATAATTGACCAGTTGAGCACAGTTTCTACAAATAAACTAGCAGACAAAGAGCGACGCGGGGGGAAGGCGACATGCGCTCCCATTCATAATTTCATAATTCCTTTCCGCCACTCCCAAAGGAAATAACACTACTATTCGCTTGATATTTATCCGATTTTCAGATTTCACACGGATTCGTATTATAAATATACATCCCTAGCGCGGCTGTATCTTGAAACTCATGGTTTAACGTTTGTTTTATAGGTATGTTCAGTGTCGTAAATTGAAAAAGATAATTCGAAAAAAATTAAGAATATCATATCAATTATAAATACACATGTTTTACATAGAAATTTTCAGAACCGAAATTGGACAAGCCGTTTCGTCACAGTTTTGAAA
Source organism: Adelphocoris suturalis (assembly GCA_030762985.1). Classification (NCBI taxonomy): domain Eukaryota; kingdom Metazoa; phylum Arthropoda; class Insecta; order Hemiptera; family Miridae; genus Adelphocoris; species Adelphocoris suturalis. The sequence goes on along the minus strand of CM061040.1, from coordinate 171,320,268 downwards.
ATAAATTGGCCTCCGAAAGGTCTTTCACCTGTTGAAAAAAATTATCCCTAACATTATGGATATTTACCCTTGAGCTCAAATTTTACTGACAAAGTAATTCTTCCGCCACCTCCTCAAAAATGTTGCCCCAAATGAAGGTTTTTTGTGACAGTATAAATTTTTGGTGGAAAATATGGGTTGTTCTGAAAAGAAAAAAAAATACCTTTCAATATTTATTTTGGCCGTAATAAAAAACCCACGTCCTTACTTTTCGGGAAAGAATAGAGAGTTCCTAGTAGATCCGTAAAACACAATACGTCGTGCGGTATTGACAATGCGGCGCCGTAACTCTGACGCAATGAGTTACGGTGACGCATCCTTCCGTACTGATACGTTAACGGATCGCAAACCGGAAAAAACGTAATCGTCTAAAATAACCTCCTTCCATGGATCAAATAACCTCCTAGGGATAATTTCCTCCTTCCATGGATTTAGCGTTACAACTAGATCCGTTAAGGACTTGACGTGACTTTAAGGTGTGGTAAAGTTTCTCGTTAAAGCACGCCGTATTGAGACCTACGGATCATTAGGAACTCTCTATTAATTCATCTTTACTCGCATCTATTCACACCGAGGACCTGGTCAACAGTAAAATAATGCTCTCTCGCATTTACCACTAAAATGAACCATCTGCTGTCATAATTGACAGAAAGGCGGTGCGGAAAAGACAAATAAAAAGCCAAATGAATCGGTAATAGGTCGTCGGGGCGGGCGGTAACGGAAAACAATTCCTTTTCCCCAGGCGGGTCTAATATTGGGCGGATTTATTAATCAAGAACCAATCGGCCTTCCATTCAAGTTTAAACAAGTTGTGAGCGCGGTGGGCTTGGAATGGAGTCAATCCCACTATTGACATTATTATACCTCTACCTCTAGCTGTATCTAACCAATAGCGCAGTCGTATTATAGCCATCCCAGCGGGTTTCTCCGTTTATTGTTCTTCGATCAAATAATAAACGGTTGATTTAGGGCATGTTACTGTTGGTTTATCACGTTTCCCGATGATCCTGGAGAAAAAAGGTATAAAGCAAAGGATGTTGCTTTTATTGGAGGTGAGATTACTTTGGGTGACGAATATGAGCCCTCCGGAATAAGCCCAACTATCATTTGTATTCCAGCTTTTAGAAATCTCGGACCATTTAGGTGACGCGTTCTGTAGACTTTATATGTCCAAGTTTCAATTATTACAAAAAATTGCCGCTTGCTAATCAACACGAGAAACTCCAATTTCCAAACAAGTTTTGTATAAAATTATGCAAATCATTAAATTACTCTGCCAAAAAAAAAAAAAAAAAAAATAATAATAATAATAATAATAATAATAATAAAGTTAAAAAAATCAAAGTCGTGCCCTCACTAATCTTTTACTAGTCCCGTTGGCGTTTGAGGTTGCTGAATCCGAACCCGACGCCCGTTTTTCACGTAGAGGTCTAATTTTTGAGGCATGGCACTTGCATTTTTAATTAAATTACTAAAATCCCAGGGTAATTTATGTTCAATTAGGAGGTGCTATTCTTGTTGGAAATTTAACGCTGAACACGCCTAATACAACACACATGAAGGCCTGAAATGCCCCCTTAACGTGCCTTTTGACTAAAAACTGCCAAAAAAGATGGTTTTCACGGATTATTGACGATGATTTTACAGGTTTTCGGAAATGTTTGTACGAATTACACCACTTGGCGACCTGAAAAAAAAGTGTGGTGTTAGTTGGACTATTTCTGCCTCGAATGAGACCAACAGCAGCTCTTCTAAAGGTGTGATAATTGATTTTTTTGCGGTTTTTTTCAACTTTTGACCTGGAGGGTCAAAAAAAAAAACAAAAAAAAAAAAAAAACACTATATTTCAATTAAACCAGCAATCCAGCAACCAGCAATTATTTTTAGCTATCAATCAAGTGAGAACATAGGTAGGTATTGAGTACTGAGGTAGGGAATTTTAGCTGTCCTCGGTAAGGGATTTAGCTATTGAAATTTTAATTAATTAGATACTTATTTTATCGAGCGACTTCATTATTTGCTTATTTTTGTACATTACTTTTTGTAGTCTACGATAAGCGAGGTTAGAAGTATAAAGGTGTTACAAAAGTGGCTTAACGAATTTATTCTAGGTTCTGAGGCGTAAAAAGTATAAATATGTCTCAAAAATGCTTTAAAAAACTATACAGGTTGTACTGTACCTAAAGAAATTCGTAATGAGTAAAATGTTGATAAATTTCACAGAAGATCGTTAAGGATTTTCAGTTTGAATCTTCTCTTTCAAACGTTTGTATTCTTAGTGATGAAGAATTTTATTTTGCTAACCTCTTATTTTGCCAACCGATCCGATGTTGTCATGTGCCATGAGTTTATGATATGAAACATTTTAATTACAAACAATAAAGTCCACGAGAAAATATTCTTCCCTCCATGCCCTCATATTTTGTAAAACAAGCTTTACCTAACATAATTATCTAACCATAATTACCTAACATAATTACCTAACATGCTTTCTGATTGATTGCCTTGTTTCTTTATTTTAGTCTTAAAATTACAATTTTTACTAAGTAATGTTGAAGTCTCGATTTGTCTGTCGACATTACACGTCTTTCGCGCAGAGTGCCAGGTCTTTGGATTTTATGGAGAGTTTTTGGTGACCACTAACGTACCCTTAACGTCACCCTAACGTACCCAAGATTACGTGACCTTGAGGGGACGTTAGCAACGGCTAACGGTTAGTCGGCTAGACGAGAATGGCTCATTTAACGTCACCATTTGGGGACCTAAAGGCACACGACACCAGCCTAACCTTCCTGTATATAACACTACTGGGCACCTCAGAATTACTCGAATGCTGGTGAAGTAAATAATTATAGTTTTTCTTTTCAAATGCCTCATTACCAACTCGCGCAGAAACCGAATGTGCCATTTAAAGTCCGCCTCCGCTGTCTAGCTTTACTAGCCTTCAATTCACTTAAAAAAAAATCCGTTCTTTAGCGCACAGGCTCTATTTGGTCGATTAGAGCCTTGTTTCTATTATTATTTCACATATTTTAAATTAGAAAACTGAGTTTTAAGACACAACTTCTTCGCAGTATTGTTCTTAGTTTGCCTGATCTCTCAGTTATTTTCTCGCAAACTTTTCGTGAAGTACTGCCTCCTCTGATGATTGTGTCAGGTAAAATCCTGGTTCATTGCCATAGAGATAAATAATTTTTCATACTTGTTGTTCAGACCTAACGAAAAACCCAAAAACGTGAAGTTCGTAATGACTAATGACCTATTAGTGCAACTAAACCGCTGTGTTCCATACGTGAGGATTACTATCTCAGCGTTAAATCCATGCCCTGTTTTTTAAGAATTGAAAACTAAAAATGAGAAATTAGCCCATATTTGTACTGAAATTAACATGAAAATCGAATTCGGGATTGAAAATCGGTGTTTCATATCGAAATGAAGAAATTGATTAGTCAACCAGTGGACAGCAAGACAGCTGGGGGGAAAATATATCGCGTCGTCCAACCACCGTTAACGTGACATCAAAATTAAGGCAACCGTTCTCCCGGTTCCATTTGGGTTAGCATCTTAATTTGCTCCCTCAAGACTACGGTAACGGGTGATGTTAAGTTGAAGTTGCCAAAAACTCTCTTATGGTAGGTTTTGCGTTTGTTTGTGTAGGTTCGCGCATGTTCTCACAATCACCCATGTAGTTTTTAACATTGATAGCTTAGATAGATTGATAGATGTGCATTTGAAGTTCTATAAAATAATAGACAAGTAAAATATCTAAAACGTGTCTTTCTTTTGGTGAGAGAGACGATCTCGGGGAAGGATCTCCTTGTAGAGCACATCTCCTTGTATCTCAAGTACAGCGGTTACGAGATAACCCCCGTCGGGGTTATCGAGCCAGGGCGGCCTAGCGGGAAGGAGGGTAACAACCACCCCTACCCGTGCCACACCACCACCCCCACCAGCGCCACACCGCTACTACACCCCTACCCATGATTCCCCACCCGTCCCCATACCGGCCGCTCCCACACCCCCAAAATGGCCGCCGACTCCGGCAATCGATTCAAAAAGGGGGTGGCTCTAGAGGCTTCCCGGGGGTTGGGTCGCAACCCTCAGCGTCGAGCCTTCTGAAAACCCACGAGAAGGTTTTTTTTTCTCTAACTTTTCCCTCTGAGCTTCACGCGGACACGCGCGCACGCACTTACGCACGTTCGCAGGACGGATTCCGCCGTCAAGACGTTATCGATCTGACGTATGCGTGTCATCTTATTTCCATAGCCGTTGACAACTACTGTAACTCTTTTTTTCAAACATACCTATTGGTAAGTAATGCATGCATTACAGGAACCTAAGGGTCTATGGATCGATCGTATATAATTTTGGTGAGAGGTAAAATAAGAGAAAAATACAAAAGAGGTAGGTATAAATAAGAGAAAAAATAAAAATATCATGACTTCTCGAAATTACCTTCCCTTCCCCTCCATTAACCCTCTCCACCGACAGTAAAGTTCCATCGTAATACTTCCAGCATGAAATTTGAAACTCCAGATATATTTTCCAAAACTAGACTAAATTCATTATTGAACAAAAAGTGATCTCCATAATCCGACAAGGATAGTTAACCTTCCGACGGGCGCAATTAATCTGTGAGATGAAGTAACATGTTTTTTTGAGCCATTGGTGGTGGATCGAGGGGTAGGCTCTATGGGCCTCTAGAAGCTTCCCCATTCCGCATCACTCACCAAAGGATGCCTCGGTTTTTCCTCCACCACGTCCCTGATCACCATCAGGGGCGCGTTAATCCCTCAGATGAATTGCGCCCGATCATGTATTTTGATAAGTTCAAAATGTTTTTCGATACCTATTTCTCTTTATCTGTCATACGTCGTACAATGTTAATATAACTCTCTTTATCTCTCATATAATATCAAAATACCTGAGTTCCAGCCCCTAGTTCAATGGTATTGACCCTTATCGCAGTAGGTACATAATCTGGGAGTTGAATTGCGTCTGATCGTGTACCCGAGCAAATAACCTGTCGTACTTTTCTGAAAAATTTGATGTAATTTATAATTTTTATTGTTGAAATATACTATGGAAGAGTTATCTGAAACCACAAATACACACAAGTGTAAAAAGTTGGATTTCATGAATTTTTCATTTCGGTTTAACAAAAATTACAATATTAATCTGTCAGATGAATTGCGCCTGATCGTGTTAGGATTTGTATTGCGGAAGGTTAAAACACCATGATTTATTATGGATAATCAACCCTCCATTCACCCCCTTCCATAATACAATTTGAAACTCCTGGAATACCTATCAAAACTAAACATAATTCATAGTTGGAAAAAAAAATCACGAAAATCGGACGAGAATTGTTGAGACATCATATCTTATCAGTGTTACCTCTTCCTTTCACCCCCTCCCATGATGAAATTTGAAACTCCAGGCAAACATTCGAAAACTATATTGAATTCGTAATGAAACAAAATAAGAATCACGAAAACTGGTCGAGATTTGTAGCTTGAGCAGCGTTTGAAAGAATCGGTAATTGTCCCCTCCATCCCCCACCACGACAGCGAATCCGAAATTCCCAAGGTTTGTTGCACAACTAGACTAAAATTGGAATCGAACGAAATAAGAATCACAAAAATCGGTTGAGAATTGTAGCCTGGGTAGCATCGACAAAATTAGTTGGAAAAACCGAGCAATTAGACTAAAATTGGGATCAAACAAAGAAAGAATATCAAAAATTGGTTGAAAATTGTAGCCTGGGCATTGTCGACAAAATTCGTCACACACAAACACACTCAAGCAGACAAACAGACAGACAGACACACACACACACAAACACACACACACGACCACACACACACACACACACACACCTATGGTTTTTTTTCACGAATCTGGTCTTAGAATGGTCTGAAACGGATTTGTATGTTGTATGGGGTTATTTTTATTACTTGGGTTTCCTCCCCAATAGGCGCCCCTCTTATAGAAGCCTTGCCTACAAGACATAACTTCAAAGGGACGTCCTAAAAACCGAATTCATTGTTTGGAAACACTAATCGTACGTAAATACATAAACTGTATCGAATGAAGCGTTCAGGACAAAACGGATAGTTCTGTAAAACTAAATTAGAGGAGTGGCCAGCTGGCTGTGTTGCTCCCTCTATAAGCACAATTTGATGACATTTTAATTTTCAGCGCAAATTTATACAATGATCGCCGCGTATTTCGATGGATGGTTTATCCGGATAGCCGCTTATTCCGGTGAAAATCGGGAGGAAAGAAACGGAAAGGGCAAATACAATCTTTCGCCGGTTACATCAGCGCCGTTTTAACCGGTGTGTTTGTACTTGCTTGGCATGTTATAAACTCTAGGTAAAATATTACGTAAATAGTTCAGGGTAGATGTTTGTCCTCTAAGATGATTCATTGTGTATACCTCTGTGGTTCTTTAGACACAAGGTTAAGTTGGCATTCCGAATTCGTTGACATGAAATGAAATTCAGACAGCTCTCCAAGATAATATGCCACTTAAACAGACTCTAATTTATGGTTTTTCCCCCAAGATGCAGGAATTTTAACTTATTTTTATTTTATGTAGTTCCATTACATGATTAAAATTAATTTCGTTTTATTCCTTTTTCTTACATTTTTTTTATAACGAGTTCCACATTTCCGCCGTTTAATTCGGATTTTGATTATTCCGGTCAGAGTCATTACGTTCTTTTGACCTAAATACGCGGCGACTACTGTAGTGCCTACAGTGTACGTCTATACACCATATCAAGAGAACCCCTCATCTGGTTGGAACCCGTCATTTCATCCGTCTCTTAATGTCCTAGAGAGGCTCCCTATCAAATTTCAAATTCCAAGGGTGAATAGGAGATAATTTTCCTAAGTCAGCTGATCTGGCCATTGCATTCGTCTCTTAATGGTCCCAGAGAGACAAAATTTGACCTTTTCACGTCAAATGTTGATGTGGGTTTTTGGTTGGTTGAGCCCAGCAGTTTCTATTTTAAAAGAACCATAATCAAACATTGATATTAAAAACTATCTTATTTACGACAGCAATCGTGGTCGGGAAGAGTTTTAACGTTTAAAGTTTTAAGAAACGATCATAAGTGTTTTACGAATAAAACGAGAGCTAAATTTTCTCTCCTGTTCACCAAAGGGAGTTGAATTTGATAGGGTGAAACTCTGGGACAAGAGAAGGATAAAATGATGGGCTTTTTCCTGATCAGCTGAGTGAGCTGAATTCTTTCCATTTCGTCGTAGGAATAAGAAATTTGTCAGTTTCTATTTCACCTATAAGAACAACATTTTGTTTTGTTTTCATCGTTATTGGAGGAGATGAAAGAAAACAAAAACCCCAACGCAGCGCCCATTTTATTTGTTCGTTGCTCGAGGGCACCGACGCGATAGACGAATCTTGTGGGAGAGGGGTTGGTTTCATACATCACACTGCATTTACTCCACGAAATCTACCATCATCTCTAGAAGGAAAAAATGCCTTCCCCTCCTCGTGATATGGTAACTAGCCCTCATATGACTTTCCCTCATATGACTCCTGGGCTCCCCGCCTCCGTCCTCGAAAAAGTTCCTTCAGATGAGACCAATTTTCCAAATTGTTCACACACCGGCGGTTTTGAAGCGTTCTGATCAAAGACTGAGTCACCCTCGAGGCAGAAAGGGATGATTGCGCCGCGAACCGGAGTGAAAGGGGGTGGATGGGAACAGACGTAACAGCAGACAGCTTGGAGGCTGCACTCTGCAATGTTTCGGGATGGTGGAATATCCACCCTACAAACATAGAATGATTGCACTTTAGAATTACCTAGATATAGCTTTTCTCAATATAATCCAACATTTTCCCTAACGAATCCGACATTTTACCAATCAAATTCAACATTATTTTCTAAAAAAAAAAAAAAAAAAAAAAAAAAAAAAAAAAAAAACCGTGGGAAAGAATGAATACCTAGTTGGGAAAAATGAAAAACCTACCAAGGTCAAAATCGGCATCCTACTGTAACAAATGTGTGATCATAGCGTTCTCAGTCGTATCATTAGTATGCAGGGAATTATTTATTACTGTAGATAAGTATGAAGTAGATAAGGTGCGATGCACAATGGAAAACGCGTTTCATGAAACCAATTTCGTAGAACGTGAAACTGAAGCTGCATGAAACCGGTAGATAACATAACACAGGCCCGTGAAACTCTAGTTTCGACAGTTTCGTGAAAACAGGTATCTTGAAACAGGAAAAAACTGTTTCATGTGACTTCTGTTTCACGTTTCAAAGCGTTAAATCCAACTGACAAACACATAATCATTTTCTTCATCGGGATACATCGCAAAACTGATCGAGAATCCCAAGCTGGGTTTCTTTAGTGTGCATGTTTTAATGAAGCTGGTTTAATGAAACTCGTTTTATAAAACCAGTTTCATTAAAGGCGTTTCTCCATTGTGCCTTACACCCAAGTCTTTAACTCGATCTAAATTTGCCTGAACGTAACTATTTTTGTCAGTTCCGGGTTACAGGACAACGTTTTGGAGATAGCGACTTGAAACTTGTTGCACAGGCAGACTCCATAGACTTCTAGAATTTGCAAAATGTACTATGGTTTTGGTTTTCGGATTCGAAACAATCGGGTGGCGAAATACGTTTTTGGTGTGGATTTCAACAGTGCCGAATCGATTGATACGACCTTCAGAGCGATATAATTTGGCAACGTCAATATTATTGAAACAATTATCGACGAAATCGGACGAGAAATCTCCAATATACCTGTTTATTATAATTTCGATGGTTATTGGGATGCTTAGTCAAATAGATCAACAGTGTTATCTGTTAATAGATTAAAAGATCTATCAATCTTACTATAAATATTGACCAATCGTCAATTTTTAAGTTGCAAAATTTGTGCAATGGAACATCGCGGGAGCGCAATTTGGAGCAATCAATCAATTTGTTGAGGGGTCCTTAGGCACCTTTATACCAATAACCTCAGATTCTACTTCTTTAGAATGTTTTATGGAACTTTGTTAGCGGACCAATTGTTACCTAGCATTTGGAATTTAGCATTAGCTGTAATACAAATATTCCAAATTTTGAAATTTTGATCTTCAATTTGGATTTAGCGCCCGTAAAAGGCCACAAAGCGGCAAAAGTACTGCATACTTGTCTTACATCGTTTCATTTATCTGCGGATCTTAACATTTCATGACATGACATTACTTACGCGTTAAATTTATAATTTGGAATTTTTCGAATGCTTTGTGCTCAAATTAATATCGTTTCGCGAGAAATACTATCCATTTTTGTGTATCAAGTAATTTGTGGAATATCTGAAGATAATTTATTCAGAGACGATTGTGAAAAAAAGGAAAAAACCACTGGCTGAACCAAAATGGATTTGATTTGCTCATTTATCCGATATTACTCACTATGGAAAATAAATCATTTTGTGATCGAAGAGGTGAATTAAAAAATGTGTTACCCCAGATTGATTTTGGTTGTTTATAATAGATTGTAACATTCATAAACAAAAACGTCTGCCAAGTTGGGTGTAGCACATAGCTTCCTCGTTTACCTATTATGAATTTATAGATTATTTTATATTATTATTAGCTATTAAAGATACAATTGTGTTGAAATTGATATGAGATAATCAAGTCATCTTGGTCTTCCAACTATCATCCAAATTTAAGGTCCCGGTCAATTGGGCCCTTTTCGATGTCAATTCGGCCCTCCTAAAACTACCTGCCTCTATGTCGATTCGGCCCCCCTGAGATAATCCGACACACGGGCCAAGTTGACATACCCTCACCCACCTGAAATGTCGATTCGGCCCCACTTCCAATCCCCATGCATAATATAGGCGCTGTCCATCTATATCTCAGTGTAACATTGAATTTCCAGCAGTATATCAGCAAAGGCATAAATGCATGGATGAGTGCTACTCGTGGTAGTTTGGGTCGGCATTTACTTCTGGCTCTATGAGTTACCCTGGACACGTAAGAAATGTCTTTTTTTTGTAAACCGTAAACTGACTAGAGTTTGATGTGAGGAGTGATCTGTAGGTAGGTACATCATATCATAGGTCACAGTTCATATCATAGGAAAAGTCAGAAACTGGGGGTCTCGGGGCCCGATTGACATCGCCCGTCTCGAACCTCGGATTCCACCTCCCAATAAGCAAACCAAGAGTCCACTTAGGCTTGGGCCCGGCTTAGGGCCGAATCGACATGCCCCCTAAATTTAAGCAAAATCAAACGACTAGAGTGTGATCAAATAGAGCATGATGGGATTTACGTTTGCGCAAGAGTAGAATGAAGTATTGGTTTGGCAACAATGTAACTGATAGGGGACCGTCTACCTCCTAGCCCGCACATTTCCTAAAAATTTCATCCAGATCGGATGAAAACTGTCGAAAATAAGCTTGTTACAAGGATTTCATATTGGCGCAAGCGCAGCAGTTATTATTTATACACTCATGTTGAAATTTATATAACATAATCAAATTGTCATCCCCCAACTATCGTCCAAATTTGAGAGAGATAGGGCGACTAGGGCGTGATAAAATGATGCTTGGTAGAATTTACATTTGCGCATGCGCAGAGTGAGGTATTGAGTCAAGAACGATGAAACTGATAGGGGACCGTCTACCCCTAGCCGGCACATCCCCTGAATATTCCATTCGAATCGGATGAAAACTGTGGAAAATAAGCTTGTAACAAGGATTTCCGGACACACGACAGATACACACACACAGACAGACAGACTGACAAAGTTGTTCAGAATGGTCTAAAACGTAAAATGCGAGTGAAAATTTATATTTCGGAGGCCAACAAATTTCTATCTCCGGAAAGTGAAAACAACGCTTCCGCTACCTTTGGGTAGACACGGAAGCAATAAATCGCGGTAGAGATAGGTACCATTGATGACCTATTCAACCTTCAAACTAAGGGTAGTTTGCATATTTTTCGACCAAAAAATCGAAAATTAAAAAAAAATTGTTTCTACTAATTCATTATATTTGGAATTGAATGCAAAAAGAATTTTTAAAATTGAACAACGAGAAGTTATTGAAAAATATTGACGAAGATGGGTCGGAGCGCCGCGCCGTGCTGCTCTAGTGGAGGCCCGCACCATAGGCTGGGTCGCCTGCCTCCTACTAAGGAATAGTAGGAACTTTGAATTAACAACAAAACCAGAAAACAAAACAAGCTGAAGGCTATCAAAACGTTTCTTTTCCATTTCTTCTTCTTCTTCTTCATTGGTAGGGTTCTAACAACTCAAGCAAAATCTAGGGGAAGTAGGAACTCATTTGAGTTGACGTCACGAAATGAACACCGATGATCTCAGAAAATCGTGTTTCCTGAAAAATCTCGTTTTTTGAGGCTTCTGTACTTTTTCCTACGAAACCATTGAACTTATCGCAACAATTTTTTTTAAATTGTGCGTGAATAAATGCTACAAACGCCGTGCCAAGGATTTTCTATAATTTTACTCACAGTATCAGGTAGGTTGATCTATTTTTCGAAATTTTACGGCTAAATTCTACTTTTCTTGTTACAGCATCCCTATTTTTGTGTTGTTGTCATAACGGAATTTCCTTGGCACAACTGTCAAGGACAGTATCCTTGACAAGAGAAAAAATCAACAATTAGCAAAAAATAATTTAACAGTATTTGCTTAAATAACACCTCACTTTCCACAAACAAATCAATATTAATTTCATCACTGATATCGTTCACCGTCCTTGGAACCCTCACAATTGGGCTGGTAAGGCCATAATTGGTTATCTTAAAGTAAGGTAGGAAGACATCATTGGAACTTTTGTGATAAGAAGAGACTCTGAAATACAGATTCTCCGACAAATGCATCGCTTATAAATTTATGTACAAATTCTACGTCACCTCCTGCATTCTATTTTTTAGCAATCATCAAGTCAAAATAAAAGCTTATAAAATCAGAAACATCAGAAATCATTTGAAATCATATTGGGAAGTTCCCAAATTGCATGGCTGTTTAAAGTATCTTTGTTACTGAACTAAATTCTCTTGAGTTCATCCTAGGAAGTTGAAATTCGAAAGGAAGACTCTCTGGGACACTAAGAGACGATTAAAATTATTGGCTCTTCCCTAATCAGACGAGCGAGATAAATTCTCTCGTTTTCATTCTAGGAAGTTGAAATTTGATAGGTAATTGATAGGTCTCACTAAGGGATGATTAAAATTATTGGCCCTTTCACAATCAGATGATTTTTTGTATTTATTTTTATTTTTTTTATTTTTCTTTGTAAAGGCCTAAATGAGGCAATACAAACGTCAGGTATACAAAATAAATATAACAATACACTGATAATTAAGTCATGACACAATTAAAAATATAATAAAATAGTTGGAGAATCTTTAGGTAAAAACTCAGTCAGGTACATATTTCCTCCAATTCACATTAAAAAAACTTGATACTTCATAAAGTTCAATCTCAATCAGGGCTCGCTTCAAGGTACTTTTGAACTTTTTAACTGGAAGCATTTGAATTTGTACTGGTAGGCAATTGAAAAGACGAGTCCCCATCTGTACCGGTCACGTTGTCGTAAGGCGAGCAGCTGGTGGGCGTAAATTATTATTGCCTCTGGTGGGATATTGATGAACATCGTTACCTCTTATAATTGAGTCAGTACGCTCCCGAACAAACAGAAGAGAATTCAGTACATAGTAGCTTGGAATTGTCAGAATCCCGAGGTCTCTAAAGTGACTACGGCAGCTCTGACTCCAATTCAGCCCCCTCAAAATTCGAACTGCTTTTTGAGTGAGTAAACTAAATTCTCTTGAGTTCATCCTAGGAAGTTGAAATTCGAAAGGAAGACTCTCTGGGACACTAAGAGACGATTAAAACGATTGAGTATTTTCTGATCAGCTGACTAAGCTAATATAATTGAGATATTTTTAACTTGAGACACAAAACACATATTTCACGGGGGGAAAAATAAGACAGATCCATGTACCGATGTATCCGCATGTAGTGTTGATACTCAACACCAATTTACCGATTTGCCGTACTTAGAGCGTTTGCAATGAGAAATAGAATAGAAGGGGCGTCCGTATCCAAATATCAGATAAATTTGAGGGCGCTAGCAGAGAGGTGTGAGTTTTTACATCTGTATAATTTAACTCGGTACCTCCTGAACTCAGAATTGTACAGCTGAAGCTGAATCCAGGAAAAGCTGCTTAGATCCAACCAGGTCGCTTTTATGTTATTTGTTTCAAAATTTGAGCCCATTGAGCACAACGAAATTATTTTTTTCTCTCTCTTGTATTGAAGCTTGTGTGGAAGGTGTATTTTTTTTTTTTTTTTTTTTCTTGTAGGTAATTGGGATCTCAATTCCGTTATCATAAACAAATAAAAACATGAGACATTTGATCTAGTATATCTAATTGACAAAAAGAGAGCCGCGCGAACTAGAAGAAATATCAGGTAGGCAGGTACCACATGGGTACTTGAAATTATGATCATCACAAATAACATTAGCAGTAAAAAGTACCGGGATATCAACACAAAAATCAGTTCAAGCAACGAATGATTGGAATTACCCATCTGGGAAACAGGTACTTTTACTACCTTTTAATAAAAGTCGATTTCACTCGATGTTGTTTGTCAGCAACCACACTATCTTACGAACAGCAGTTTTTAGCGAACTTTTGAAGAAAATGTAGCTATTGTATTGATTTGGAAATTTTTAAAATCAAAATTTGACAATTTTCTCCATTGAAATCCATTTTGAGACATTCTGAGAAGATCTTGAAGTTATTGCTTGTTCATTTATATATAAATAATATATGTACGTGTCATTCCAGACGATAACTCTCCATAGGATTGAGATAAAAATCCCGTTCTTGGGCCAAAACCTTTCCAAATGAAAAAACGAGTTCCTTGGCCAGCACTTTTCGAGTACATTGGTCAAATTTCGAAAAATGTGCTAAAAAAATCACTAAAAATGGCCAAAAATCGTCTAATATTTAATTTTTAGCGGAATCGTATTCAAAACCAAATTATCTTTACTAACTTGAACATTAAAAACAATTTGTACAAAATTATGCGGAAACACTTACTACTTACTTAAAGTTCATTAACATTTGATGAAAAATATATAAAAACCGTAAAATAATAGGTACGAAAAATCCAAAATCTTTTTTGAATGGCCGAATTTCATTTAGTTTACCTTTTTTGTCATAAAATCTTTTTTCTTTTTACAATTTCTTTGTACTACTCATATTTTGATACAATTTAACATACAATAATACGTTAGGAAAATACGGTCATACGATCCTGCTGTATCACGGAACTTTTATCCTATGATTTCCAAAGTATCATGCATATAAAACGTCAGCCAGGCGGGAGAGGTGCTTTGACGTCTCCGGTGCTCGAACTTTGGAAACTCGCAGAAAAAAAAAAATTCATCTTGAGAGAGGGCGGATGGTGTCGAAATTCTTCAGACATAATTCGTTGTCATTTACAAATTTAAAATCAATACGTGGTGCATCGTACATGCCGATTGTACATCAATAAGCGTTCATTGTGCACCAATTCATTTTGCACTGCACACCCGCACAATTTAGCGAGCTGTGGCCACTAGTTATGTAATCATTCGACATCGCTTTCCACGCAAATGAAACGTCCGTCCTTCACAATGGGGCATTTCTAATGAAACCTCGACTTTGAAAAGGGAGAGCTTCATGGCCAATAGACGTGCGATTCTCCGATTTGCATCTTATGAGGTAATGAATTTGGTTACTCCGCCCCGTTTCCTGATATGGCGCTCCGCCGCAGGAAATTGAAAGACGTTTAGTCCCCAATAAAAAAATCACCATCAATCCAATTTACAGTAACTTGCCTACCGGTTTCAAATAAGCAATGAACGAGGCTTAGCGAGCGTTTATGGAGTTATCCGCATTAGGACTATCCCCGACTCTCCCCTTGCCAAGTCTCGTTTAATTCACTAGACACCGCACATCGTACTGCCAGCTAAATGATCACCAAGTAAAGCCCTGACGTCATCCCTCCACATAAGTCTCAGTTACTGTCCATACTCTGCGTCTCTCAATGAGAAAATGAAATAATTCTCGTAATAATTTGATTAATACAAAAACAAGTAGATCACTGCTGACGAAGTGAGTCACATTATAGCACATTTCCTTGTCAGGAGATCGGCGTGAAATAGACATTTCCTGCGTAGTTTAGAAGAAAAAATTGCTTTGGAGCTCAATCAGCTGATCAATGACCTCTCAGTCGTCTTCAGTATTCTCCCTTGAGTCTCCTTCTCAAATGACCTATCATGTGTCAGTGGTCCTTATACATCTTTATCATCGCCATGTTACTACAGACTACATCCATACCACGTTTCATCAAAATCGGACGTCGGGAAGTGGCATTTAAAACGATTTTAAGAGGACATACATGCATTCGTACATACATACTTCAACGGAAAAATTGAACACAATTGCTCATTTTTCCTTTTTTTAAAGAAAGTGCGCTAAAAAGAGCTATGCATTTATTTTACTTTCAAATAATCTTTTTGAAATACAAACGTTAATGTTTTATACACTACAATTTATACGGCCTAATTTCCGGTAAATAAACTTTTCTCTATATTAATTGAAGATGGTGAGGGTTGTGTAGATTCGTGTAACTGCGGTAACAATCAATTTTGGGATTTGTAGACGTTTATCTTATTGAACTGATTTTCGGACCACATTCTTCGAAATAACACCAAACTATGGTCACTATGGTCACAGTATTGTGCCTCTAGACCCCAAATGTGATTTTTAACACAAGTTTCAAATAGTTTGGTTCAGTACTTTCGGAGAAAACCCAAAATTCCGTGACGCAAAATTTGTGTCACAATTTCAGTGTTTTTCACGTACAACCCAGCCGTTGCTAGGGGAATGGAACTTCCGCAGTTTTCATGGCACAATAATCGTTCGCCACTCGTTGGAAAGCGCTTGATTTATGTGATAAATGTTCACATCTCAAGCTACCAATTTCCCCCTCCTTACGTACCTGGCTACATTCCAAAACTAAGTTGATTGGACTATAAACAATTTTAATAAGCCGGTTACAATATTCTTAACGCAAAGCAATATCATCATTTATTCCACTCCACCGGTGGAGTGGAGTAAATGATGGAGTAAACATTTTCATCCTCTTGACAACAGTCGACGACAACTCGAGGACAACCGTTATGAAATCCCCAATCAAAGACATATCCATGTAACATGGTATCTGCTTGTAAAGCGGATATAATACTGGAACTCGTTTACGAGTTTCTGATTTACACCTGAAACCGGGCAATTTCTATCGCCTCATTTTTCGTCATTCGATTTTTGGATTCTACGCACTCTGAAACGTAAACAACAAAATTTTCAGGGGGTGTTGAACTTTTTTCTTGGTCGATTACAATGGTTCATTATTGAAAATAATAAACCAATAAACACATCCCCAATGTCCAACTCTCCCTTTCACTTGCCCTCTGTGTGCCGGTGTTCATATCGAGCCGACGGAGCGCCGAGTTTTCTCAAAAATGTTCATTGTTTCTTCAAAGTTTTTAATTTTTTTTTTCTATTCTTTTTTTTTTAGATTGAATTTTTGCTTCCTGAATATAATAAAATCCCAAGTTATGACGTTTTTCAAGAAAGGTGTTCTTGTTTTTTTCGGCATATTTGTCCCTATGTGCGCCGTAGTGGGTATATCGCCTAGCAGTTATAAGAAAATATGGATATCGCCCGTATTCAGTTCTGTCTACCCCTGGCAACCAGATGGCCCTTTGCAGGATTGATCGATTTTATGCCGGAAACGTCTGGGTGGCACCCCATCCACCCCTCAGTCCACCTCCACCGATCTCAATACTCACCTTACCGCCCCCAACTACCTAATACATACTCGCCCTGACATGTGCCGTCTTTCTCAAGGTATTACGGCAGCAGCACACAAAAAAGAGAGAAAAAAAGACTCAGCCCCGCCCTTGTGACGAATAAAAGAAAAGTGTTCGCCTTCTGACATCCTATAATATAATCCTCTGACAGAAAGAGTTTCGCGATCGTTCCTTAGCACATCAATATTTCATAACGATCGTAATTTTCCTTCGTAGCGTTTGGAGCAGTGCCTGTTCACAATATGAGAAAAAATGAGATACTTCTCATTCTTACACGTCGGCACATACTCTAACAATGATACCTATCTCGATACATTCCGTTGTACGGACATATTTACTTAGAGACATAAACACACACACCATTATCTACTCTATAGGAGCTGCTTCACCTGTACCTCCCGTACACTATTAATAATATATTCCCCTCTTCGTATGAAGAACCCCATAAACTATTACACATCACGCAATTTCCTCGATAACCACACGTTACTGACACTCCTCTTGTTCGTTAAACGCCCAACTTACCGACCTTAAGTAAAGGTTACCCTGCCATGTACATATTCCATTCCTACGCAAACCCTCATGCCGACTATATCCATCGTAATAATTCATGAAACACAAAAACCAGGTTCACTATAACGGTTCAACATGCAAATTGACGACCTCGCCATGCCTCAGTCAACATAATTAGGTGTTCCATTTTTCATATGCCGTTACTCTATTATTACCGCATTACGATCATTTGGGGTGAATTACAAACGAAGCAAACGTGTTGCGAGCCATACGGAATAAATCATGACATACACATACCTAAAATATCTACACGACTGCAGTTTGTAAATAGGACTACCTACCTACTTCAACATTCTAATAGGAGTATGATAACAGCAACAAAACAGGCAATTTCTTCAGGTAATTTTCGGATTTCGGAAAACGTGTAACAACCTACCAAAATAAACTCCCCTACAATTTTCCGCATTACGAACATGAATCGAACAAAATACTCTACTTTTAAAGGTATACTTATACTAACGTCTACAAGACAGCTACGCATATATTCTGTGACAACTCTTTCAAGTTGAAATCAATATATCTCAAATATTTTACGTAGGTATGCCCAAGTTCTTCCTGATTCACCCACGCCCTTACCAAGTGAAGCGGGAAATTTAAATGATCCACTTCTATATCTATTCGAAAATTTCACAACACACGCTACATTATTTTGCAACTACAGATTATCGCTGAATTATCGTCACGATCATCATAAAACTCTAAAACCATCAAAACATTGTTTTTGAAAAACCTATTTTCACGGCTGTAGGTATGCAGAAAAACAAATAGCACCCGTCCCAGTTGATAACATGAGCAGTAAATATTGAAAACCTACACTACGATGTAAAGCGTAAAAAATGAGATGTTTTATATGCAGTTACATTCGGGATTTTGACGACATGGATTAGCCATTAATTAGAAAACAAAATGGTGAACTTTCATGTGTTGGAATTTCACACTTTTGACCTCTGATTTGGATTCAGCACACTTGAAAACCCCGTAGTTCCAATTTTCAGCCCAAAAGACCGATTAGTTTGGCTAATAAACGGGTAGGAAGACCACGCATGACGTAGCAGCACAAGAGTGCAGAGGGTTCCCCTCAGGCTGCCAGGGGCCGGTACGTCATCGTGCAAATAACTTTCAAGAGCCGTGTTACTGGTCAGATACCCATAATATAGCACCTTTTTGGAAAGCTCTCAAATTCAATACCTTGTTAATTCCCCATTCAATAAGGACTAAGAACGTAAAATTCGCGCCCAAATTACTTTCTTGGATCGAAAATTGTAAATACACAAATTTTAATGACAAAAATGTGATTAAATTCAAAGGAAAAGAAGAACCCTAAAGAAATAGGTATATCGACCCAAATTCTATGAATTTCATAGTAAGCATGAGAAGCATAACCCACACAAAGCCTTAAATCCTTATCAAAATCACGTGAAAATTGTGATAGTTTTTCTTAATGCAAGAATTTTCAGACACTGAAATATAGAAAAGAGAGAAAAAATTTGTTCAGGTGTGTAAAAAAGTCTTTAAAAAATATGTACGGCAGAATCGGATGATTGTGAAGCAATATTGTACATAATTATGACAAATTGGAAGACACGCAAAATTCGAAGTTTGATTTAGTTATAAAGTTTTAATGAGATTCTTTGCGATATCCCTAATCCTGATTTTTTGAGTTTGAACATAATGTCGAGAAAAAAATTACTTTTTTATAAACTTGATTACAATTCAGCGCCCTTGAAAATTCTAAGATAATGATATTTTCAGCTTGAATTTGCGTACAGCTCCGTTTCGAAATGGTGAAAAGACGCGGTGGCGTATCGAATTTTAAAACATTCATTTCACTGGGGAACTCAAAAAAAGTGATATCGAGTTACATAGAAAGTAACAGTGGACGGGGGGGGGGGGGGGGGGGGGGGGGGGGGGGGTTCGAGGTTGTGGAAATCAGAAAATGAAAGCTATTCTTCCGGATTGACTCGAATTTTAAAGTTACTCCTGCTTTTTTCATGTTCAGTAATCTGATAAATTACAAATAAACGTTTTGCATCGTATTTCCACCTTACTTTGTTTTTTGGGGTGCTGAATCCGAATATGAAACCGGATTTTAATCATCTATCTTTTATCACGCGCAAATCTCGTTTAAACCCACTAAAAATCGGAAAAATCGCC
The DNA here is from genome assembly GCA_030762985.1 of Adelphocoris suturalis. Taxonomy (NCBI): domain Eukaryota; kingdom Metazoa; phylum Arthropoda; class Insecta; order Hemiptera; family Miridae; genus Adelphocoris; species Adelphocoris suturalis. Next base: position 171,300,561 of record CM061040.1, on the reverse strand, counting down.
ATAAACAACGTTTTTAAACACAATCAGTTATTTTTCTCTGAACCAAAAAACGATAGAAACGATACGATTGCGAATTTGAATTTTAAATTAAAAAATCCTACAGAGCACTCGTATTAATTTCATTCAATTCGATTTCATAGATTCAAAATATGAGATTTCTCTGCGGTTGAGACTATCTGCACTGATGCTAAACTTGTTGAAAGGAATTGGTTCTGGATTGAATAGATTTACCTCTTGATAAAGATGACGGTAAAACTTCGGCACTGACTGTAAATGATTCACTGGTCCTGGTCGAACATCTCGGACGAGGAGAATTTAATGTCATTCCAAGCCTCTAAATGACCTACATAATCTCATCTTTCGAATCTGTGAAAGATAATTCGATAAATTAAATACGTGCTCTTTATAAGATTTTCAATGTAAAATTGCAATTTGCACCGGTATTTTTATATATCATTTTTCGGTTCACAGAAAAATAACTTTTAATGAGTTGAAAAAAGTTGTTTTGGCGATTTTCCCTGGGTTTGAACGAGGTTTGCGCCCGATACGACCAGGATAATTATTATCCGGTTTCATATTCGGATTAATTACCCCAAAAAACATACAGTAATGTGGTTACACCTGGAAATACGATGCAAAACTTTTTGTTGTGATTTTTCAGATCACTAATGAGAAAAACAGGCGTATCGGCTGTAACTTTGAAATTCGAGCCAATCTGGAAAAACGGCTTTCATTTTCTGATTCAGCGACCTCGAAAACCTCCCAGTCCACTGTTATTTTCTTTATTAAGTACTCGACATCACTTTTTTGGTTCAATATATATATGCTCTCATCTTTTTGGAAACCTTTTACATAGATCTTTTACAGAAAACGAATGGAAGTGTAGAGGTAGGTTATTTAATTCTTGAGAAAAAGGAGGGAATCAACTTTCCAAAGAAAGATCAACTTCAACTTTCTTTTTCCCCTACCACGGGCAGTAGCTCATATTGGGGAATAATTTCCCACCTATGTAAGTCTAGTTTAAGTAGTATCACCATGATTTCAGTTGTATTTAATAACCCTATCGATGTGTACTACATGTGATAATTTTGTTTATTGGAAATAAATTACTTATTTACTTAAAAAACTCACGTGATGGGGACGATTTCCATTTGGAGTTGGAACCCGCGATCCATCTGGGAGTCGAAGATGCTGCAATGAGAACATGACAAGCGGAACTGAAAGAGGAGCGAGTAGGTAGCTCAGCTGAGGGGCCGCCGCGCCGGCAGATGTCCCGTATGGAGATGAGGACAGAGAAGAAAGGGTTGAACTACCTGACTTCCCCTTGCGGGACGGGGGTAGGTTACCCTGGTGGGGGTTAAGTCTTTTGTCCGACAAACAGCTTACCGAAGAAGCTGAAGGAGCACCTAATTATCGGGTGATGGGGCGAAAAAAAAAGGAATTCCGCCAGGATAAATTGCCCTCGATGTGGTCTGGGTTAACGAGTCACGCGAGACCTTCGGTAGTGTTGATAGGGGCTCGTCGAAGAAGAAAAAACAAACCCCCAATCAAATGACAATAAAATCCTTGATTGTTCAATCGTCTGGCTATGCAATATTCACCAAAACGACTATTCATTAGCTCGTCAGGTGCGACAACGAAGGTGTCGTTCTGGCTTGTTACCACTGTCTTGAACAAAATCGAGGCACCGAAATGACCAAGTCTATGAGAGCGTCAAGGGTCTCAGAGCAAGTGAACGGCCATTGAAATGGCAACTGGTTTGGGCTTGTCAACTACGCCAAGTTCGGGCCCGCGGCCCAAAATCAAAACCCATGTTGAAAACAAAGACACATCTAACAGGCTCACAAAACAGCCTTACTTAAAAGGAGTGAGCAACAGATATGGAGGCCCAGTTAGCGACTCTGGAGGAGATGAAAAATGATTAATTCCAAGTATTCAACTTTGCCTTACAATTGGTTGCCTTATATATTTCAATACAATTTAACATCTTATATACCGAATACGATTGGTAATTGAAGAAAATTCGCTAGTACGATCATGCTGCATCGAGCGAGCCTAAACCCGTCATTTTTTCCCATTCCAGTGGGCCAAAACCCGGTGCGTTTCGGGCCCGAAACCGGTGCATTTTCAGCCACTCGGGCCCAAACCAGTGCTCCCCGTCCATGAGCTTAACAGTTTGCCATGAGACTCAACATGCTCTGTGGAAGCATCAACGCAACGTATGGTGGTTACCCACTCGGCTCCCGTCTCGTCAGGATGAAAATTCCCTAACGGTTCCCGTATCCCACAACACAGATCCCTTCTCACTTTGTGTAGACTTAGGACTGCCCCAATACCAGAACGAGACGTTCGCGAACAATCAATTCGAGACACGAGACTCTAGACCCTGACCAACTAAATTAAATTCTTACTACTGACCACTAATCTTAGCAGAAAACTTATCTGTGTAAAATCTCATGGCGACTGGAGCGCTGGGAATGCCACGCCAGGAATGTTCACAAACGCATCTTAATTCCAGATGTGAGCTTGAAAATGTGTTGGAGATCACTGGTCATGCAAGCTTTCTCAATGTTTCGCGGTGAAACATTAGTCCTGTCACTAGGTGTCTCAAAGGGGTGTGAGCATGCAACGGTGTTGATTTTTTCTCTACGGTTTTATATATGTTTTTTGGGGTGCTGAACGAAGCATCCCAACAAAATTTATCGGCCAAACACCATAAAAAAACACAGAAATTCATGAAATTTTGGCACTTTTTTGTTTTTTTGCGAATATCTTTGAAACGGTGCGTTCTAGTGAAATTAATTTATGATGGTAAATTATCTTTATATATAATTCAGAACGGTTTTTGAAATTGTGAAGAACTTCGCGGTCCGATTTTAGTGTTAGACCGCTCATTCGAATCAGCACGGCCCCAAGTTTGTTGCAAAAGTATCGCCGTTCGTCTCTATACCCGCCTTGATCGTGTTCTAGGCGGTCGTTATCAACGAGAGTTGTTTATTAGGCTATGGCGGTAACAACAGTTGCCATCAATTCACGGTAAGTAAGAAACGTAGTGTAGTTATCTAGGAGAGTTATTTCGGAACGAAGAAATTGAAACTGAAGAACTTAGAACTTTATATATAATTCCGAACGGTCTTTATATATAATTCCGAATCAGCACGGCCCCAAGTTTGTTGCAAAAGTGTCGGTAAGTAAGAAACGTAGTGATGGGGTCTTTTCTGATCAGCTGAGTGAGCTAAATCCTTTCCTGTTCACTGTAGGAAATTGAAATTTGATAGGGAGACTCTCTGTTTATTAGGCTGTGGCGGTAACAACAGTTGCCACGGTAAGTAAGAAACGTTGTGTAGTTACTAACATCTAGGAGAGTTATTTCTGAACGATCTTTGAAATTGTGAAGAACTTCGCGGACCGATTTCAGTGTTAGACGGCCCCAAGTGTCGCCGTTCGTCTTTGTGCTTATCTTGATCGTGTTCTAGATTAGGGCTTTCCAAGCCCTAACAGGCCTCTAGTAACATATAATTTATGTTGGGAAGCTTCGGATTTGTGTTTATCACCCCAAAAAACGAATAAAACCGTTGAGAAAAATTCTACACCAAGCGTTGCATCCTCGGAACACCTGGTCACGGGACTACATTTCCTTCTTGCGTTGTTATGAATTAAACTGTAGGCCAATTTCTGAGACAAACGGGCTTTTATATATTCTCCCCTTTATTTTGTCTGCGAGCACAAAGGGTCTTACCAGCAAGGCATTTGGCTGCTATGTGCTGATGTGCTATGTGATAACCTGATCACTTCAAACACCTTGAAAATTTTCGGGTGAGTCGAATTGAATTCCGCTTTGAACTTGCTGTGGAACGCTTCACAACAATTTGACAAATTAACAGAACTTCCAAATCGTCGTCGTCGGGCGTTTTTTGGAACGAAAACGAATAATTGTCGATCACCTACCTACACTTCCTTGCCGATTCGGCTCTAGAGGTTTTTTTTTTTTTTGCAAAGTATGGCAAACTTTTGGCAAAACGCCTCTATAGGGCAACGGTGTCTACTCGTAGACGGTGTCTAACTTAGAAAGTTAATAATCATAACAGGGATGTGGAAATAAGCTGTTTCTGGGGAAATAATTGACCTTATATTGGATCACCCTATCCCAAGTTATGGAATTGAGATTCATTTGGGACTTTTATGCGCTTAGTTGGATTATCATTATCTCAGGAAGAATGTGTCTCACAAGTCTTAAGAGACTTAATGAGAAACATCCAGATAAGAATAAGATTCATTACGTTTAATGTCTCGTGACCATGGAAATGTTCATTACTGTTTTCGAAAAATTAGGTCCTAAGCACTATATCTTGATAGAAAATGAAACATGTTCCTTAGGGGAATAGGAGAGAATTTAGGTCACTCAGCTGTTAGGAAAGAGTGTATCATTTCAATCGTTTCTAATGTCCCAGAGAGTCTTCCTATCAAATTTCAACTTACAAGTTTCTTTCCAGTCTAATAGTGGTTGATATCATGTTTACAGAATTAACTGAGAATGATCACTTGCGTGTCAAACAATTATTCATACAACCACGTTCATATCTCAGATTGTTGGCCACACACTGCGCAGTGGTTAACATAACACGGTTAGGTAAATCGAGAGCTTTCCAACGACTGGCGAACGATTTTCGTAAGATGATAAATGCCTAAGATATAGTTAGTTCCTTTGCAAAAATTTGGCTGTAAGCGTCAATCACCAGAAAAAGAGCGTAATCCACTAAATGTCACGTAACGGTAATTTTGTCTCATTTTTGGTCTGGTTATTATGGCAAAAACATGTTCCATGGTAATAAGAATGTATGTAGTGTTGACTTATTACCATGTCATTTTGACATGGATATGTCCTTGCTCTGGAAGGGTCAACCAAAAATTTCCGTCACGCAAAATTGGTGTCACAATTTCAGTTTTTTTCACGTACAACCCAGCCGTTGCTAGGGGATTGGAACATCCGCAGTTTTCATCGCACAAAAATCGTTCGCCACTCGGTGGAAAGCGCTTGATTTGTGATAAATTTTCACATCTCAAGCTACCAATTTCCCCCTCCTTACGTACCTGGCTACATTCCTAAACTCGTAAGTTGATTGGACTATAAACAATTTTAATAAGCCGGTTACAATATTCTTAACGTAAAGCAATAGCCCAATTTACTCCACTCCATAGGAAACATTTTCATCCCCTGACAACAGTCGACTGTTAACAACAACTCATTGCGTCTGTATTGGAGAAATAACTTTAATTTATAGTATGCTTTTTGCGCCTCCAAGAATGAGAAAATAAATTCTTTATCCTACATTTCGCCGCCTACGGTCCAAAGTTAAAGGATATGTTTACAACTCTCGAGGACGACCGTTATGAAATCCCCAATCGAAGACATATCATGTAACATGGTATCTGCTTGTAAAGGAGATAGTGTTTTATTATTATTTTCACGTACACCCCAGCCGTTGCAAGGGAAATGGAACTTCCGCAGTTTTCATCGCACAGAAATCGTTCGCCACTCGGTGGAAAGCGCTTGATTTGTGATAAATTTTCACATCTCAAGCTACCAATTTCCCCCTCCTTACGTACCTGGCTACATTCCTAAACTAAGTTGATTGAACAATAAACAATTTTAATAAGCCGGTTACAATATTCTTAACGTAAAGCAATAGCATCATTTACTCCACTCCATAGGAAACATTTTCATCCTCTTGACAACAGTCGACTGTTAACAACAACTCATTGTAGTGGCTTCTCTCCACAGTTATTTTCAACATTTCTATAAGTAAACCGTTGTTTTGTTGGAATTAGTCGGGATGCGGCCCAGGGAAAATAAATGAAATTATTTCATTTATTGTTTTATTTGATAACGTTCATCCTCTTACTGAGGACATCTTCAGATCCTCAGCCCAGGGATTTGTTTAAAGTTAAAGGATTTGTTTACAACTCTCGAAGACAAACGTTATGAAATCCCCAATCAAAGACATATCCATGTAACATGGTATCTGCTTGTAAAGCAGATAGTGGAACTCGTTTACGAGTTGTTTAGTTAGGTACTTTTAATATAAATTTTTAGTGAGAGCGAGATTGAAAATGATGTTCCTAATTACATTTTACTGAAATATGGACTTATTTTTCCTTCTCAATTCTGTGAACAAGATTTTTGTGGTATCGTTTTTTATAGACAGTATCCGACTTGGAGATATGAACTTTTACGAATCTGAGTTGAGACAAACCAAAATGCTGTTAACTTCTTCTCCATATTAAATTACTGTTAACATCACATACCTTGACAAAATTCCAGAGGCGGCTGCATTTGACTTAGAAATGTAAGAATCGACATTTTAAACTTTTATCAATTCAAATGGTTGACAACTGACTAGTTTGTTCAAATTTGAAAATGTTGAACATCACTGAAGTTAACCAGTTGCATAATCGCGAGGACGTGACGCAAAGAGGATGCGCGCAACACTGAACAGATGCGGCCCTTGTATGGAGATGAGACCCCGAGAAAAAAGGGTTGAGCACCTACCTGACCCATGTGAGGCAAAGGGACGGGCTTCTGGTAGGGGATAGGGGAGGCTACGAACGAGGGTTGAAGAGGCCCAATAGGAGATTTTTTTTATAACCGTATAACAGATCTTCTGGGCCGGAAATTATAATAACAAACCCTTCAGTACTTTGGAGTCGTGTTCTTTTTGTGTGGCTCCGACGCAATCCTGTTCATCCTTCCCTCCCCCCCGCCAACCGTCGTCGTCCGGGTTTTGCTCGGATTTCCTGACGTTGACGTTCGATCGAAATCGATTTAGGGATCGTGGAGTCAAGAGGGGCCTCTTGAACTTGTCTGTGCGTCAGTGTTATCTTCTTGTGTCTTCCATGTGGGTTTTCCGATCTCGTTTCTGTCATCGATCTCGCCTAGTTCTATATCCCCCGTGACTTAAAAAAAGGAAAAAATAAATAAATAAACAAGTAAATCAGTGCTCACGAAGTGAGTCACATGATAGCGCATTTTCTTGTACGGAGATCCGCGTGAAATAGACGGTTTCTGCGTTGAATAGGAGACAAAATGGCTTTGGAGCTCACTCAGCTGATTGATGACCTCTCATGCATCTGCACTATTCTCTTTTGAGCCTCCCTCTCAAATTTCAGTTTCCTGCATCGAATAGGAGACAAAATGGCTTCAGAGCTCAATCAGCTGATCAATGACCTCTCAGTCGTCTTCAGAATTCTCTCTTCAGCCTCCCTCTCAAATTTCGGCTTCCTGCGTTTAATAGGAGACTTTTTTTAATAGGAGGCTTTAGATTTCACTCCGCTGATCAATGACCTCTCACACGCCAGCGGCCTTTATACATCTTTATCTTCGCCATGTTACAGATTACAACCATACCTAGTTTCATCAAAATCGGACGTCGGGAAGTGGCATTTAAAACAATTTTAACAAGACATAGATATACCAATGGGCGAAGTGTATACAATAGCTCATTTTTCCTTTTTTAAAAGAAAATGCGCTAACAACTGGGACATGGAAACAAAACACACACACACATTATTTTACGGGAATATCATTTTGTAACGGATTCCTTTACTGCATAATGGTTTTAGAGAAATTTAACATTAACATAAATTGTGGGCTGAATTTCAAATTTAAAAAATGTGGGCAGTTTTTAGTTGCAGAGTACCAATGAAAAGATACGAAGCCACCCTGATCAGCTGAGTGTTTTCCGAAACTTAAAACTTTCCTCTTCATTTTACTACATATTTAGACCTCTGGGTTACAACGACATAATTCAAGCCCTTCGGTAAGCGATTTGGTTAATTTCTAGTTTGGTTAATTCCTTCCCTACTAATACTATGACACTGTAATTTGAAACGGAGGTTCTTTGAGATAGTGGGGTAAATGACGAAGCCACCCTGATTTGTTAGGTGAAATATGATCCTAATTAATTGTTAATAAATTCACAGCAGGAGGTATTCAAAGCTTTTCTTCAAATTTTTTGGAATATGTGATGAGTGTGGCGAAGAATTGGATCTGAATCATGCGTTTAATTACAAGGGGTGTCTTGGTACAACAAGATCATGATCGAATTAGAGATGTTGTAGCAGGTCATGGTAGAGCCTGTTAGTGGAGAAGGGACAGTCTCAAAAATAGAGGGGTTGAGGAGGCGGTTCGAAACCACGATCTACTACCATGTGGCAAAGTGGAGGTGTGGGGAATGTAGTGATTCCCCCTTGAAAGGGGAGAAGCGATTAACCCGCAACACCCAGAGGATATCCTGAAGGTTGAATAACTTATGGAAAATCCCCAGTTGCAACTTTTTCAAGAATCGAGAAGGAGAAAATACTCATAAGTAGGTATGGCAGTTGGTATGGCTTAAATGTTAAAAGTTTTTAGGTTTATTGATTGCCCATTTTGCTTATTGGTGAGAGTGAGGGGGCACTAGGCCATATTTTTCGCTGAACTCGACGAAACATTGCAATAGCCATAACTATGGCTACACAGCCTTTTTGACATTTTATATCTTTGCTCTGGCACATAACTCGAAAACCGTTACCAAATTTGTTACCAAATATTCTGATGATTTCCGCTTACAACCGAGTCGTTGCTAGGGAAATGGTACTTCGTCGTTTTTCATCCCGCAAAATTCGTTGACCATTCGTTCGAAAGCTCTCGATTTATCCAACGATATTATGTTAACTACTGCGTGGCCAACAAGCTGAGTTATGAGCATGGATATATGAATAATTGTTTACACACAGGTGATCATTTTCAATCATTGATATTGTGAACATGATTGCAACCGCTTGTTAATTTCTGATAATTTCATTGAGCTGGTGTTTTGATTATGTGATTCATAGCAGGTGATCCGAATATTGCGACAACGGTTTGATTTGTGAAGCGGTGGTTAAATCATTTTAGTTGGTAATTTCTATACTTTACACTATAGGAAGCTGTAATTCCGTATGTTGCCTCTTTAGGACATTTACTTGACTATGTCCAGGGTCCGGATCAGGTGAATGGCTCTTAAAGCTAATTTCTATGCTTTACACTCTAGGAAGCTGTAATTTCGTACGTAGCCTCTTTAGGAAATTTACCTGACGATGCCCTGGGTCCTGATCAGATGAGTGGCTCTTAAAGCTAATTTCTATGCTTTACACTCTAGGAAGCTGTAATTTCGTATGTAGCCTCTTTAAGACATTTACTTGACGATGCCCAGGGTCCGGATCAGCTGAGTGGCTCTTAGAGCTTGCATACGAGTCTGCAACTAAAGACATAAAATGTCCCAATGTGTTGCAGACTCGTATGCAAGCGTACTTTTTAACACAGAATGTGTTTTAGCCATGGACTAACTAGCCGAAAATGGAACGCGGGATGGTAACGAAATGTGTGACGTACATGATTTTCACGTACAACCGAGCCGTTGGTAGGGAAATGGAACTTCCGCAATTTTAATCGCACAGAAATCGTTCACCATTCGTTGGAAAGCTCCTGATTTATCCAACCATATTATGTTAACTAATGCGAATTGCGTGGCCATCAACCTGAGTTATGAGCATGGTTATTTGAATCAATTGTTTACACACAGATGATCATTCTCAATAATTGATATTGTCAACATGATTGCAACCGCTTGTAAATTTTCTTATGATTTTCACGTACAACCGAGCCGTTGGTAGGGAAATGGAACTTCCGCAATTTTAATCGCACAGAAATCGTTCACCATTCGTTGGAAAGCTCCTGATTTATCCAACCATATTATGTTAACTACTGTGAAGTGCGTGGCCATCAACCTGAGTTATGAGCATGAATAGTAAACAATGACGCTTGTTTGGTTGTCACTTGGTTGCGCGACAACGCAAACACATTCTGTGTTTCAATAATTTCGTCCGAAGTATGTAAATAGAGGTAACCGGGGGTCCAGGGGGCTTGCCCCCTGGCGAGGCGCGGAGCGCCGAGTTTTTTTTTTCCTGTTGCCCATGATGCCAAAACAAACAACTCCCCGAAAATTCACTTCAAAAAAGACACAAATTCACTTGTCGGAATGGCGGGAATAGAGACGTACTGAGCACGTTTTATTGACAAGAATATTGACAATAATATTGACCGTGTAGGATACGACATTATTGATGAGGATTTTGAACAGCTTCGTCAATAGGAAATATTGACAATACTGATATTGTCAATATTATTGACCGAGTAGGGCCCGCTGTAGGGTGACCATTTTATCGTTTAGCGATTGAAAGGGAGTCGTGGAAGTTGACACCGAATCATTTCAGCTGGTGAGTCTGAAGAGACGATGAGAAGAAAATTAAATGAGAAGGAGAGTCAGGACGGAGGAGGCCCAGAGACCTAATTCCCAAGGCCAAGATGTTTCATTAATGAGAAATCTTTACGGGGAGATGAGACGGCGGCGGCGGTTGTAGAGGTTGTGGAAAAGCGGTTGAGGAGGCGACCGACGGTTGTGGAGGTTGTGGAACTGAAGGGAGGAGGTTCGAGGAGGCGGCGGAGTAAAAGGAGTCGATGGAGTACAGGGGGGCGGTGGAGGACGCGTGGGGGACGGTAGGGCCGCCCCCATTGATAATTACGGAGCTGCGCGCGCAGGCCTCGTCTCATTAGCGGTTCTCATTCAGTTTCAAGCCGGAGGACAAAATTTTCATTCATGGAGTTGAGGGGCGGGACGACTCCCGCGAGCGCCTTCCGAGCGTGTCGGGTCCGACGCCGAAAACCAACTTTTCATACCGGTAAATTTTTTTCGAATTTCTCAATTCATAGAACAGTTATGCATCAATGTTTAATATTCGGGTCTTTTCTGTTATATCCCCGCATTTACAAACTTTTTTCTTTAGAATGGGGATTGATCGAATTAGGGTTGCGAGATCTACTTTAATTTAAAGTATCCTACTTTAGTTTTGTTCAAAAGACTGTATACTTTATAAAAAATTTAAAGTAGACCAAAATTCTTTATATTTGAAACGAAGAAGAAAAGTTCAGCCCCCGCACCTACTTACTAGTCAAGGACCAGGTTCCCATACCTACCTACACCAGAACTAGGTACCTACCTGTATAGACGAAAATTGGTCTAGGGTCGCTCACGTATACTCGGGAAGTCGAGAAGGCTGACCATCTTCCGCCGGGCGCTCAACCCCATACACCACAACAGCAACGATCGGTTAAATGATTCTGTTTACTTTGTGGATGTCATCTGTCATGATAATGTGATACCCTGGGTCTGTTCTGTACGTGATACCTATGTGATGAGGATTCTTTCAGCCATAGTGGTTATTTTTAATGAGTAGGTGCGTATATACGATGTTGTTTGCTTAAACTAGTGGAAAATGACTCCAAAAAGAAAGGCTCGGTTTTTGTAGTACCTCTTCTTCTTTAGCTATGTCATCGGTACAAGTAGGTAGACGTAGGTCCACCTAGGCCGAGGCTAGGGGTGGGGCTACACCTTGTGTGCAGATGCTGAATTAAAAACTCGGCGCTTTGCGCCTCGGCGGGGGGCTCCGCCCCCCTGCACCCCCCGGTTTATTTCTTTTTCCATACTCTGTATGAAATCATAGGAACACAGAATGTGTTTTTGCTTGGTTGCTTGGTTGCACGTGAATAATAACAATATTTGGCAATAATAAAATAAATAATTGTTAGACATTTAATTTGGTCTAAAACCCTATAAATATTATATAAATAACTACAAGAAAAATACTATATAAATTGAGAGCTTTCCAACGAATGGTGAACAATTTCTGTGCAATGAACACTGCGGGAGTTCTATTTCCTTACCAACGGCTTGGTTGTACGTGAAAATCATTATAAAAGGCGCATAACGGTTTTTTCTGTCGGTTTTTTGTGACGATTTTTTTTCGGTAGGTCATCGCAAAAACACATTCTGTGTTAATACCTTAGTGTGTAAATCGAGAACGTTAACTTTAATGTATACTTTAACTTTCATTGAAATACTTTATTTTTCCTTGGTTGCAGCCGGGATATACTTAATGATCCGAAAAACTCTGGCAACCCTAGCCAAAAACCAACTTTTCATACCGGTAAATTTTTTTCTCAATTCATAGAACGGTCATGCAACAATAGATAATAGAGAGTTCCTAATACAGTAGTATGCAAATTAATCTGAACAGAGTAAAAACTCAACATTTTATTAAAACTCCATTTTATTACCATCACATTCGCAATCAGTATGAAATATGCCCTTCTTTAGCTTTTATTACTTCCCTAACACGACTCGGCATGGATCTGATTAGTTTTTGTCATATGTTTTTGAGTTCATCATCATGGAATCACACCTTAATCACGTTACAAATCATGAGGATTTTCGTCGTATTATCCGAATTTGTGGTGAAAGAAGAAAATATTTCTCTAATTTTAACCAAAGATCCTCATTTTTAGACAAATCGAGCTTTGTTCAGATTAATTTGCACACCCAATACAGAATCCCAATTGAAAATCTCAGGGCTATCATAAAGAGCAGGCTGAGAAGAATGGATAATACGACGAAAATTCTCATGATTCGTAACGTGATTAAGGTGTGGTTCCATGTGATAAACTTAAAAACATATGTCAAAAACTAATCAGATCCATGACCAACCGTGTTAGGGAAGTAATAAAAGCTAATGAGCGCATATTTCATACTTATTGTGAATATGATGTTGATGCTGTGTTCGGTTAATTTGCACACTACTGTAGATCCGTAAAACACAATACGTCCGGCCCCGTACTTCTGACGCAATGAGTTACGATGACGCATCCTTCTGTACAGATACGTTAACTGATCGCAATCCGGAAAAAAAATGCAATCGTCTAAAATAACCTCCTTCTATGGACTCAAATAACCTCCTAGGAATAATTTCCTCCTTCCATGGATTTAGCGTTACAACTAGATCCGTTAAGGACTTGACGTGACTTTAAGGTGCGGTAAAGTTTCTCGTTACCGCACGTCGTATTGAGACCGACGGATCTCTAGGAACTCTCTACTTAATATTCTTCATTCCGAATGCATTTACGTCCCATTCATCGTTACGTACATACCAGGGAGCGTTCACAATTAATCTCAGTATACGATTTTGTAGCACTTGGATTTTGTTAATCTGAGTAGCACTCACTGATATCCACAGGCCACTGCCTTACAGCCAGATCGGGCGTATTTAAGCGTTTTATACAGTATTAGCTCTAGGTGCAAAGAGAGCTTAGGGTGGCTGAGTAGCGGTTTTAGTTGAGAAAGTCTGTTCCTGATTTTAATTTGGAGGGTGGTGATGTGTTGATGCCAAATTACTTCTTGATCCAAAGTTATTCCTAGATATGTCACTTTGTTCTGAGTTGCAATAGTGGTTCCGTTTATTGTAATGTTTGGAACAGATAAATTTTTCCTGTCAGTGAATGGGACTAGTGATAATTTGTTAGGGTTGATGGCTATTCTCCATTTGGTTGACCAGTCAGTGATTGCGTCAGCAGCATGCGTAATATACTGATACGTCATACTATTAGGTACTAAATTGTTAATAAAATAATCAGTTTCGAGTAGGTACATTTGTTTTACTAAGTTTTTCTTCGTTTCAATATACTCGAAGTTATCAAACCGAGTTTAATTAAAATGTTACCTTTAAGATCTAGTTTGGTTAACAAGCTGGGAAATTACTGTGAAGCTTCGCTCCATTCGTATAGACGGACGGTAGTTATGATTATTCAGCTGTGGAATTGTCTCCCTGTATAATTTATACGATGGGCTACTCCAAGCGTGTTACTTCATAATTTCAAACAAAATTTAGATGGTGCGGTTTCGTTCGCCGTAATCCCTTCATAATATTCCACCGGCTACCTGCGAGCTGAGGCACACAACCCTTTTTTTTTATCTCCGAAAAAAATAGGGTGAAACATTTTGGTGATCCGCCCATCCGTGATTATTTAATAGCTTTCGTCCCCCGTAAAACCCCTATTGTGGAGAAAAAAACCTTCCAGAAAGCAATATGAAACATAATTTATGCTCGGCATGTTAATGTAAAAAGGTTTGATAGAAAGAGAGGAGTAGAATAGGGTAGAGGACGGGTTGGAGGAGGAGGGAAGTGATGATAATGCGGGTAAAGAGGTTGGGTAACCGATTTTTTTTTAGTTGGGTCCGCCCAGTGCACTTTTCAACGTATAGAAAGCACCGATGCATCTGGCGGGTTATTATTTCTTTCAAGCGTATTCAAAATATGCATTGTTGTTCTTTCGGGGCTTTGGTTTTCTAAATTCGGTTCACTTAATGAAGGGAGATAATGCTGATATCCATCGGTGTCACCCCGTAGGATCTTAGTTTCTCAATAACCCAAAGGCTAGCGGAAAGTAATGTTCCCTGCGGAAAAAGAAAGAAAGAAAAAAAAAACAACATTTTTATGTGAGCCTATTGGTGTGAGACGAGTTTAGACTCACTGTAAACTTAACTACTGGCCAGAACATTACATTTATCATTTGACTAGCCTGAATTGATTAACTCCGAATTATTTCATTTCATATTTACTGCTAACTTAAATTATAAAAATCGGCTTAAATTCGGTTCCTCAAGTTTCTAACAGTTTTGATGCCCGACTCGAAAAGTTTTCGAATAATTAAAAAAATCTGAATTCAAATGAATTAGTTAGTAGGTAGACATATGATTCCACTAGGAATGGGGGAATTAGTGGAAAGGGAAGGGGTCGATCATTTTTCTGTGACCTCTTCATTTCCCGAACAATATTTATAGAAAGCGTGGAATCAAATGCAGGACATACATTTTTGCATCCGTTCCCATTTCCGGTAGTTCCTGACTCGAATTTTGGTTTAAAGAACTCCTCTGGATTTCCAACCAGATCTACATTAGGATTCGAATTTGGACGACCCAATGAGTTAAACAGGGAAGTACAGCCATAATTTTATTGTAAATTTGAAAAATCATAAAAAAGCTGATTTTGAACGTTTTTTTTCCATTCTTAATTTTACAAGGTAATAAATGAACAGAAGCTTTTTATTTTATTACCTTTCTCGTAATTATTTAGTCACCTAATACGCGTTTACTGGTGAAAGGCTGGGATTAGGTTACTCAAAATTGGCTCAATCCCTAGTACCTGGTCACATACTTAGGTACATATTTATCAGTACAATATTATGACATAAAATAAATATATGCATACATTCTACTCAAATTACGGAGTGTATTTGAGCTTATTCGGTGTGATAAAGGTTTAGTTTCCTAGGTAGATAAGGATAATGTCATGTTAATCAGATTAACCCCTCCCCCCCTCCACCATCCCATTCCCATCCCATTTGTTTCGCTATCATCATAGAAATCGTTTTGAATTCGTTGAAATCAGAAAGAAAAAATTTTTTCGTCAGCGAATATTGTATTAAGACGACGTTTTGCTCTACTTTAAATACATATATCATATCATATCATGACTCATGTTCTTCACCAATCAGCATTGAATTTTCGGATTTAGGTTCTTGAGAGTTGGTCTATAGATTAAAAAGCTCAACCAGGCCGACGTTTCAATTTATCGGTAAATCATCTTCAGGGCATAGATGATAGATTTGTCAGTCAGTAAGTTGAGCAATGAACCCTAAAACCCTTTTGTTGTTTATCTATGATTTAACAAAGTTGATGTTCATGTTTTGTAGGACTATACAGAATAAACATGCATCATTTAATTGCTTACCGACAACTAGGGACCCCCGACGGAGAGTCTGCTCCAGAATTTTTACTAAGGGATTGACTGCTTGATGTTATGTAATTTTGAGATGCGAGCTTACGAGCATCCACCACCAAACTATACACATCATTCTGACCTATTATATGTCCTACTAATCTGAATTTTTACTGAGGGATTGACTTCTTGATGTTATGTATTTTTAAGATACGAGCTAGCAAGCATCCAGTCCAATAAACTATATACATACTTCTAATGTATTAGGACAGTGCCAACACTGCTGTGTTGCTAAATCTATCCATAACCGTTCAAGGCACATTCAGGCTTCATGGGGAATGTCCGTGTGAAGGTGCTATCCGACCGTAGTCCCAAAAATTTGAAATTTATTCAAGTAAACATTCAACTTTAGGTTTAATTCGAATTTAAAACAATAAGAAACGACAAAACACCCAGACATTCGTCAGCGTGGTTGGTGTGGAATAGCCCAGAAAATGGGAACCAGGGAAGATAGGAGTTAGGAAGGATACAAATGTAGATTATAGCTTTATTGTGGTCACACATTTATTTAAAATTTAGATTTTAGTACATTGACTGCTAATTGAAATTAGGTTTCACGCGGATGGGTACAGTGGAATAGAACCAAGCACGCATTTCCTCCGAAATCGGCAGATGCTTTCAGGTTGCCTAAAACCACCCTTTCGGAATCGAATCTCCGAGACCTTTCGAAAAACTGCGGAAGAGAGGGCTGTTCCACCCCGAACCCCCTCCCTGAATAATAAAGAGAAATAGGGGCCTTGTGAAGGCTGCGGCATAAATTATACTTCACGGCTCATAAGCCTCGAGTGGATGTGTGCAATCAAACAACGTTACTCGCTCATCCCTCTCTCTCCACCTCGCGGCCGTCCTACCTCCTCTCTCTTTCTCTTTTGAGTTATTCCCATTCGTCAAATTCCGTTCTCACAATACCTTTTTTTTCCCTCTTCGTGCGTCTCGCATAATAAAAAAGGGTTATTTTCCGCGATCAGTGTGAAGAGAACGCCGAGCCACCATGTGTCTCTTCTGTCTGTCCCGAACACCCGTGACTGAATGGCATATTAAATTAACCCCTATGAAGCTGGTTGGCTTGGAGTACACAGGAAGTTAACCATGAAAATTCCTCTTCACGGAACACAAATATTTTCGGTGCTCAAAGGCTGAAAATACCTACAGTTACTTGTTAGATCTTCTCCAGTAGTTACTGACAGAACCTTAGAATTGGTAGAATTTGGAGTCACTGGTGCTTACTTACATGTGATGATGCACACATTGCTCTTGCAATCAATCAATTCTTATTGTATAAATCATATTGGATTGTTACAAGAGTTCCTTGCAAATAATATTTGTTACGTATTTTTTAAAATATATGTACATAAGCATCGCACAGGTGAAAAGAAATGATTATTGATATCTTGATTTGCAAAAGATAACAAAAGAGAGGTATATACTTTACGAACCAACTTGAAGAGTCTACGAGTACTACCTATTGTAAGTATTATGAAAAAAAGTAAATGTCAAAAGAATAGCAGACATTTGTGATGAAACCAGCAGTGCGATTTCCAGAAGATTCCACAGCTAATTCCTTGGCCACACTCAAAAATCACTTTGCGCGAAAGCTCTTACCATCAGAGATTGTAAGGTGTATTAGTATGGAGCCCCCATCTTAGCCCGGCAGTCATTGAAGTCCAATAGCTCAGCCAAAAAACTGAAAATTCTTCTTCACGGAACACCAATATTTTCGGTAGGTATTCAGAGGCTAAAAATACCTATAGTTACTTGTTAGCTTTTCTCCGGTTGTAAGTGACAGAACCTTAGAATTGGTAGAATTTGGAGTCATTGGTGCTCTCTTACATGAGATGATGCACACATTGCCCTTAAATCTGCACAACCCTCAGCTGCTTCCATTCTCAAATATAATTTCATAGATAAGTTATCACTATTTCTATGGAAAAGTATAATGCAGTAAAATATCTTTGGACCTCTGACGTCTAACTTCACTTGTAGCTAAATAAGCGCTTCACAAATGGGAGGAATATGTGTGGACACAGACATTTGGCCATCTGCCTACTCACAGTTTTTAACGCCTTTTCAAAGGCAAGGAAGAGCGCCATAATGGCTTCACAACTTGCGTTTTAGTGTTTGCGATATTAGTGTTGAAGGCATGTGTATTGAAATATGTTTCATCTTACAGGTAGAACGTAAACTAAAACATTGCTGATCTGAACTAAAAGGTTGCTGATTGACAACAAAAGTATGCATAGTATGGATGAAAGGGCATTCAGGCATTCGGGGCAATGACTTTGTAAACCCATTAGCTTTGAAACAAGCAGCTTTCTTAGCATCCCCTTCAGAGATCAAAATCCCTCCAAATGATATGAAGAGCTTAATCAAGAAACTTTACCAGAAACTACAGAAGCAATTTGAATCAAATCCAACAGCAACATGGAACAATAGTACTGAACCAGTACTGATGATGTGCCATCATCACTGAGTGAAAAAGCAAGCGAAGCAAGCGAACATCCTCTTGAAGGTGTCAGACGTGCCGACTTTTTCCCGGGGCGAACCTTTGCTGTTCTTGTTCATATTGATGGACACGTTCTTGATTGTCAGATGGTGTTGCGGGACCTGGGTGTACTAGTTGATGTTCAACTGAGCTTTTCGAATCGTATTGGTCCATATGCTATAAGGCAATAAGGATGTTGGACTTCTTGTAGAGAACGACATCAGATTTTACTAATGCCATGACCCTGAATCATCTATACACTGAACTTGTTCGATCCACGACTGAATATTGCGCTATAGTTTGGTCGCCTTTTAAAAATATAGCTAGAGTTAGATTGGAGAAGATCCAGAATAAATTTCTAAGATTTTTAGCATATAGAGTGGGAAGCCGATCACTAGTGACTCGTTCCATGAAACAATGATGGACATAAGTAATCTGACTCCGTTAAATACAAGACGAAGCTAGATTGATGCAGCATTCGTTGACAAGCTATTCAATCGTGAAATCGACTGTCCCTCATTCTTATCCTCATTTAATTTAAATGTCCCCGACTACAACATGCGCCACCATATCATTTTTTCTATTCCTCATACCCACACTAATTATTTACTAAATAGCCCTGTAACTAGAATACAGATACATATAAATTATTTAGCTTCATTGCTCTAAGATTTAGATCTATTCACCTCCGGTTTAAGTTACTTTAAGAAGCAGGTTTTGTCCCTAGTTTAATAATTAGTTAGTTCGGTTTTGCTTTCCAATGTCCTGTAACCCTTCTTATTGAAATTCGTTTTAATAGTTGATTTATTTATCCTGTACCTAGTAATTTTAGTTAAGTTTAAGAAATTACATGAACTCCAGCATCCATTTCATGAACTTTTATTATTATTTTTTATTTTTATTTAGCATTGTACAGTTATACATTTTGCCATACATTACAGCATACAATATTTCACTAATCACTTATTCCCACATGTATGTACAACAGTTTACAAACAGACTTAGCTTACCTCATACATAAACTTTCAAAGTATGGACAAATTTATAAATTAAGTGTTGACACTCCTTAATTAATAGTAGTAAATAATTGAACGGGTGATCTAAGTAGAAGTTAACATCTTCGAACAACTTTTGACGTTCAGCACTGTATGCAGGGCACAGCATCATCATGTGCTCTAATGTTCCTTCTTTCTCTTCACATGCTTGTCACACTGGTATATTCAGGATACCCATTGTGTGTTTGAAATATGAACACAGCCCATGATTAGAACGGAGTCTGTTCATCAATACTATCAATTCTCTTCTCGAAAATTCCTTAAACCAAGGAACCCTGGGTGGTATAGAATTGATTTTTTTTATAGAATAGGCCCTTACTGGACGCTCTATACAAACGGCTCCACTGCTTGCGGTGGTGCCTATTTATGGAGAGGTACAAATCCTCCTTAGGTATTCTTAAATCAATACACCTGCCGTTCATTCCCCCTTCTTTGGCTATATTATCAACATTTTCATTAAACCCTATCCCACAATGCGCCTTAATCCATACAAAGTGGACTGATATTCCTAATGTATCAAGTTCTAATAATTTAGTTAATATGCTGCCTATCAATAGATTGCGCGAGCTCTTCGTGGTTTTCCTTTTAAAAGAGTAAGGGCGCTAAGAGAGTCCGAGAATATTGCTATACCTGAACTCCCTATAGTCTCAAGTTCTGGGACAATGTATTCCAAAGACCGTAGAATAGCATTCACTTCCGCTGTGAAACTATAACACTGAGGGCCTAACTTGTATTTCTCGTAGTGGGAGTTCGTTACATCTAAAAATGCGCAGTTAATAGCATCCAAATCCTTAGAACCATCAGTGAATGTCGTGAATCGGTCAAGTCATGAACTTTTCTGTTTTGTTATATTATCTATTTTTCGTCATGCATATCGTAATTGGGCTTCGCCCGTATCTATTAAAATGAACAAACTCGGTAGCCAATGATAAATGTCGAACTCAGTTCGACAGGTCCATAACACCGTTGAAGCAGCCGCATTCGACATTGGGATATTAACTCGTATTTCCCCGCATAATATTTCAGTAAGGAGAGAGGGAAAGGGGAGGAATAGCGATCAGTTCCCGTGTTGCTCTCCTGCCTCGCGTTTCCACACTCGTAGAGTATAATGTACCGGAAAATTGAGACTCCCCCCCACCCCAGCCGTCTCATAGCACCCTTACACCACCCATATCCGCCTTCAGATGAAAAATAGAGAAAAACTCAATCTTATTCCTTAAAAAGAAAAAAAAAGAAGAGAAAGAGAAGAGGAAAAGGAATAGGGAAGCATGGTTGACGGGGGGTTGGTGGTTGGAGGGGGAGTTAACGTTAACAACTTTTATTTTCTTTCAAATGGAAGGCACTTGGGCTCTTTTTTTGATAGATGTTTCCTGTCCCGGCCAGTCGCACCATTGAGTTATGTCTGCGGTGAAATGAACGCCTACAAAATTGAATCTTCTCATCCGAACCGTTTTCACCTCTCCATTAGTTACGAGGTTAACACTCGATGAGTTCAGTTGTTAAGTTGTACGCATTCTCCCATGCATTCTCAGATGCAATAAGCTATTCTTCAAATTCTACAGTGAATGGAGAGTTTTGTATTTCTGGTATAGGTATTTCTCGTAAACACGAAAACAAGCTGTTAGAGCGAGCACGATGAATGCTAACCTTTTTGCATCGATTTCTTGTAGCGTTTTCGTAAGCCCTAGAGAAGGAGAACTCTTATTGAGACGTTAACATGACTCTTGTAGTGAATCACTGCTCAATACTCAATTTTCACAGTAGAAAATTTCAAATATATAACATGAAGTAAGAAACAACGACCGCTTACCTCTACATCATAGGAAAAAGATTCAGCCGTGAAGAACACAAATCTTTAAAAAGTGTAAAATGAACCTTGAAACGAAATCTTGAGAATGAAAAAGCTGAAATCTTCGATAAAACGTAGAAAGCAAGAACAAAATGTCGCTAATGACCGTTCTGGTTGAGGTGCGGGGAAAAACACGAAAGAAAGACAAATACAATCTATGGTTGAACCAATAACAATAAACGGTACGGGGAAAATTCATTCGATTTTGTCGGATGTGTGCGCGTGTGTGTGTGTCTATACCAACTGCATGATAGTTGCTAAGTTGATGCTAAGTTAATTCCGAAAACGCTGAGCATGAGTAAAGCTAACTCTTCTCGTCCCGAAAAGCGTTTCCACGTTACGAAAACCTCTGCTCATTTCCGAAAGGCCATTTTCGTAAACGAGAAAATGAACACGAGAAGTACAAAACTCCCTAATATAGTTACGGAATTTCATTTCCAGGGTGTGTAATGTATTCAACACTATTAACACACTTTCAGTCTCATCTAGGTGTGTTAGTCCAGGAGCCAAGGCCATAATAGAAAGTAATTTCAGGAGAAAGTTTGAGATTAGATTTTTAAAATTTAGTCCATTTTTAGTGGGAAAATCATTGTCTACCATTTCAAAATTGGTGAAATACAAAATGGCGGCCTCATAACAAATGACTTAATTTGCCCATTTTAACGTTTTTCTCTAATAATTCCTGAACCGTGCATTCGAGACAAATTTTTATGAATAGCAAAGATGTAAAGATTAATCAAAGCGATTCGACTCAAAAACTATGAATTGTCTAGCGAAATATGGGAATTGAGAACAATCGAAAATCGGGCTAATTTTCGTAGGATCCTTTCCTCCGCCCGCCTAGACTTTTACCATTCAAAATCACTTAAGATGCCTTAATATTGGTCTGATTCAGGTCTGCCGAACCTCACTCGATTCGGGGTTAAATAATTTCCGAGGTTCATATAGAGCAAGTTTTTACTCAGACCGTTTCAAGTTTGCTCAAACTTTGGAATGTATTTCATCTTGAGTGGAATGAGCTTTGGCAGACTGAAAACAGATCAGAATCAACGCTACTGCGTGATTTTGGAGGGCAATAGTCTAAACGGATTGAGGAGTGGCCATGTCAAAACCTTTCTTATGAAGTCCGGGACCTGAGCACCGTCAATATACGTGTTGAGGAGTCTAGATACGAAATCACAGCTTCAAAGAGTCAATAGCGTAGGAATTGCCTTTAGGAGCTATTCAGCTGATCCGGACCCTAGGCGCCGTCAGCTATAAGTGTTGAGGAGTCTAGATACTAAATCACAGCTCAATACGGTATTATAGCTACGTCTAAAAACTAAAAACAAGCGATTAAAAAAGCATGTCGTGTCGCTCGGAAATTCGGCCAAAAGTCATGTCAATCATTAGTGAATCGGCTAATAATCGGATAATATTGTTAACCCTATTGGCTAGGCGTGGTTCTCAGAACAAAGTTGTCGCAGTTCATTTGATTACAAAACATAATGAACCTTTGGTGTGAACTTTCAAACTCACCCTTAGCCTGGGAATCGACTTGATGTTTGAACCCAGAGAGGAATATTCGTTTTTTTCTTTTCATCGAACTTCCCTGGCATAATGAAGCTCCGCATTCAAAAACGA
Source organism: Adelphocoris suturalis (assembly GCA_030762985.1). Lineage (NCBI taxonomy): Eukaryota > Metazoa > Arthropoda > Insecta > Hemiptera > Miridae > Adelphocoris > Adelphocoris suturalis. The sequence goes on along the minus strand of CM061040.1, from coordinate 171,277,805 downwards.
CCACCTTGACCTAGTTACAGATGATTCTTCTAAACAGGTGCAAAAGATCGAACATGAATCGGAAGAAATATTGAATAACTGCAGGGCGCTCGATAAAGGGCAAGACGGCAGACGAGAAGGGGTTGTCTCCAGCACAAAACATCTGATTTCCCTAAAGGTGCCCTACCTACCGCCTAGATGCCCCCCCAGGTATAGTTTGCTCTGCGACCCCTATTAATCAAGGTCATTCGATACCTGAAGAAATTTATAGGATGCTCCTCTTCAGAACGTCGAACCCCCGATAACCCTTTTTTCGGTAACAGGGGTCGGATTTTTTGTTGTTACAGACGTGGGGTGGTTTTTCTCGTACGAGACGGGGAAGAAAGGCTAAACAAGCATCTTTCGAAATAACAGGTGGCCTGCGACAGATCAGGTAGTCTCGTACTTACGCCGTTTGTTTAATCTTCGAAGGGATCCAATCAATTCTGGCTAAAACTAAAACAGTGTCAGTAGTTAAATATATATTTGAATATAATTGAATTCGATTTTAGGAAGTCCCTCTGAAGCTAGGTAATATTAGCAAGGCTTCGCATATTATAGGAAGGACGCCCTATTAAAATTGAAAGACTGTGACGCACTTTTAGCGAATTTTTGAAGAAAATTAAAAATGTGTAACATGTGATTTTTTGAAAAAATTTTACGCAGAAATCCGTTTCAGGCTATTCTGAATCATATTCTGAAGTTTAACGCATTTTTAGCGAATTTTCGAAGAAAATTAAGCTATTACTCTCGCCTCAAAATTTGTAGAATGTGAATTTTTGAAAAAATTTTATGCAGAAATCCGTTTCAGGCTATTCTGAATTATATTCTGAAGTTTAACGCATTTTTTTATGTATGTATGTATATATGTATGTATGTATGTATGTATGTATGTATGTATGTATGTATGTATGTATGTATGTATGTATGTATGTATGTATGTATGTATGTATGTATGTGTCATTCCAGACGATAACTGTCCGTAGAATTGTGCTAGAAACTTCAAACAAATTTTAAAATGTTAAGGACACGAAACGAAAGTTCAAGTTCGTTGGCCAGCATGATCGGATTACATCTTCGGGTTGAAATTTTCAAAAATGTAGTCAAAATTTTCAAAATAGCCTGTTTTTTGCGATTTGTTGTGCGAAATAATTTTTTCAGCATACTAACATGTGGTATATTTGGAATCAGCGTAAAATTTCCTATAAGAATATGTATCAAGTTTTCAAAAATTTCAAAGTTGAAAAATCAGTCAAAAATCAAAATAATCGAAGATTTCTTCAAAAATTCGCTCATGGGGTCATGCTGCATGACTGGACTTTTTATGGATTGTATTCGTGTAATCGCCGACAGACGAATACGATTACACGAATACGAATATAATCGCAGTTGACTCAGAATCAACGAATAATTATCGCGATTACGATCGTATTCGTATTCGACGATAAGATTATGCCCAACACTGTTCATAGATTATGCTAACAATGACACGTAAAAATTTTAAAGTTTCCCATTGTCGCGGCCTAGCCATGAACCATGGACTCAATAGATTAGGTAGTTTTCAAAAGAATTAAAAATAATTTACCGAAATCACTAAAAGTGTAAAGGTAGTTAAAAAGAGAACAAACCCCGCGGGAAAAAGTGTTGGTTTAGGACTGCACTTGACAAGCAGTTGATTCATTCCACTTTGGCTGGCATTCATTGCTCAATTTTCTAATTGGTTTATGAAGGCCCTCCTTTTCTACGCACCTGATCTAAAAGCTCGTTTTTGACTAAATAGATCCTTGAGCTCAAATTTCTACTCAGTTGGGGAACGATTACTATTGTCAACTAAGCTGATCAAATAATTCAGATTTTGATTCAGCCATTTTACCAGCCTAATTTTCGATTCCATTGATCTCAGACTCAAAATCAGTTTAAACGAAAGCCTCATCTTCTAACGAGCCGATTCGATACCTTTTTTGGCACAGTTGAACTTGTTTTTTTTTTTTTTTTTTTTTTTTTTTTTTTTTTTTTTTTTTGCATCAGTTACAAATTACACTATACAGCCAACACTAAGTAATTGTTATGAAATATATACAATACATATAGCTACAGTAGTACATGAAACTTGAACATTTGTTTATACTTCAGTTTTTTCCCATTGATGTTATTTATTTATTATTTTTAAATATTAGTACGTATTTATGTCTTTACTTTGTTTTTGGATAAACTGTCACTCAACACAGATTTCACTGAGAATTCGTATCACAGCTTCAGACCGCACGCTTGTAGGATGTTGAATAGAGCAGTGTATACTGGTGGAAGTTGGGAGCATAGTGCGATGTCGAGATTATATGGTCGATAGTTCTTTTTCCCACTTGTGGAACAACGTGGCTCTTTGGTTGGGTGCCTTGGTGTACTCCATAATCAGGTGACCTGCAGTTTCTTCTGTTTGGCAAGTGGAGCATAAGCCAGTTTCCTCCTGATCAATGCGGTACAGGAATGATTTGGTGACGGTCACCCCGCTTTTAAATCGTATAATTGCCTAATAAAATTGTTTTGGTAGGCCAGCGAAGGATGGATGGGAGTGCCATAGTGTTGGTAATGTTGCAGGGAACAAGGTAGTGCAGCGTCGGCCAGAGGGATAAGTAGAGTGCCATTCTTGCCATCGAAGGAGGCACTGAGCTTTAAACATGCGACGTAGATCGGAGGGTGGGTATATGGTCCAATATCTGGTGGGGTTCGGTTGGGTTGTCGCAGTTTTTGCAGCCCTGTCTGCTTTCTCGTTGCCTACCAGACTGTTGTGTGCTTTTATCCAGCAGAGTAGTGTGGTCTTTCCAGTCTTTCGCAGGTGCCATATGGTTTCCAAAATATTGCCTTCAATATCGATGATATTGGAAAAGAGATTAGTGAGCGACATTTTGGTTAAAACATTCATGCTATCGGTCAGTATTAGTACCTTTGAATAGTGTTGGGTGTTCTGTTTTGCATACTCCAGGGTCTTTGGAGACAATGCTACCTACCTTCCTTTATTTTCAAAGTAGGAACGCAATAGGAACACAACATTTCATGATTCTAATCAACTTACCTACTTAGTGTACATGTTCATATACAAACACTAAAAGAGGCTTTTAAAGGTCTCACATCGCTCATATTATTGCTTTTGAGGTAAAAATACGAGTAGCTCTCCAGAGGTGAATCATACACACGTGTTGTAAAAGTAAAAGTTAGAAGGCCCAAAACAAAATTTTATTCTTTAAAACTGCTACAACCTGATGAGATTGACACTGAATAAGCCGCAGTGGCCAATGAAGGCTGCAGTGAGGGAGATGCTACCTACAGCTAGTGAAAATATACTGAGGGACGAAAATACGTAAAGGGGGTTGCGGTTTGTTGAATTAATGAATGGCACAACCCCTGCCCCTTCATCCCCTACCATCGCTACTTTAACCAACGCGGAAAAACCCCCTTTTTTCTGGAATTAATGAGTTGGAACTTCAGTCGTTCAAACTGCAGGTTTTGTGATTTTTTCCACCGAGAAAAAACCAACAAATTGATTCATCCCCAAGCCCTTGAACGGATTTGACGGAAATATGCGGAAAAGAATGATTTCGAATAAATATGCCTTTTCTGAAAGGGAGATTATTCGTTGTTATTATAGGTTTTTCTGGACCGTATTTTTTAATATGGAATATCATTGTTGCTCGACCATTATTATTTTTCTTTTGAATGAATGCCCTTGAACATTCACAATGTATTATACAGTTTCATTCTAGTTAATAAGAACGACGCAAAACTAAAATAATAACAGAACTTTTTACGAAATTCAAAATGGAAGCCGAACCATGCCTCCTGGGTTTTCCCGTGGTTACGAATAAAGTTGATAAATCTGAGTTCAATTTTCAGAAAAAATAAACTCAAACTTCAACCATCATTACATATTTTTTAATTTATATATTATGTTTATATGTGTACTGTATTTGCAATAATAGTTTACGTCAAATGTTGAGTACTAGTTAATGAAAAAAAATTAAGGAATTAATGGAGAGGAAATATAAACGGTAAAAGTGAACTATTTTACAACTTCGCTATTAAATGTTTTATTACTTTGCTTATTATTCTACAAGAGCAATTCAACTATCCACTATTACACTGCCCTATCATAGCCTCCACGTACTAAATGGTTTAACCCGATCGTTGGTATACCTCTTCTTCTTGTCATTCGACTTAAATCATAATGAGCAAATTCAACAGAAATACAAGAAGTTGGTTGATCTTGCAGGTGAAATCCGCACAATTCCTGAAAATGTTAAGACTTGAGTGAGAATCGATGATGATTTATGTTTCATGAACGTCTCGTACGTTCGAATTTCATAGATCATCTTATAGAGGGTAATGTGGGACCTAACCTCCATAATTCTAGAAGAATTTATCAACATCGGTTACCAATTTATGAAGTTTCATAGGTATGTCTCAAAATTTCACGTTTCTGAATCCGGAATGAGACTGATCCTAGTTTATAAAACATGCTATTGTATTTTACATTCGTAAAGGGATGTTCAAGATGATAGGTATCGTTCTGAGCTTGTTGTAGGAATGTCTCCCTCCCCCTCTCCATGTATTGTAATACTCAACGAGACTGAGATAGTACTGAATTAAACTACCCACAGAAACGATCAGTGAAGGCAAAGGGGCCAGAACATGGAGAGAAATCAACAATTTTTCGACGCTTCACAAAGTACCGTTTCGCAATTTTCACACCCACCAATCGATCATTGACTTTCAGGCCCTTCAAACCATTATCTTCCGTACATTCACCAGGAAATCAGGTGATGTTGTATGAAAGCTGCTTTTGTATATTATGTCTTTACTTACTCATTTCCGACTTTTCGTAATGATGGTATATAGCATCATCAGGGGATCTGAGGACAAAGAGTAGATAATCAGTATCTGAACTCTCACCACAAAGCCAAAACATCTCAGTACCTGCCGAATTCTAAACCAATATACTCACAGACATTCGGAAACTTGAACAATCCATGTCAACCGGTTCAGGAAGGTCTGTATCACTCACCACTGCAGTCTTCAGAATGGGAATTCTACTCATTTTAAAAGAAACCATTAGCGCCATATATTTGTTGAAAAATTATCCTAGTTATTCTGTAAATTATAACAATACATATAAATAAAAGGCAATATTTTCATAAAATTTTGACGAAAATGGTTCAGGTGTTGCCAATTTTTTTCCTCGATAATTTGGTTAATGTGGAGCAAAGTTGAGGACAATTCCTGAAGCTGTGTTCAGATTTGGGTGAGAATCGATGATGATGTATGTTTTAAGAACGTCTCGTACGTTCGAATTTCATAGATCGTTTCATAGGGGGTAATGTGGGACCTAACCTTCATAATCCTTGAAGAATTTATCAACATCGGTTACCAATTAAGGGAGTTTCATAGGTATGTCTCAAACTTTTACGTGTGTGAATCTGGAATGAGACTGATCCTAGTCTATAAAACATCCTACTGTATTTTACATTCGTAAAGAGTTGTTCAAGATGATAGGTACCTATATAAAAAATATAAAACTACGGTATCGTTCTGAGAGTGTTGTATTAATGTCTCCCTCTCCCTGTATTGAACTACTCAAGGAGACTGAGATAGTACTGAATTATACTACCCTCAGAAATCGATCATTGAGGACAAATGGACCTGAACATAGAGAGAAATCAACAATTTTTTGACTCATCACAAGGTAACGATTCGCAATTTTCACACCCATCAATCGATAATTGACTTGCAGGCCCTCCAAATCTTCTGTATATCCACCAGGAAATCAGGCGATGTTTTATGAAGGCTGATTTTGCAAACTATCTCTTTATTTACTCATTTCCGACGTTTCGTAATGATGTGATATGGCTTCATCAAGGGATCTGAGGACAAAGAGTAGGTAATCAGTATCTGAACTCTCACCACAAAGCCAAAACATCTCAGTACCTGCCAAATTCTAAACTAATATACTCACAGACATTCGGAAAGTTAAACAATCCATGTCAAACGGATTCACCACTGCAGTCATCAAAAGGCAAAATGGGGATTCTAGTCATTTTTAAACAAACCATTAATGCCAAATATTTTTTGAAAAATTATCGTAGTTATGCTATAAAATATATTCATTTTAACTTATTTTGTATATACAACAACAACAACCCTTCTTCCAATAGGAGCTATGATAAAATCATTTTTAAAGAAACTGCAACAACACTAACAAAACTGGAATTTTATAAAGTACTATTTTGACTAGAATTTCTATAACTGCACAAATACTTAAAACATTTTGAACTAAACTTTCAATAACAAAAAGCTCATGTGGCAGTTGAGTCGGTAACAACCTTCACCAAACAGTGTTGCCTCAACTTTCCAGTGATCATCCTAACAGTGTTGCCACAACTACCGCAAAGAAAGTTATTGGCACCAGTGGTATATTTTTCAACTTTTTGAAATTGCTTGATTTTTCTAATAGACAAAAAAAGTTATTATTTAATGCCTTCAAGTTATTTTTCCTATTATTAAAAACCTTTTCACCTCCTTTAAAGTTTTAAATATTTTTTCATAATTCATTACTGGTTCAGTAGCCAAAATTTGAACATTATCTACATCTATAGCATGATTCATATCACGACAATGCTTAGTAATACCAAAAGTGTTTTTTATTTGTTTACTGCTTATATCCTTATCAAGGTTATCACACATTTTTGCAAAGGTCTAAGAGTCTCTCCTACTTTACATTTATCTTTACAGCTTACATCTGTACAAAGACATTTTATAAGTACAGTTTCTGGTGCTCATGGGCCATGGGAGATAATAGTCATTATCTTCCGGTTTCATTCACATCCATGTTGACTTCCCTTTTTCCGTCAAGGACACAAAAATGGCAATATAGGGCGTCCTCTGTGGCTGAGTGTACTAAGATGTGATCTGAAACCGCTCAAAAGCAGTAAAAAAACACTGTTTTTACTACTCAATGTGCCTCTTATAATAATATTCCATTCAATACGCTGCGATTTAATTCATTCAATATCTCAAACAGAAAAATACTACGGGCTTTCAAAAATTGCTAATATATTCCGGTCCATTGGGTTGATACATGATATTTTGCACTTACCATTAACTGCCATGTGATTTTCGAAAGAAAAAAACATAAGTAGCTATGAAATGGCGAAAAGAAAATCCGTTACTTCAGGGAATTTTCTCGTTCGTATCAAAATAAATTTAATTGTTGGCCGTTTTTATGACAACCACTCCTTACTTATTTCCGGCGAAATGACAAAAATATTAATATACTCGGAAAATTCTCCTGAAAACAGTAATAGGTTAGTTACAGTTTTAGGACTGCAAAGGGGATTGTAGCAATCTGGGATTGCCGTGGACAAACTTCCAAAGCCCAGATAAGTGTGTTTCATACAAACTCAGCGTAAGGGAAAACTTCTTGAGTTTTAATTTGAATTGAGTCAAAGGATTTATCCGCATTCCGAGACTTTGTTTGACCCAGTTTCAACTGAAACGAACTCTACATTTCCCGTCTGGGGTCTAGAGAAGTTTATTTTTTCCCCTTATTTGTCTTTTCAGTTGCATTTCATGTCTGTTCGATCACAGAGCTAGAGAGCTATCTATGGATCATTATTTGGGATGACGATGAACATTTAGCAGCCAACTTTTATGTTTTCTATTCAGTCAGTTAGCTGTAAAGCAAATATCGTGAATGTGACCGTAGTATTTGTCTATCAGTGCATCCTGGTTTGCGACTTCCATTAACGCGCCCTTCTAACCGAACAAGAAAGGAATGCTCCCTTGAAATTTGTTGGCTTCGTTCCCACATCCAAATAGATCAATAGATTTCAAAAATAGAGTAAAAGTTCGTTATGCAGTATGATCGTATGAGCGAATTTTCGTAAGTTATAGTACTATATTTGTTACATTGTTTCGAGAATCGAGTACTTTGGCTGGAAAAAATAGTCAATTACCAATTTTATGGCGAAAAACTCGTTCTAAATAATAATCTGCTATTTAAAAAGAAATTTTGAATTTTTACCTTTTTTCCCGTCTTTGACGATTTTTTAAGCACATTTTAATGAAATTTACATATATTTTTCAGCATAATTTTGTACATCGATTTTCGAATATACTATTTTATAGTCAATAAACTTTATTTCAGCAATATTTTGCTAAACAGTATTAATTTAACGATTTTTAGCCGTTTTAGCGAATTTTTGTAGAAAATGAAGCTATAGCAATGGCTCCAAAAATTTTAAAATCAAAATTATTGAACATTGTCTTCATTGAAATCCGTTTTGAGACATTCTGAAACGAATCTTAGAGTTGACACATTTTTTCATACTTATATATATTTATATAGATGCACATACATATATTTATGTTTATATATTATGTGTATCTCTCCTTAGGATTGAGATAAAAATTCCGTTCTTGCGCCAAAAAATCAAGCTTTCCCAACAAAAGGACGAGTTTGTTAGCCAGCATTTTTTGAGCACATTACATTGGTTAAATTTCAAAAAAATTGTTGAAAAAATCTTTAAAAATAGCAAAACAACGGATAAAAATCGTTAAATTTATATATTTTTTTTTAGCAGAATATTGCTCAAATAAAGTTTGTTAACCACAAAATAGATCATTAAAAAAATTATGTACAAAATTATGCTGAAAAATGTACTTAAATTTCATTAAAATGTGCTAAAAAATCGATAAAAACTGCAAAAAAGTTGAAAATCCAAAATCTCTTTTTGAATCGCAGAATATTATTTAGAACGAGTTTTTTGTCATAAAATTGGTATTTAACAATTTACATACATTTAATTTACATAAATTTACTTATTTACATACATAAATAAATAAATAAAGCGTTAAACTTTAGGATTCGCTTGAATGGGACTACAAAATTCTTTGCAAAATAATACAGGTCAGGAATAACACATTGACGATACGGTGTACGAAATCGTCGACAGGACACCAGTGACAGGTCAGTAATGTCAATAATAACTATATTGAGTGAAATTTGTGTAATTACTAGTACATATACGAGAAAAATTATGTAAAAATCAGCTTGAAGGGAGAAACATGAAATGTCTACTCTCATACCGTGCGTCATTAGGGGTTTAGAAAAAAACTGACAAAGGTGAGTGCTATTGATCCAGTGAAGAAGGTAGAAAATAGGAGCTCCATAATAACACGAGGTCCCAATGTTGCGAAGGGCCCCGCACAGGTGCTACCGAGTTGGGTGTCGTTTTCATCGTTTGACACTACCTATTGAGGGAAAAAAAAACTTTTTTCTACCAATCCGCTTTTTGTATTGTTGGAAGGTGGCGAGGACTATTTACAAAGGGACAAGGGGCAGTTCGATTTAACAATAGCCATCAGCTACTATGTCGTCCGTCCCGTGTAGGATGTATATGTTACCTGCAAAGTTTAAAATCAGGCATTGTGTACAATGCCTAGTCGTTGTATACAATACCTGAATGGAGCAGGCAATGTGGTACAATAAATCTGATCTTATACTTTACCTAGGCATTGTATAGAATGCCTGATCGTGCACTCGGCAACGTGTCCTTTTGATCAATCCTTACCTGATGTAAAAGTCCAGTCATGCAGCATGATCCCATGAGCGAATTTTTGAAGAAATCTTCGACATTTCGAGCGGAGCGAGGCCTTGGGTCTGCGTGCTAGTGCGTACATAAACAAAACTTCTTCATAATTTCATGGCTGATATTTTCTAAGCCACAGTCAGTATTAAAGCTACATCAAGTCCTAAAACAGTTGAGCATAAAACATTAAAGAGAGCGACCGAGAGAATCGGAGGACGGAATATTTCACAGAGTAAACTCATCAGTGGCATTACTTCGATTTTTGACTGATTTTTCAACTTTGAAATTTTTCAAAACTTGATTCATATTCTCATAGGAAATTTTACGCTGATTCCGAATATACGACATGTTAGTATGCTGAAAAAATTATTTCACACAACAAATCGCAAAAAATCCGATCATGCTGGTCAACGAACTTGAACTTTCGTTTTGTGTCCTTAACATTTTAAAATTTGTTTGAAGTTTCTAGCACAATTCTACGGACAGTTATCGTCTGGAGTGACACATACATACATACATTAAAAAATGCGTTAAACTTCAGAATATGATTCAGAATAGCCTGAAACGGTGAGGAATTTCATACTTTGCCTAATTAGTGCAGGAATTGTATAGAACGACTAGTCATAGTATACAATAGCTGCATTTCATACTTTGCCGGTAACATACACACAAATTAACTTCCATAAAATACTTAATTGCAATCTCTTCAAAGTAAAAACACCAGGTTGTGGATGTAAATCCAGTGCACACAACCTTATCATGGTTCGATGTTTTGTGCTCGCAAAATATCCAAAAGCTCATAAATAGTACCTAGATATAATAACCATACACCATTGATGAGGTTGATGAATTTTACTATTTCAACATTTTTACCTATTTTAACAGGGTATCCCAAAAGTAGCCACCCCCCCCCTCCTTAACTTTTTCCCAAAATTTTTGCATATCGAAGTGAAACATGGAGAGCCTTTTTGGAGTGTTGATACTAGGTTTTTAGCAAATTAAAATCAGAAAAAAAGGTTTTTGACTACTCAGAGGGGGAAGTACTGGATACTCTCCGAAATTCTTCTTCCATTTTTTTGCAGAGTGACACCTAATTTTAAAGATTTTTTTAGTGCTGAACACGATGATGAAACCAGAATTGCGATATCTTACTCCGTTCTTGGATTGGAGCTGAAGAATTATTAAGAAACGCGATTTTTCCAAACGATATCTCTAGGTAAATTTGGGAAAAATTACGCTCCTTCTTGGTTCATCATCTCTAACCCAAGAACTGAATAAGATAACGCTATTCTGGTTTCACCATCGTGTTCAGTACTCAAAAATCTTTAAAATGAGGTGTTACTTTGTAAAAATGGGAAATTTCTTCCTATGAGTAATCCAAAAACTTTTGGATTTTCTCCTGATTTTCATTTGCCTAAAACTTAGTATCAGGTACTCTAAAAGTGCTCCACAAGTTTCACTTCGATATCCACAAAATTGTGGGCAATAAATGGGGGGGGGGGGGGGCTACTTTTGGGACACCCTGTATGTAACTTTTTCGCTAGGGTTCGTGATAGATTCGAATAGTAGGAGTTCGTAGGCCTCTTGAGCGTTACTCATCACCGAAGGTAAAACTATTGGAACTATTCCATTCCATAACATCATTATAGGTTAGTATTCCTTAGGAATATAAACCCAACTAGTAAATTTCCTCGCATTCCTCATCACTGACGTCGCCAAATTACAAACTCATTATTTGCTTCCAATACAACCCTGATATTCAAATAATTCTAATTAAACCAGAAGGTGACGTGCATGTTCTTGATGCCTTAAGAGAGAAGACGTGGCAATAACCCGAACCCTCCAGATGTCGGAAACTGAGCAACTTAAAGTGCGGTACTTGGATGGGTGACCAATCATGTAAGGGCCCACGCCAGAATTGTTTTAATGCTTCATGTAAGGGGACCCCTCGCTATTCAAAAGGGGCGAGAGTAACGTAGAGTGAGGTCAGTAGATCAAGACAGTAAAGCGGCAGTCGGGCAAAATTCAACTTCGAAAGATTGTTTTCTTTGTTCACTTAAAGATTATGTACATATTATCCTTGATTCCATGCCTTTTGCAGATGTCAATTATATTCTATAAGTTACTAATGAGGAAAGATTGTATCTTCAATAGTCATATATTGTCATTTCTATGTTAATAAAATAGCAAGTATGTCTGTCTGTACAGTGATTAGAATCATGAACTTCTGCGTTTCTTTTCCATTTCATGCTATTTGACGACGATTGGTTCCATTCTCTCAATTTTTATCTGTCTGTCTGTCCATAAGTTTGTCCGCTTATCACGGTTACAGGGGTCATTAGACAAATGATATGAGTGGGAGGAAATGTCTGTATCAGTGCAACTTAAATCATAGGGTATTTGACGTTTTTAAAATTTGAGCCAGAGGGGGTGTTTTGGGGTAGGAGGAGGGGGAGGACGTGAAATTTAGTGTCTTAGACACCATTGAAATAACTGGGGCTCTGATTGGTCGAATATGTTTCGATTATTCTTACATAAATCACAGGCTACTTGAAATTTTTCAAATCTGCACCATAGGGGGTATTTTAGGGGAGGAGGGGGGAATGGGGTATCTTTGTCATCACTGAACAAACCGGGGGTCTGAGGGGGGGGGGGGAATATGTTTGGATTAGATTAACATGAACCACAAGCTACTAAAAATTTTCCAAACCTGACCCATAGGGGGTGTTTTGGTACAGGAGGGGGTTGAAATGGGGTATCATGGACATCAGTAAATAAACTGGAGACGTAATTGTTGAAATATGTTCGGGTTACTCCAACTTGAATCGCAGACTAGGTACTTGAAATTTTCAAACCCGATCATTAGGGTTTTTTGTTGGGGGGTTATCGTCTGGAATGACACAGACACAAAAACTCCCCCCCCCCCCCACACACACACACACACACACATATATATATATATATATATATATATATATATATATGTAAATATATTTATTTATTTATTTATGTATATATGAAAAGCGTCAAAACGGATTTCAATAAAGAATTTTTCCAAACATTTTTATTTTATAATTCTCTGAGCCATTGCAATAGTTTAATTTATACAAAAATTCGCTAATTGTATGGATTTATATGACCCATGTAGTCATTCATCTCATAGTTCGTAGCTACAGTCAGCAGAATACAATCTTTCGATTCGGATCACATCCGAGCTTTAAGACTTCAAAATACCTTCGCTTTGAAAGAAAAAATGAAACTTGAGAGAGAGAGTGTGAGAGTGAGACGATGAGGGTTTTGAAGTTGAAGTTTTGAAGATTTTTTGGCAAATTGTAATGAATATTAAATACCATTTTTTGCATAATTTTGTACATAAATTTTTTAATGTTCTATTTTATAGTTAATAAACTTTATTTGAGCAATATCCTGCAAAAAATGTAAATTTAACAATTTTTTAACTATTTTTAGTGATTTTTTTAGTATTTTTTTTTTTTATTTGACCAATTTAATGAGCTCAAAAAGTGCTGGCCAACAAATTCATTGCTCCGTTTGGAAAGCTTGATTTTTTGGCGCAAGAACGGAATTTTTTTCTCAATCGTAAGGAGAGTTAACGTCTGGAATGACACACACAAACACACAGTTACAAACACACACACACACACACACACACACACACACACACACACATATATATATATATATATATATATATATATATATATATATATATATATGAAAAACGTTAAAACGGATTTCAATGAAGAATTTTTTCAAAAATTTTTATTTTAAAATTTTCTGAGCCATTGCAATAGTTTAATTTATACAAAAATTCTCTAATTGTATGGATTTATATGACCCATGTAGTCCTTCATCTCATAGTTCGTAGCTACAGTCAGCAGAATACAATCTTTCGATTCGGATCACATCCGAGCTTTAAGACTTCAAAATACCTTCGCTTTGAAAGAAAAAATGAAACTTGAGAGAGAGAGTGAGACGGTGAGGGTTTTGAAGTGGAGCACGAAGAGATGGGAGTCGCACAGGGAGAGTATGGGTAGGGAACCATGAAGAAAAGAGTATGGGTGTGGGTGTGCCAGTAAGGTGGTTTGATGGAAGTGGATGGCGAGGGTGTCGTGAGGGATGTGAGGGGAGGGGAAGAGATCTTGGTAGACGTTACGAGGCAAAGGCTCGGGATGGAGAAAAAAAAGGAGAAAAAGAGAGAAAATAAAGGAAAAAAAAGGTCCGTCGAGAGAAGGGAAAAATTCGAGAGAAGAAACAGTGTTTTCAAATAACGTTTCTCCTCGTCCCCCGAGAAACCCACCCATCACCCACCAACACACCCGGTTTCCTTCGAGGATTCCTGGATTCTCACCCCCTTTCCCATGTCTCAGAACCCACGTTTTCTTCCACTTTTCTTCCCCCTTCTCTCTCCCTCGTCTTCTTTCCTCCGAGTAGTGGAAAGACGGTGTATGAAAAAAAAGGGGTGGGAACGGGACTGGGGGAGGGGTAGGTGCGAGAGGGACGCCAGCGTCGCAATGCGGGGGTGGAAAAGCAGGGTTGTTACCGGGAATGACATACGGAGGGTAGAAAACGGGGTTACCATGGCGACCACCCACAATGGCCGCCTCTCCTTTTTCAATCATTCACCTCCCCCTTCCAGCCCCTCACCCCCTTCATCACTATCACTCTTGAGGGGTTTATTACAGCACAGATATGTCTTTCTTTTTTTCTCTCTTTCTTTTCTTAACCCCAGGATAAGAACAGGCTCACGAAACCAGGTGAACGTTGTTGTTTCGTTGGACTCAGTGATCACTCTGTCTCAACCACCATGGAGACTGAACCATTAACGCTTTGATATGATTGATCATTTCCACTACACCTAATAATAATTCGTAACTTAAATACTGAAAGTTTAACTATTACAAAGCCCAAGAAAAAAAGGTTCTTTTCTGTTATATCCTCGCATTTGCAAAATATTTTCTATAGAATGGGGATTAATCGGATTGAAGTTCCCCAATCATGATTACATCCACTGTGGTAAAATAGATCAGAATGCTGTGTATAGCTTGGTGGTATGGATGCTCGCAAGCTCGCATCTAAAAATACATAACATCAAGTAGTCAATCCCTCAGTAAATACACAAATTAGTTGGACATACAGGTCAGAATGAATGAAAAAGTAGAGAATTAACGGAAATATGCGGGGATATAACTGAAGAGGCTCGAGAAAAAAAAATCAAAATCCTGCTCTCACGAAACTGGTACGGCTCCTGGAGTTTTTCGAGAGTGCTGAATCCGAATTCGAAGTCTGTTTTTCCCGTAGACATCTTATTTTTGAGATACGGCACCTGCGTTCTCCATGATAATTTAATAAAATTCCAGGATAATTTATGCTCAATCAAACGGTGATGTTCTTGTTCGGAATTTAACGCTGAATACGCCTATACCACATATTACGGGTCTGAAATGCCTCCTTAACGTGTCTTTTGCATAAAAACTGCCAAAAAATGTGGCTTTTCTCCGATTTTTGACGATATTTATACAGCTTGCCGGTACCTATATTCCAATTTTCAATCATTCACCTCCCCTTCCATCCTTTAGCCCCCTTCATCACTCCTGAGGGGTTTATTACAGCACAGATATGTCTTTCTTTTTTTCTCTCTTTCTTTTCTTAACCCCAGGATAAGGACAGGCTCACGAAACCAGGTGAACGTTGTTGTTTCGTTGGACTCCTCTGTTATCCGTGATCTCTCTGTCTCAACTACCATGGAAACTAAAACATATAAGCTTTGATATGATTGATCATTTCCACTAAACCGGATATTAATTCGTAACTTAAATACTAAAAGTTTAACTATTACACTGCAAAAAAAAAAAAAAAAAAAAATCAAAGTTGTGCCCTCAAGAAACTGGTACTGGTCCTGAAGGTTTTCTTGAGGGTGCTGAATCCGAATCCGAAGCAAGTTTTTCACGTAGACATCTAATTTTTGAGGTACGGCACCTGCGTTTTTGAGAAAATCTCTCGAATTCCAGGATAATTTATGATCGCTTAAAAGGTGATTTTCTTGTTGGAAATGTAACGCTGAATACGCCTATACCACACATCACGGGACTCAAATGCCTCCTTAACGTGTCTTTTGCATAAAAACTGCCAAAAACCTGGTTTTTTACCAATTTTTGACAATATGTGTACAGTTTTTGATAGATTTTGTACAAATTACACCACTTGGCGAACTAAAACACATCGCGATATTATTTGGACCATTTCTGCGTCGAATGGGCCCACCAACAGGTCTAGAGGTACAATAATTAATTTTTCGCGATTTTTCAACTGCCGAAAAACGTGTTTCTTGCCAGTTTTTTGACTACTTATTTCTTTCGGTACCTATATTCCCAAAAAACAAATTTTTCGGTTGTTGAAAATTCACAACAAAAAAAAAAAAAAAATCAATTGTTACACCTCCAGAGCTGCTGTTGGTCCCATTCGACGCAAAAACAGTCCAAGTAATAACTTTTTTTTTCAGGCCGTCAAGTGTTGTAATTTGTACAAAATGATTCAAATAACTGTAGAAAAATCGTCAAAAGTCAGTGAAAACTACGTTTTTTGGAAGTTTTTAGGCAAAAGGCACGTTAAGGAAGCATTTCAAACTCATAATGTATAGGCTTGATCAGCTTAAAATTTACAACAAGAATAGCACCTATTAAGTGAACGTAAATTATCCTGGAATTTACGTGATTTTTCAAAAATGCAGGTGCCGTATCTCAAAAATTAGAACATAAAAAACTTCACAGGACAGAATTGGGACATGAAAACAGGAGGATTTTGGCCCGGGCAGTAGATAAAATTTATCTTAAAAAACACGAATATATTCGGCGTTACCCCATCTGCGTTCTCCCTTCATTAAAAAA
Source organism: Adelphocoris suturalis (assembly GCA_030762985.1). NCBI lineage: Eukaryota > Metazoa > Arthropoda > Insecta > Hemiptera > Miridae > Adelphocoris > Adelphocoris suturalis. The sequence goes on along the minus strand of CM061040.1, from coordinate 171,261,244 downwards.
AAGAAAAAAAATTAGAGATTTCCTGAACATCTACATTTACATTTTGATCTAGGTAACAAAGATTTGATCGAATCTTGAAAATCGGTTGACAAAATTTGACACACATACACACACCATGTGCCCCCCCCCCCCCCCACGGATTCGGTATTGGAATGGTCTGAAATGGATTTATGTTCGGTTATTTTCATTTTACTTTATTGTAATTATTTATTCTCGTTCGTTTGTTCTCCCCTAACCCCCTGGATCAATTCCAATAGGTCGTCCCTATTATACTCGAGGATTTGTCCGTATGACCTGGCTCCTGAGTAACGTCCTAAAAATGATGATTTTTGCTTACAATCATTTCGTTTCTAGGCTATATCAAAACAAAAATCGTTTACAAGTCGTTGAAAAGCTTTTGATTTGTCAGAAACATTACCAGATTTCACGCTGCCAATTTTCCCCTCTATGCTTCCCTGAGATGCACTGGTTACGAGCTTGGTATGATGTCAAAAATTGTTTGATGTTTTGTTCGGGCTTAGTTACCTATTAGCCATCCAAATCAACATCCTCCTTTTTTGGAGCACAAATGATTACAAGATTGGTAATTAGTGCCCCTGATGCTAATTTCTTTCCAAATCACCATTGGTCAGCACTGGTCAGCAGAGGGACCCCTGAGGGTATCTTTTTTCCCAATCGACCTATAGTGCAGAGATTGGGAATGGAGCGTCTATAGGACCTAGAATACAATATTAGAGTACGGAGGGGCACAAACCAGCACAGGGACCCTTGAGGCTATGTTCTTTCCCAATCTACAAAAAGTGCTGAAATTTGGCATTTGTCTTGTCATTTGGTATTTGGAAGTCCCCTTTGGAACTTCTTGAATGCACTTTGCAGAGTACGGAGGGGCACTTATCAGATGAGGGACCTCTGACGCTTGCTTCTTTCCTGATCAACCTACGGTGTTTAAATTTGGAATGGAGTACCTTTGGAACATCTAGAATACGATTGCAAGATACGGAGACGCACTGATCAGCTGGGGAATCCCTGAGGCCACTTTAGTCCGTAATCGACCAGCGATGCTGAAATTCGGAATGTTTTGCCGTGATAGCAGAGACAACTTTTATTCCTGAACGGTATTGCCATGTATAGCATGAAAATGTCTCATTGTGTGGTGGACTTGCAAGCTAGCGGTTTCGAATTCAGCAGATGATGATAGCAATGACAATTTCAACGATACAACCGCATTGCCTACCAGAAACTAAAACGAATTTTCCAAGTTTTTCGACATTTACTTAAAAGCGTAAAATTGTGGGGTCCTAGAGCTGTAAAGGCAAAAACCCGCTAGAATGGTGCGAAGCGCCAAGTTTTGTTTTTATACAGTACATACAAAGCTAATAATTATAGACCACTGATCTGAGAAGAAGGGCTATCTAATAGAGAAATACTTAATAAACCTTTATGTAATAATTTGCAGTGTTATTTGGTGTCCGACGAAAGTTTAGAATGACGCCAGAGCGAAGACAAATCCATGTCCATTCGCACATATTTACTGAGCTATGCGGAAATGTATGGAATTAATTGCTGAACGATACTTTTTTCTTGCATTACACCAACGAATCATCACTTTTTATAGGCCATTATTGTTCGAAGTATTTAGATGATAAGAATCTAAAAATATTTTAGTTCAATGCAAAGCTCTACGTTTGGTTATGAATGTTGGGGGCTTGGCACTGAGCTTGACAGTCTGGAGGTGCAAAGGGATTAAGAAATCGATTGTGAATGTGCATGCGTTATAAACGTATTCTTCACGGTTAGTTAGACAAACGACGTGCGACGCTTTACTGACAAATTCACCCCAGAAAACCCTTTGTACGGTTGTGACGGTGGCTATGGTGAAGAGGAGGGGGGTGTCTAAGTGGAAGAGGGGTGGGGGGGCCCTCGGAATCACATTTGAATACAAAACCCCCGACAGGCCGATCCCTTTCTTACCTTTACGCGATTTCCTTAGAGAAAGGCTTTTCGTACAGTAAAAGGAACAAGAGGGGAGGAATCTCTTAAAAAACACAGTAGGCGAATGTCGGAGGCAAATTGAATGTTCTTCATTGACTGACTGAAGAGTTGGGGCAGAGCACGTAGAGAAGCTCACATTTTATGCCCCGTGTTGTCAGTCAATGCAAATGAGGCGTTTCCCACAGGGACTCCGGGCAGACAACTGGTTTTTCAGTGCCATTAACATCTCAAAGGGGCATTTTTTGAGTCGCTCCCTCCCCATTGACTGATAAACGCGCGGACTAGGGCGACATTGTCTGCCAGCTCCCAGTGAACGGAGCTAATTATTATGCGAAAGGGTTCAGAGTTGTCTTTATTTCTCAGTCTGAGAGAGCTCGTCACCTGGTTTTAGGTACCTACTTCTCGCTGAGGAACAATTTTCGACCTGACCAACATTTTTATATAACCCATCCAGGCTTTAGTTGCTATAATATATCGAACCTTTTTAAAATGGATTTATAAATATAGATTTGGAAATCGACGTGGCGAAGGAAATTATATAATGGTGCTTGTTCTGACTCCTTGTGAATCCTTTTGATTCCACATTGAATGAATGATTAAGTTAGAAAGTGAAGCGTGAAGTTGGGAGAGAAGACCATCAGGATAGTTTTGAAACCTCACCATTACTTTTAATCAACAAGGAAAAGCATTGAAACGTAAAGAAATCTGGATCTCAATGATAGACAATAGAAATAGTGTTCAATGTCTAGGTCGGGAAAAAAATCGTCAACGTGAGTGTGAATGAGAACACGTGTGAATATGGTAACAATGAACTCGACGATCAACCGGCTTCCTTATATATATTTGAAAAACTTATTTTTTTATTTTTTTTATTTATTGGTTTCAGCCGCACCTCAACCAGAAGGGTCGTTAGCGGTATTGAACAAGGTGTCCAAAGGGACACTGCAAGTGGCACGATTCCAAAGGGGGCCATGCTACCCTCCACCACAAAAAAGAGTGCCATCACGGACTCTACTAGCAAATCGAAGGAGGACGAAATAAGGGATACAGTGATGACCATTGTTTAGCCCCTAAAGTGGATAAAAAAACCTCAAAAAAAAAAAAAATAATAATAATAATACAACTAAGACCACATCTAGGACTAATAACTAAATATATGTTACTATATATAATCGCCAAAGTGAAATAAAACTATGACTAGATTGTACAAAAATATATCACAGTTCGTAGTAGAGCTCAGCGGCTCTCAGGTACGACAACATGGACTGGACCTTGTCTGGTCCAGATAAAACGTCAACCCACTGAGAGGGCCGATGCTGGACTCGAAGGCCTATAAGGTATGGGCAGTCCTCCAGGAAGTGGCAGATGTACAGATCATCCCCACACCTTCCGCACGCAACATCTCGAGCTCCTGCACTAAGCAGGTGTCTGTGAGTAAGACGGGTACGGCCAGTGGTAACCCGGTTGACCACTATTCGGTCCCTCCTTGGAAGTTGGGTTACGAATAGGCCCACCGGGCACGAGTCCTGAAGGACACCACTTAGACCAGTGACCTCACCCGGCCATTGCTCATGCCAGATGGAATCGACTTTATGTTGCATGAAGGAGATTTGATCCTCAATGCGTATAGGCAACATATCAATGGAGTTATCACCAATGACTCTCCTGGCAAGGGCATCATCACACTCGTTGCCATGAATACCCACATGGATTGGCACCCACATGAAAGTTATGGTTGAGCTCGATGTTGAGGCTTGGTGTGGCGATACACGTAGGCATTGTATTAAAGGATCATCAGAATATGTATCCCTAATCGCCTCGATGGTACTTAGTGAATCGCTACAGATCACAACTCCCCCAACTCCCAACAACTGGCAGTGTCGAACAACCAGTGTCACTACCCACAGTTCTGCTGTGAACACAAACGTGACAGGTGGTAAGCGTCTAGTGACTTGGAAACCAAAATTCATTTCCATCTATGTGTGTTCCCAATAGACGGCTAAACGGCTGGATTGACCGATCCCGACGGGAGCTGTCGTAAAATGATCAGCGAGTTCCGGCGCACAACATAGACTAGGTTGCCAAACTGCCGAAATATAGTTCTACTTCATAAACGGCAGTACCTTTCGCAACCCATTTATTTGGTTCCTAAACTTGTCTTATAACGGCCGCTAATGGGCAGTTGGTTGGTAGAGAAGCCTTGACGGGTTGCTTTGGGTGTTCCGAGTGAAGCATGGGATGCATTATTAATAGGTGATGGATGGAAATTTGACATTTTGTGCGAAGTACGGGACAGAAAACCTATTTGTTTGACTGCCGAAATTTTATTATGGTGGCCAACACGCGATTCGGGGCCTTTCTTCGCGCAGTTTTGACGATTTCGATCAGGTGAGTGAGCTTAATTCTCTCCTGTCCACCCTAGGACGTTGAAATATGGTAGGGTAACTCTTTGGGACATCAAGAGACGATTAAAATTATGGGCTCTTCCCTAATCAGTTGAGTGAGCTCCTACAGCTAATTTCCACGCTCTTCATCCAACGAAGCTGTAATTCGGCATGGAGCCACCGTAGGACCTCTACTTTACGATGCCAAAGGCTGGAATCAGCTGAGTGGTTCCTAAAGCTACTTACAATCCTATTGATTTTGCTACTTTCTATGCTGTAATTCGGTATGTAGCCTCCGTAGTTACGAACACAGTCTGGATATGTTTGTTTCAGAAGTCTAAGCACCGACTAACAAGTCGGTCCATGCAACGCATGGGTAACCGGCTGGTATCTCATAAATTTCGATGTATTTTCCTTTTCAAAAAATTGAAACTTTTATTAACTATAGCAAGTAGATGTTCTATTTTACTGCGTGAACTTCCTTCTGATGGTTGCCTACGTCTATGTAATATGATTAGATAATGATTTATCACAAGCTCCGTTGACTGGACATCAGCTAAACGGGCAATATAATAAATAATGAGCCTTCGTGTAATGATTTGGAGAGTATTTAAGAAAAAAGATCTTGAAAGATGAACCAATATTTCCAGTCATGCATCATGATCGTGCAGCACGAGTGAATTTTCGTAAATCATCGTATTGTATATTGTTAAATTGTTTTGAAATTTGAGCTTTTTCAGTGCAAAAAAATTGATAACTAAATTTTATTGCAAAAAACGTGTTCTAAATAATATTCTCTTATTCAAATAAAGGTTGTGAATTTTTATCTTTTTTGCAGTTTTTATCAATATTTTAGCAAATCGTAATGATTTTTTAAATACATTTGTCAGCATAATTTTGTACATAAATTTTCAAATATCCTATTTTATAGTTAATAAACTTCATCTGAGCAATATTCTACCAAATATTAAAAATGTAACTATTTTTAGCTGTTTTCAGTTTTAGTGATTTTTTCAGTACATTTTTCGAAATTTGACCAATTTAATTTGCTCAAAAAGAGCTGGCCAACGAACTCATCTTATCGTTTGTAAAGATTGATTTTTTGCCGCAAAAACGGAATTTTTATCTCAATCCTGAGGAGAATTATTGTCTGTAATGACGCTCACATACACACACACACACACACACACACAACAGATATATATATACCTATATATAGAAGCAAGGACTATCTTTCTCTCTCTCTCTTTCTCTCTCTCTCTCTCTCTCTCTCTCTCTCTCTCTCTCTCTCTCTCTCTCTCTCTGCCTCTTTTGCATTTCTATTTCCCCTCTCTTCCTTTCTGGGTCGATCACAAAAGTTCATTATAGAAAATATAAACCAAAACTACAGAAGGTCGGTTGGTGTCACCAAGCTTGGTGATAATCCGGAATGGATGAAAAGCGACATCATACCTTTGCCGCACTTGCATCTAAAGAGTTGAAATTATTTTGACGGAAAAGTTGAAGCCACTAGTGATGAGGAAACCCCACAACATAAGTACACGAAGCGTGCAAACACAATCCTTTGATGGCGGCAACGCGCTGCCGCTTCCGTTATGATTACGTCTTCCACAGCACTTTGCCGCTTTAATGACCGGCTCTTTTGGGGGGAAAAGCGAGTCGGAAACGCCCATCAATCCAAGTTGTAAGTTATGCTAAAACGGGCTCCGAGGGCCTTAAAGTCCTCCTGAAGAGCTCCCTCCACCAATTTGCCCGACATTCATTTTCCCTCCTTGATGGGAATCCTTCAGAGGCTGCGAAACCCGTATCGCTCGCGTTCCCCGGATCCCTTCTCGAAATATCAACCAACTCAGGGGGCTAAAACACAGTTTTCAAGCCATTTGCATAATCCCCAACATGGGAAACGAGCGTTCGCCATATTTCTACTTCAAACCGAAACGTCCGAAACGGCGCTCATTTATGTTTTTTTAGCCCTCAGACCCCTATCACCATTACGTGCGAAAAAAAACAAGAATCTTTACCCCTACTTTTTATCCTCCTGCAAGTAATTTGTAACAGCTTAATCGAGGAACGTCGAGTTCAGACGGTACCCCCGATTCGTTTTCCCTCTTATTTTTTCTTATTTCTTCTCTTTTTTTAATGTGAATGCTACGATCTGCACAGAAAATATTTCTCTTTAAGAAAAGTGACCAAGGAATTTTTAGTCGATTACATCCAAACTGCAGCCGCTCTTTTAACACCCTTGAATTCAAAATAACAAATTTTTACTGGGGGAAGAAGTGGATGAAGTACGTTGTACAAAAGTGACTTATGACAGTAATTTGGTAGCGAAATTTTAGGATATGCGGATCTAGGCATTCTAGGTTTTTTTACTGTCTCATGTTTTGAAAAATTTGTTGAGGTTGAAAAATAATGAACTCAACGGTATGCAGCATGATCGTATGAGCGAATTTTCGTGAAATTACCGTGCTGTATAAGTACTGTTAAATTGTGTAAAAAGTACTGTTGAATTTAAATTGTTTGTGTTGAGGTTTTTGCGTGCAAGGAAATTGTTAACTATTAATTTTATGGCAAAAAACTTCTTCTAAATAATAATCTCCTATTCAAATAGAGGTTTTGAATCTTTAGCCATCTTTACAGATTTTAAGCAAATTTTAATGAATTTTAATTACACTTTCAGCATAATTGTGTTAATGAATTTTCGAAGGTTCTATTTTATAGATTATAAACTTTATTTGAGCAATATTCTACCAAGAAATATAAATTTAACGATTTCCAGCCGTTTTTTAGCCATTTTTAGTGATTTTGGTGGTACATTTTGTAAAATTTGACCGATTTAATGTGCTAGAAAAGTTTTGGCCATCAAACTCATCCTTTTGTTCGGAAAGCTTGATTTTTTTTTGGCGCAAGAACGGAATTTTTATCTCAATCCTAAGGAGAGTTATCGTCTGGAATGACACATAAATATATAAATAAATAAATATATATGAAACAGTGGTAAATTCTAGGGTTCGTTTCACAACGCCTCAAAATGGATTTCAATGTAGAAATTTTCTAAAAATTTTTATTTTAAAATTTTCCGAGATTTTACAAATTTTAAGCAATAGCTTCATTTCCTACGCAAGTCGCTAAAAAAAAAGGTTTCTCTACCTCTATCCCACCTCTAGGTATGCCCTGATTGGCAGGAAGGTAGGGAATAAGGAGAAAATACTCTAGGGGGACTAACAGTTAAACTCAGCCAAACTCTAATGGCAGTCATGCAAGATAAATGGGTTGGAAAACGAAAGTAAAGCGAGGATCAGATGTTTGTATGCACGTCCAGACTAAGTGTGTTGCGAGCCAATAATTTTCAAGCAGAGCCTAGGCGTACATTTCATTCTTATTAGGGCAGAAGTTAAACCTGTTGTGATGAAACTGATAAGCTGCCCTATAATAGGTACCAATTTTATGTGGTCGGTAATGATACTGACATAGTTTCCAATCAAATCCTCTAAGAATTAGTGGTATCTGCATCTGCATTTAAGCATCGAAATCTCTTCTTCAAATATAGGTACTTGCTTAATAAAACTCATCCTTTTACCAGTATAGATGAAGGGTTATCAAACATTTGGGGATCTGTCTCAAGATGGTAAGATTATTCTCGTTGTAATATATCAAGAATAACGAACTATTGATAATTTTCAATGTTAATTTCTTTTAAATTTGTAAGTCTTAATCGTAAATCGCCCCTGGTATTGTGGATCTTATTACCGCAAACCAAATGGACCCGATTTGTCCCGCATTGTCCGCTTGTCTTCAGGCGATGATTCGAAATATGTACGCCCATGTGAAATCCTTGTAACGACCCTAATTTCCACTGTTTTTATCCGATTCTGATGAAATTGTCGGGAAATGCGCGGGTTAGGTTGTAGATGGTCCCATATCAGTTTCATTGTTGCCAAAACAATACTTCATTCTGTGCATGTGCAAACGCAAATTCCTTTATGCTCCATTTTTCCAAACTCTAGTCGCTCGATTTCGCTTAAATTTTGATGATAGTTGGAAGAAGATGGATTGATTACCTCATATCAATTTTAACACGATTGTTTCATTAATAGCTATTGGCGCATGCACCAATGTGAAATACTTGTAATATCCTTTATTCTATCAGTTTTCATCCAATTTTGATGAAATTATCAGCGAATGCGCGGTTTAGTTTATAGATGGTCCCGTAAATATTTCATTGTTCACAACTCATCAATTCATTCTGCGCTTGCACAAACGTGAATTACATTGAGTAGGTACCATTTTTTTGTTACTTAATTGACCAATTATGATATTTCACGCTACTTTTTGATTTACTATTTTCCGCTATGGAATTTTTCAAGATCATTCAAAACTTTTCAATGATCTATACATTCGTGATAGGTGAACGAGGAAGCTATGTGCCACAACCAACTTGGCAGATTATTGGGATGACGATGAAGATTTAGTAGCCAACCTTTATGTTTTCTATTCTATTCAGTTGAAAAGCAACCATCGTGAATATGACCGTAGTATTATTGTTTATCAGTGCAACCTGGTGTGCGACTTCCTCTAGTGAGCTCTTCTAATCGAAAAAGTCCAGTCATGCAGCATGACCCCATGAGCGAATTTTTGAAGAAATCTTCGACATTTCAGTCGCTATTGATCTTGTAGAGAAATTTACAACTAGCGAACGGCATTATTTCGATTTTTGACTGATTTTTCAACTTTGAAATTTTTGAAAACTTGATACAGATTCTTATAGGAAATTTTACGCTGATTCCGACGATACCACATGTTAGTATGCTGAAAAAATTATTTCGCACAACAAATCGCAAAAAAACAGGCTATTTTGAAATTTTTGACTACATTTTTGAACATTTCAACCCGAAGTTGTAATCCGATCATGCTGGCCAACGAACTTGAACTCAAGTTTTGTGTCCTTAACATTTTAAAATTTGTTTGAAGTTTCTAGCACAATTCTACGGACAGTTATCGCCTGGAATGACACATACATACATATTTACATACATATATACATACATACATACATTAAAAATGCGTTAAACTTCAGAATATGATTCAGAATAGCCTGAAACGGAAGTCTGCATAAAATGTTTTCAAAAATTCACTTTCTTCAAATTTTGAGGCGAAAGCAATAGCTTAATTTTCTTCAAAAATTCGCTAAAAGAAAGGAATGCTCCGTTGAAGTTTGCTGCATCCCACATCCAAATAGATCAATAGATTTCAAAAATAGAGTAAAAGTTCGTCATGATCGTATTGGCGAATTTTTGTAAGTTAAAGTAGGTACTATATTTGTTACATTGTTTTGAAATTTGAAGACTTTGACTGGAAAGAAATATTTAATTACCAATTTTATGAAAAAAAATTATGACATTTCTCGCTACTTCTTGATTTACACTTTTCCGCTATAGAATTTTTCAAGATCATTTGAAACTGTTCAATGATCTCTACATTCGTGATAGGTAAAGGAGGAAGCTATGTGCCACACTCCTGCCAACTCGGCAGACGTTTTTTCTACTAAACTAACAAGGACTTCCGAATTCGGATCTGGAAATTCCCCATCCTCACGTCTTTTAGCGTAATCGAATCCCCACCCCCGCCGCCAACATCCCCGTGAAGAAGAAGAATCAAGAACCCTCCGGGTCCCGAATACTAAATAGGAGGTTTGATTATTTGCTTCTTTCCCTTGACACAGGCCTTTCCGCCTCGTACGTTTTTACCCGTTGACTCTTTGTGGGAGTCAAACCCAAAAAGGCGACAGGAAGATTTTTGGTTGGGTGGCTCCGCCTGGTGAATCCCTAATGATTACCTCTGGGTTCGTGTGTGTTCGCTGAGCTGAATTTTTATTTATTCTACAAATCTGTTGGTGGAATCCAGTTCCTCCTCGACATCCGGTTACATAAATTGTTATGACAGAAGATCCAAAGAGCTTTCAAACTTTTGATTTACGGTATGACCTATTTTATAAGCTCGTGTATGAATAAAAAGTTGGTGTATAGGATTGAACTAACAAATTGTTTCGCCTTCCCAACGTTAACCTTTCATCCTAAAGCGACTTATTGAACTAAATCACTCGCGACGAAATTGTGGAAACCTATTTCAAAACCGAAGTTAGTGAAAAGTACTTCAAGAAGTAGTAGTACTTCAAATCACCCTTTAGTTCATAAGCATGCAGCTTTCCATAGTATGATCAACCGAGAACTATCTATTCCAATGAGTGAACGAAATTTATCAAAAGAAAAATAGCGGTATAGTAACGGATATGGAGGAGATCTCGTTGATACCATATGGGATAAGGTTCTTAGTAAAAAGAGTACAGATAAAGTTTCAAATCTGGTTAGAGTTAAAGTTTCAAACTTTAGAAGTTTAGAGGAAAAACAATGGATAAGTGTACCTTATTATGGGAAAATTTCTGATAAAATCGGCAAAACTCTATCATAGAGGGGGTACAAAGTGGTTTTAAAACTAGAAATAGTCATAGAACATTAATGAGTTCCGTTAAAGGCAAATCAATGTTCAGGATAAAAGTGGGGTTTATAAACTAAAATGTTCTTGCGGCTACGAATGTTGCGGTCAAACAGATTTGAAATTCAGGGAAAGAATAGAAGAGTATGAGGACGATTTCAGGTAAAATAAGGGTAGGTCTACATTTGCAAAACAAGGAATCTAATCATACTTGATTAGATCTTGATTTGACAGATAGACAGTTTGTAGAATTTCTTCATTTTTGTCCAAAGGGAGGTATGTTGAATGTACTTGAAAAATTCGAAATTATCAAAAGTGTAAGATCTGGTAATTTTTAAATGAGGATATCCCTCAATATATTTCACCTCTGATAAGTCAATTTCTATAAAACTTGGAATTATACCTTCAAACTGTTGAAACCAGTGATTCTTCTTCTCTTTCCACTTCATCTGATTAGCTATAATCCCCCTTCACTTTGCTCGCACTTAATTGGTTGTACCTCCTGCCCCTTTCCTTGACCAATGGGATTCAGTCTCCCTTCACCTGTGACTATATAAGCTGTGACTGATGATGTCATAATCGTCGAAATCTATTTAATATTGTAACTCTTTATTTTTCGTGGAAATAGACTTTTTTTTTACTTATTTCCGTTTTGCTACTTATTGTTTGGTATTAACAAGCAATTCAATTATAAAACACCACCATATAGAAATACTACTCTATTTTTTGTTATTTCAGTATAGAATATATAGAGATGCACAGATCTCTATTTTATGAGAATCAATGGGCAAATGAAGCCTTCCTTGTGGAATCAATGAATCCATTTACCCTATACTATCTATTATAAGAAAGCACATATCTCTCAGACATGAATTTAGAAAAGTCTAAAGTTGGAGGGCATCGGCACAGCTCATTCACATACAGTGGCGCAGGCATATAAATGTGTAAACGAGCTTCATTATGTTGAAAATGAACCTGGATGAACCCCAGATTCGAAGTTCAACATCGATTCTTCAATTAGGTTCACACGTTTTCCTGATTATGGATGAGTGTGACGAACGGAAGAATTTTTGTGTTCAATAATAACTTTAACTGATGGTTTTTTAATTTATTTTTTGGATTCAATAACACATCTTGAAACGTTGACCGACAAATATGAGAGTTAAACATTCCAATTCCTTGGTCGATTACATAGATTTGTTGTTGAAAACTATAAACCAAAAACTCGACTCAGTATGGACTAATAGATGTTATTATGGTATTATAAGTTACGGCAGCACAGCTCCAACTAAAACTGAGTGGTATTACACTGAAAACAGGACCTCTCAACTCGACTTTAAATATTACCTGGGTATTGGATACACAATTTTTTCCTTATGATGTATTTAATAGTTTATTGGTCCGATTTCATTATAAACGGAGAATGGAAAAACACTGTTCAAGATCTACCTGGAGAACGTCATTCATAGGTGGAATATTTATTATCAAGTGCTGGGAATTCCACTGGGTGACCAGACTGTCCATTCGCTGTTGTTTGCTGACGACCAAGTCATTATTGTTTGGGATTGACATGATGCTGTGTATATGCTTAGAAAGCTACTAGTAGCGTTCGTGGTAGTCAGTTTGAGCATCATTATCCAAAAAACTGAGTACCTGGTGGAAAGGGACGTGACATGTTCATCCTACGATTGGGAGTTGTCAAGTCAGTTGACCAGTTCAGGTACCTTGGGTCCAGTATTGATGCCTCTGGAAGTTGCCTGGCGGACGTTGATAAGCGCATCCTACCCGCTCAAATTGTGATTCGTTTGCTGAAGAGAGAAATTTGGAGCAGGGAGATTCACATCTGTACCTAAATGTTAATTTCAAACCATTAAAATTAAATGTTGTGGAAACCATTCTCATATACGGAACTGAAGGTTTGTCTCTGATTCAGCGAAACAAACAAAGGATGTGCACCATTGCAGCGTTTCCAGTTGAAAAGAGTACGGAACAAAACCACTCCGTTGATCCAATCCATTGTGATAGAATTTATTTAAAAGCAGGTTCTGGTTTGGTATGGCGACGTGAAGAGAATTCCAGACCATAGGTGGCCCAAGAAAACATTGAATTGGTCCTGAACGTAGCGTTATTGGAAGAAAGGTGGTCCACATGGAGAGGAGATGTGGTCCACCCAATGCGGGAGCCTCGATGGTCAATTTTTTGTGGAAAAACCGTGGTTGCTGGCGAAAAGCTGTCCAGTCCGCGACAACCCCTGATAAGAGCTTTGAAAAGTAAGTAATGGAGAAAGTTGCTTTCATTAGATTATTTCAAATCTTTGAGTTTGATAACTTCCAAACCAAGTCCACACTACAAAACCACATCAAATGTGTCCCCAATCTTCTATGTCGAATTTCATTGAACTCTTGTTCAACTTGTTGAACTCTTGCTCTGCCTATATTCAATAGACAGGAATCGTATAGATTTAGAAATATACAATTAAGCTTCAAAATGAGCTCGAAAACTTGAATAGGTAATAAACTATCATAAACAAATCTGAGTTTTTTTTCCATATTGAACACTGGCACAACCAAAACTGTTTATTTGAATGCATCCTCAGTTCGAGAGTTTATTATTCGTAACTATATTGTTTAATATGTTCATTTAAGGATTTATTTCCTTCAAAACAACCATCCAAAAAGATGATTTTTTCTCTTTTAAGAAAAGAGAATTGGTTTTGACTCTCAAGGGAAACAACTTCATAATGGCTCGTCAAGATATTTCAGAAACACAGAATCCTAAATTTCAAAACCACAAAATAAAAACAATGAGATAGAAAAAACTAAACTAACGAGGTGAAAACACTAGGGTGGGTACCTTACTTGCACATATTGCAATAAACCGAATGCTTTGTACGATGATTTCTAGAGATGCTGATGTTTATAAATATATATGAATATACCACCGCCCTCACACATACATACTCGTACATACCGTGTACATATGGATCCTATGTTCAATGAATATGTTCATTTAAGGATTTATTTCCTTCAAAACAACCATCCAAAAAGATGATTTTTTCTCTTTTAAGAAAAGAGAATTGGTTTTGACTCTCAACAGAAACAACTTCAATATGGCTCGTCAAGATATTTCAGAAACACAGGACCCTAAATTTCAAAAGCGCAAAATAAAAACAATGAGATAGAAAAACCTAAACAAACGAGGTAAAAACATGGGTGGGTACCTTACTTGCACATATTGCAATAAACCGAATGCTTTTTACGATGATTTCTAGAGACGCTGATGTTTATAAATATATATAGGAATATACCACCGCCCTCACACATACATACCGTGTACATATGGATCCTATGTTCAATGAATATGTTCATTTAAGGATTTATTTCCTTCAAAAAAACCGTCCAAAAAGATGATTTTTTTCTCTTTAAGAAAAGAGAATTGGTTTTAACTCACAAGGGAAACAACTTCATACTGGCTCGTCAAGATATTTGAGAAACATAAAATCCTGAATTTCAAAAGCACAAAATAAAATAAAATCAAATCAGTTTTTATTTGTAAAGGGCCTTGCCAGGCAATACAAAAGTCAATTATAATATAACGTTTATATAAGTAATAATAATAACAATAAATACATGTAATATGACTAGAAAGATAGAATAAAATTATTAGGAATTGAAGATAGAGGTGTCAAACTTATAAAAATCTGATACAGTATATTATAGTTCTTGTTCTACAAGTACACGTTTTATATTGTTTTTAAATGACTTAAGTGGCAGATCAATGAGATAGAAAAAACTAAACTAACGAGGTGAACACATTAGGGTGGGTACCTTACTTGCACATATTGCAATAAACCGAATGCTTTGTACGATGATTTCTAGAGATGCTGATGTTTATAAATATATATGAATATACCACCGCCCTCACACATACATACTCGTACATACCGTGTACATATGGATCCTATGTTCAATGAATATGTTCATTTAAGGATTTATTTCCTTCAAAACAACCATCCAAAAAGATGATTTTTTCTCTTTTAAGAAAAGAGAATTGGTTTTGACTCTCAAGGGAAACAACTTCATAATGGCTCGTCAAGATATTTCAGAAACACAAAATCCTAAATTTCAAAAGCACAAAATAAAAACAATGAGATAGAAAAAACTAAACTAACGAGTTAAAAACACTAGGGTGGGTACCATACTTGCACATATTGGAATAAACCAAATGTTTTGTACGATGATGTCTAGAGATGCTAATGTTGATAAATATATATGTATCTACCACCGTCCTCACACATACATACTCGTACATACCGTCTACATATGGATCCTATGTTTAATGAATATGTTGATTTAAGGATTTATTTCCTTCAAAACAACCATCTAAAAAGATGATTTTTTTCTCTTTTAAGAAAAAAGAATTGGCTTTGACTCACAAGGGAAACAACTTCATAATGGCTCTTCAAGATATTTTAGAAACACAAAATCCTAAATTTCAAAAGCACAAAATAAAAACACTGAGATTAAAAAAAACTAAACTAACGAGGTGAAAACACCTCACACATACATACTCGTACATACCGTGTACATATGGATCCTATGTTCAATGAATATGTTCATTTAAGGATTTATTTCCTTCAAAACAACCATCCAAAAAGATGATTTTTTCTCTTTTAAGAAAAGAGAATTGGTTTTGACTCTCAAGGGAAACAACTTCATAATGGCTCGTCAAGATATTTGAGAAACATAAAATCCTGAATTTCAAAAGCACAAAATAAAATAAAATCAAATCAAATCAGTTTTTATTTGTAAAGGGCCTTGCCAGGCAATACAAAAGTCAATTATAATATAACGTTTATATAAGTAATAATAATAACAATAAATACATGTAATATGACTAGAAAGATAGAATAAAATTATTAGGAATTGAAGATAGAGGTGTCAAGCTTATAAAAATCTGATACAGTATATAGTTCTTGTTCTACAAGTACACGTTATATATTGTTTTTAAAAGACTTAAGTGGCAGATCAATGAGATAGAAAAAAACTAAACTAACGAGGTGAACACACTAGGGTGGGTACCTCACTTGCACATATTGCAATAAACCGAATGCTTTGTACGATGATTTCTAGAGATGCTGATGTTTATAAATATATATGAATATACCACCGCCCTCACACATACATACCGTGTACATATGGATCCGTTAGCCTTCTGAAAAGCCTTGGAGAGATGGGAAGAAGGGACCTGCCCTCAGTCATATGGGAGAGGCTCTGCTGCGACTAAGGCCGGAGGGAGGGGGGGAGCCTCCCGCTATACGAGGATTGTAATTTCCATGCATCAAGCCCTATTTCACGTGGAAATAGAATTTTCCCCTCCACCCATTCCGCTATGTGAGCCATACTTTTTCTCCTTTTTTCGCTCGTCTTCCAATCCCAAACGGAGCCTATTCGAAGCGCCGACGGATTCAATTCCGCCAAGACATTTTTTCCCTTCGGAGAAGTAGAAGCAAAAAAAAAAAAAAAAAAAAACTCTTTTTTTTTGCATGATATCCTCTTTTTTCCCTTTTTTTGCATTTTCTTCGGCTCGGGAGGAGGAACCGTCTTGAAGGGAAGCGAAGGGGCTTTCCGTCGGTAGAGGACTTATGGCAGTGATTAGGAGACTCCTTGTACTTCAATAAAAACCCCTTTTGCTGGGCCGAGAGGTTCCTACAGGGAACCTTATTCCTGGAGTATAAGCTTTCACTCGGAGGTGCGCCCTTTTCCTACCACATATAAAGACGCCCTTCGAAGTAGAAGACTCGTATTAATGCAGTCTTATTGAAGGGCGGGGGATCTTTCTCCCGGGGAGCCCCACTTTCTTCCCAAGTAGATTCCTTGGTATATACCTCGGAACCTTATTCCTCACATCCCAGCCTTATACTTCTTCGAGATCCCGCAGTAATTCCATCCGTGGAGGTGCTATTACCTCCGTCTTGTACCTAAGGCTTCTCGTATGCCATCGGCTTCCTTTTTGAACATTTATCCTGATCGATATACCATCGAGGTGTGGTAGCAATAGAGAAGGAGGATGGAGAATTGAGAATATAGATCTCTATAGACAAACAAGTTCACGAATCGTAATAAGGGAAGAAAATATATATCTTTTAAAACAATATTTAACCTCTTAGTGGCATACAGTTTGTCAGCAGTTACAACTTGGCAACCAGCAGTCCATCCATTCTTGAAGCTCGTGTTGAAGATTTTTTCGATCCACTGTACAAGGAACATGGATTATAACATGAATTCTAGTATACTGGTTGATTCTTTTCTCAGTCTTTTGGCTTTTACCGAGATGGTTGTGTATATTTTATCAATAGAAAAGTTTCCAATGATTTACGAAAATCGGGGTTTTTTTCGCAAAGCTTTAGACTACATCCTAACTGGAAATCTAACCGAAATTCGGAAACGAGCGGAGTATTACCTCTTTTTCTTGGATCGGATAGAAGCAGCCCCTTCATTTCTTTATACTTAATAAAAATTGGTTCACAATATACTTCCGAAGCGATTTTTTATAAATCAATAAACTCCTAATTGCTCTTCATTCGATTAAAAAATTAGTAAGTAAAGCATGCATTAGAGGGACGTCCCCTATGAATGGATTGTATTCAATTTTGGTGAGACTTAAAATGAAAGAAAAAACAAAAATATCATGACTTCTCGGAATCACCCATAACCCCATTAGCCCTCTCCGCCGACGCAAATTCCCATCATGAAACTTCCAGCATGAAATTTGAAGCTCCAGAAACTTCCGAAACTAGATCGGGTTCATAGAATGGTTAAAACATCATAATTTATCAGTATTACCCGCTCTATTCACGGCCTCCCATGATTAATTTTGAAACCAAAACTAACATATGCGTTCCGAAACTATATCGAATTCGTAATGGAGCAAAATGAGAATCGAGAAAATCGGTTGAGAATTGTAGCCTGGGTGGCGTCGACAAAATATGTCACCTTTTTTTTTCTAGAAATTAAGCAATTGAAATCAAAAATCTTGAAATTTTTCTTAATTAAAATCCGTTTTGAGACATTCTGAATCGAACCCTTGAGTTTAACGCTTTTTAATATAGGTTTATATATATATATATATATATATATATATATATATATATATATATATATATATATATTCATTTATTCATGTGTATAAATATGTGTCCTTCCAGACGATAACTCTCCTTAGTTAAAATGTGCTAAATAATCAATAAAACCTCCAAAAAAAAGTTGAAAATCCAAAATCTCTTTTTGAATCGCAGAATTTATTTAGAACGAGTTTTTTGCCATAAAATTGGTAGTTAACAATTTATTTTCCCTCAAAGTCTTTAATTTTCAAAATTCGCTAATACGATCATGCTGCATGACTGGAAGTTTTTTTTTTTTTTTTTTTTTTTTTTTTTAGAGATGCCCAACTCTAGTAACTCCGTGGCACTATTCCCGCACCACACCTAGCACCATGACACTGTCTCAGCATAACCCTTGATGTTATTGGTGGCCACTCCTTTCCTCCACTCGCACACAAGCGCATATATGCGCACATACACATACGCGCACTCACACAGACATACACATAGGTACTGTTTATTTCATGGATTCAGTCTTAGAATGGTCTGAAACGAATTCGTATGCGGTTATTTTTTATTTTTCTCATGCTTGGGTTGTTTCCAAAAAGGGTTACTTGCGCTAAAAAATTAAGCTTCCCAAATGAAAGGATGAGTTCGTTGGCCAGCGAATTTTGATCAATTGGTAAAATTTCAAAATTTGCATACAAATCACTGGAAATGGGGGAAAACTGCTAAAAGTCGTTGAATTTATTTTATTTTTTATTTTTGTAGAATATTGCTCAAATTTATTAGCTATAAAATAGAATATTAAAAACATATGTACAAAAATATGCTGAAAAAGTACTTAATTTCATAGAAAAAAATGCATGCTAAAAAATCAATAGAAACTTCCGAAATAGCTAAAAATCCAAAATCCACATTTTGGCTTTTGACTATTGTGGCTGGCAATTTACTATTTACAATAAGTGTTTTGACCATGAAATTGAGAGCAATTTCTTTGCACTCATAAAGCTCATATTTCGAAACAATTCAACATTATACTATACAATAACATACGAAAATTCGCTCATACGATCATGCTGCATGACTGGAACTTTTTTTATAAGATCACAGTATTATCAAGCAGTAGCTGACAACATAAAGGTGATAAAAACATTATAGCAAAACGTTCTGTGTACTGTTGAGCTCTTGCACAATCTTCTACCATTTCGTTTCTCATGTTCCACAACGACCTATTGTCAAAACTAAACTCATTTATTTTTCACCCATGACAAGCGAAGAATAACTTGAAGAACGTCAGTTCGGAACAAATAACGGAGATCCCCACAGAAGGTAACTAACACTGTTATCATTGTTTAAAATCGCTGGCGTGACGTCAGTTCGGACAAAGTTGGGAAAAAAATAGTCCTAAGCACTAAATCTTGACAGAATATGGAACATGTTCCTTGGGAGAATAGGAGAGAACTTAGGTCACTCCGCCAATTAGGAAAAAGCCCATCATTTCAATCGTCTCTTAATATCCCAGAGAGTCTCCCTATCAAATTTCAACTTCCAAGTTTTTTTCCAGTCTAATAGTGGTTGGAATCATGTTTACGAAATTAACTGAGAAAGATAACCTGTATGTTAACAATTATCCAGATAACAAGGCTCATATCTCAGATTGCTGACCACGCACTGTGCAGTGGTTAACATAATAAGGTTAGGTAAATCCAGTGCTTTCCAACGACTGGCGAACGATTTTTGAACTATGATAAATGCCTAAGATACAGTTAGTTCCTTAGCAACGACTTGGTTGTAAGCGACAATCATCAGAAGCGTAACGCACTATGGGTGACATTCTCGAGACTTGGACACTAGCGCATCCTTACATCGAGGCAAGGCGAAGTCGAAGTTATTTCACTTTGTTGTCATTGTGACGAGTAAACATATGCGAAAATACGCCATTTGTAGTCACAGCTGGACAACAGCATAACATAGTCCCATCTAGTTCCGAGTCATTATTTTCATTATTTGTAATATGCAAGGTGATAAATTGTATGCGAATTACATCAAGTTACTATCAGCTGATGACCTCAAACGCTACGAACACAAGATTTAATCTGTGGGGTAGAGATTCATATGAAATGTGTGTTGGGGAGTTGACATACAAGTGTTCTAGATGATCCAGACATCAGCCGCAAAGATGTTGTGGATTACCTATCTAGTTTTAGAACTGTTCTTTGAATCAATTAAACTAAAAATCTTTAGAGTACCTACTGTGAAAGTGGTCTTGTGAAAGGATGTGTTATGAGAGCTCTATTAGGGGGGAATAGTAAGTTGTATCACATGTGGAAAGGTAAGTACCTAGAGGTAAGGTACCTATACCTAATTACTTTCCGTATATTATTACTTGTTCATGTAGGTACTTCATTGATCAAAACGAAAGTAGGTACCTAATTACCTTTTTTGTCCATAAAATTTGCGTAACTGCAAAACTCGCGCAATAACTGCACTGCCAATGCCGTCTTTATGAAATCTTACCTTCAGAGGAAAGCATTTCATGGTTTTTTCCTTGCAGTTGGTTTTTAATTCATGTTGCATATTTCCTGATTCGATATTTGACGGACTTGCAAATCAGCAGTTCTATTCATCTGCAAAGCAACAACCTACCTACTTTGTTTAGGCACTTTTAACCAACAGCAAATCTGGTAGAACGTACGTGCCTACCTAAGTAGTTTCGTTTCTTGGTGTAGCAACTACAACCTGCTTTGTTTACTTTGACAAACTATCAAATCTCTCCTTTTATTCATTCAATATAACAAGTAAAGCTTCCTTGGTTAAGCATAGTACTACGAACTTATAATAAAACGCTGATGAAGCTACCTGAGCAATGGCTAGGTACCTACACAGCAGTACAGACACCTGAGGAATTTTCAATCATCTTTTCTTTACTATTTTTCAGGTTAATTATTCTCAAAGCCTAAACGAATGAAGTTCTTTAGTTTTCTGACACTGATTAACTACTATAGTTAGTAGGCTCCTAGTCCAAATAAAAACTCGTTCACGTTAGATTGGTATTGTTGACAGCAATCTACAATCAATTATTGCGCAGGCAGGCATGATTCATATAACATTTAGTCGAATTGAAACTTTGTATTGCTACAAAACTGTTGAAAAATGGCCTTATAACCACGAATTATATTGACGTGAGACGGCAAACTTCTTGTGAGAAATAGGTTGGTTGAGTAGCGATTCATTGACATAGGGTGGTCTCATGGCCGACTTTGGCTGAAACGCGAACCTACTCCAAGCGTGACGTCACGAGAATATGGGCCATATGCCGAATTTAATTTCGTCTCATTTTTGGATGGGTTATGATGGCAAAAACATTTTTCATGTTTAAAAAAAAAAAAAACTAGTAGTTTGGTAATTTAAACCGTTCTGATTTTCACGCAAGTCTTCGGACAAATTGGTTGCTCTCAATGTTTGGAATACGCATCCATAGTAGCCTTGGCCTGAGCAATCCTACTCTCGGACCAGGGGCTCTAAAAAACCCCCAAATAAACCATTTTTTTTAGTATTAGAACCAATAGTGTTTTGCTATTTTATTCTGTATAGGTATGCATAAGATATCCAAAGATACTCATCTTACAATGTTAAATTCTATTAAACTGGGATAAGGAATTTTGAACTTTACTGGGAAAGAAAATAAGGGTCTAATTCGCAGCGACCCAGACAGAACGGGGTGAACGACCTTGGCCTAATCTTCCAATTTACGAAAAAAAAAAAAGAGGAAGAGAGAAGTGGGAAGAAAAAAAAGAGAGAAAATGATGGGAAGGGGAGGGTGAAAAAAAAAACCATTGCCCCAGAAACCTTGAAAAACTCTGAAGAGAAAAGAGAGGAGCTTGGGAGAGAATAAATTAACCCCCATCGGCGCCCCCATTAAGCTTCTGTGGTATAAAAAAGAAGAAAAAAATCAAGGGAGTTTTTTTTTTTTAGACGAAGAAAGAAGAAGGGATGGTTTTAAAAAGTGGGTGGTAAAAACAGCCCTATGGGCAAGTAGGGGTGGGGATGGGGGTTGATGACGTAGGATGAACAACACCCTGCGCGCGCTCGCCCTTAATTATAACGAGCGTGACGTCACTCGTTCCTGCCCGTCGTCATCCGTTTTACAACCCCCTCGCCTTGCATCCGACGACCATCATCCTGTAGTAAAGACTAAAGCGGAACATCTCTTCTCCCGTACCCCCTCCACATCCATTCTACCCTTCCCACGGCCGTACTAATGACCTCGTTTTAAAGCGGAAGTTCTCTTTGGGGGAAATTTCTTACTCTTTTCCTCTGCGCTCATTTAATTCATTTTCCTTCTGAGGATTTTCTTTTATTTTTTTTCTTTTGGCTGCGTTGCAGTGAGGCAGGAAATCTGATGATGACCTAAATGAAGGAATGTGTTGAGCAATGAGCGGTTGGTGGCTCACCAAAGTTCATGTACTAATGTACTTTTCTGATGTGACTCAGCTATGTCCAACCCATCTCAGATATAGCGTACCAGCACATGATTACTAGACTGTATCAATAACAATAGCAGTTGAGTATTTACATATCATTCCCATCAATTAAATCACATCCTGAACGCAATAAGCTTTGAAACTGTTGACGTATCTTCAATCATCATTACAATTTCTTCAACTGATCAGTTGCTTATCAGCTGTCTTGAAAACTCTTATGAAGTAAATTTGAATCAATTGATTATAATTTGAGAAGTTCATATTGAAATGGTACTGCCACTATTCTCTGTTATCTCACTGGTACTGTAGTTTGGAACTCCTCCTACAGTCTTCAAATAGCCTTTATAAACCGTATCTTTCCTCTCATGACTTGTCACAAGATCGAATTAGTTGTACCTACTAAATTCTAAGAATAATTTCGTTAATAATCTATAAAGGATTTCTGATGAGTGAGCTTTAGATGGGTGAGCTCTGATCTTTCTGAAAACTGCAGTTTTTTTCTTAGCCCAACAGGTCTCAGACCTGAATTCTGCTGGGAAACGTATGATGTCATAAAACGTTGTCATTGTTAGCTCGCGGCCATTTTTTCACTACCTAGGTGAACCTTACCAAGGTGATTAAAGGTACAACCCCGACAACATGAAAATTCTACCTCTGAAACCCATGTCCCACTCGATGAATGGAAATGGGGGATTCAGAGCACTATCAGAGTTCTTTTACAATCATTAAGTCGTGCCGTTCAGCAGCGAACTAGCAGTGAACTGGAATTCCGAATGATCGCTTGGCTCCACCACTCCAACTGTTGCTTCAGAAAGTTAATGTCAGCAGCAGTACTGGCAGCATCAGAGCTCGAGCTCCTTAGAGCGTACAGGCACTAGTAGAATGAAGATGAGATGCTGGTCCAGTGGAAACCTAGCTCGCAACTACTTAGCTTTTGCAGCAGGTATGTGCTCATGAGGCGCAATTTCTACATTGGTTTCAATGAAGAGTCAGTAATCTAAGTACTCCACCAATGCTCACAGAGCTTTGCGCAATTATAGCCATCCTCATGATACCTCCAAGGTACCGCCAATGGGATGGAGATCAACCTACGATATTAATTTCCTCCCCTCCCTCTTCACCTTCCATCAATTACACACACTCTCATATGTCTACCTACATATGGGACTTCATGCACTGTCATGAAACTTGCAGATATGAGTTCAGTTGATGTTTGGACTCTCATCCTGCATATATGAGTTCAGTAGACGTTTGGAACAAGGGTTATTCCCGAAATTTATTTTAGGCCTATTGTAATTTTCTTTGGTCTTTCTGGTCAAGTAAGCAATGACAAAATTATTTAACACAAGAATCATTTCAGAATGATCCAAAACAGATTTCGCAATGAAAAATTTCCCTCTTTCCCGAAAGTGATAACAAGGCATCTGTGATAATAAATGAACACGTAAACAATGTCTATAATTTCATCAACCTATAATTTTATGCATTTTAAACTCGGAAGATTGCCATTGTAATTTTATAACTATTTTGTTTGAAACTAAATGAAATAAAAATGATTACCTAATGGTGGAATAACTTAGTCTGAAATCGTTAAGATAATATATATTCTCCTTACTGGTTCACTATTGGTTTCCAACAACATTAGTCATCAACGGGTTGAAACGAAACCTTTGGACGGAATCATTAAACGGCTGATACAGTTCTGGCATAGAATGTCAGGCTTGTTTATCGACTATTAAATAATGAGGGAAAACCTCACGATCGTTAGAAAATAATAAGGAGAAAGAAACAATGGATCAATTCGAATCTGGTACGTTTTATTGTGTCGTCGTTATTTCGAATCTTCCAGTGGTAAGGGGTACGTAACCATAATCGGTACAATGCTGTTTATCAAAGAGCCGAAGGAAGAGGTGAACGGGTGCGAATCAAAATTCTGCAATCAATATTTTAATTAACACACGCTTTCCAAGTTTTTCTAACTGCATGTCATTGTAATTATTAACGTAACGTTCGAGCTACGTTATCCGTCACATACATGACCAGTCAAGAGTAAACATTTCATTGTAAGATAGTGAGAAAAAGAACAAATCAGGGCATTTAGCTTCATACAGTCATTTATAAACACATGGAATAAGATGCTAAAGGTGAGTCATATAAATTGAACATTTTTCAATTTCTACTGCATTTTACGAAGGTGTTTTGTTTAAAAACTATGTATTAGAACAGCTATTAATTGTCATTTTGGCACATCCTTTCATCCCTCTCCCCCTCACCCACCCTAGGTAAGAGAGCGGCAAACCTAGGAGTCCTCTCGGCTCTTCTATGTTAGTATTTTTATGATGACATCTTCCTCCGCATTTGACAAAGAGTATTTATTTATTTATTCATTTGATTTTTATTACCCATTTTTATATCATATTTTTTGTTATTTTATTATTTCTTAATTTTACGAATCTTTTTTCCCCCACAAACAATATTCATCTCATTTTCATTCAATGGCGAGCTCTATACATAGTCAGTATAAAATAATAATACAAAATACAGGTGTCGTAAGTTATAATACGCAAAGCAAAGATATATAAATACGAAAGTGAACCACAAAGGAACATAGTTCAGACTTCGAGCGCATAGTCAACTAGTTTGCAGAAAAAAATATAAAAAAAAAAAAAAAAATATATATATATATATATATACTTATATATATATATATATATATACATATATATATACATATATATATATATATTGTTCTTTTAGAAATAGTTGCAAATTGAACGATAAGAGCAATGGATTAGTAAAAATATTAGTTCAATAGTTGAAAATTCTGAGGCAGTATTTCCTTGATAGATGGACTGTCTCTGATAGATGGACTGAGTATAGGAGGGAAGTATGGTTGCAATGGGAAAGAAGTCAGTAAGGGTTGCCAGCAGGCCTTAGTGTTAGGGCAGAGGCTGTGGAACATTCTTCCGATGAGATATTGACAGCATTGGACGCAGCCGAATTCAAGGTGGTAGCAAACGCATATAATTATCGGTTATCGTATTCGTTATCATGATTGAAGAAAACAGCAGAAGTACCCTTGAGCGGTCCTCTGAGTGAGTGATGTCCACTTTGATATCTGCTTAACTTTGTTAATTTCACAATTGCTAAGGTGTTAACTATCCCTATGCTATTGAAAGGCATCCATAGGTGTAGGCCACCTATAGCTAGGGTAGGGGGATCAATGGTTGCTTACGTCACTAGGGTCCAGTACCTTGGGATGACGCCGGAGGAAAGAATGGGCTTGGAACAGCATTTGGTGATAGTGGATAAAAAATCAAAGATCTGTGGCATAATTTATGATGGTTTGTCTTCTTGCCGGATCAGAGTGGGACCGGGGTTACCGTGAGTTAGTTGAAATATATCGATGTCTTTTCCTTGGGATCCTCTTGTATACGAGGTCCAGGTTTGAGCTCTTCTCGTCAGAAAAACATAATTGAGGAAGCTAGGCTCCATGCAGCATCCAGAAGAATTGGTCATATCTAACCTCTGCCACATAATCCTGGGCATTCAGTTAGCATGTGTCACCATGTCGAGGGGCTCCATGGACCATTTAGTTGTGAGTGGTGCTGCGTTTACTGCAATTGCAATTTTATTGAAGAAAATGAAGAAGAGAAGGTGGTGTACCTCGTCACTGTACAAGGATAGACTGCTGACTCGTGGTCAACTGTTCCTGAACAGTATGCTAGCTACAGAAGGCAGTCATCATTTCTACTACTAGGATGGGAGACCCTTATCTTTCCGGTCACTCATTTAAGTAATCACCACACGCCTGAGAGAAATGATACATTGCAACGCCTAACCCGTAAGTCTGGATACCAATTCATCTCCTTCTAATGTCTATGAGACGATGGAGGGGTTGAGGCTCTTTGCTAAAGCCGAGTCTACACTTGATCAAATGTCCGTATCGTATCACCATTGCGTATCTGTCTAATCACAAGTAACGCCCTCCACACAAATCACTCGATCCTCAAGACGTGTACGTATCAATAGGATGCAACGGTGGAGCGTCCACACTAATACACTAGACCCCATTGCCTTTTAATGTGATGGGGAAAAACTGCTGTGTACCTTTATTAACGAAAAGATGCAGGGCATTGCTTACTATTTGATATGTAACGGTATTACGATACGGACATTTGATATGAGTGTGGATCCGGCCATGGTAATCTCCATGTTGGCGCTTAGGCATAATTAGTGAATAGGGAATATACGAGTATATGGCATTTGGGTCTCAATCCGGTTTTGTTGTACCTTCTTTTTATGGTATTAGTTGTATATGTCTGAAAAACTGAAGAATTGGCAACCGGCTTACCTATTAACAAATCCTGTTTCCTCTTTCATCCGTCACATCACTTGTCACCCATCCAAAGTGTATCTCTCAAACCTAATCTTAATTTACGTAATTTATACTCATTGGGATCCAGTACAAAAAGCACCGGATTTGCAAGATACGTACAAATCTTATTTTCAACTTCTTTTATTACTTTCTCAATCTCAACTTTAATACCGTCGGTACATCATTAGAACAACTGATTTCTTTTATAATATCAAGCAGCTACATTTTCAACCCGGCTCGAGTTGACCATAAAATGAAATGATCGACTTGCAGACACAATAGGTATCTACAGTCTCTAAGACAAGCTCCTTCATTAGACTTGTTCTCATTTTGATCGAATTTATAGCGGGTTTTTACGCATAATCGTTGTTAGGGTTACCTCATTATCTGTTTTAAAATCTGATCCGATTATTATTTTAACTACTGTTTTGAATTTCCATTGTTCTTCTGATATGTCTAAATGGAAATGGGATTAGCGAGTCAATTCAACAGCTGCAGAAACTGCTCTGTAGTAGGTACCTCATCCAATTATTCATCATCCACGGTAGAATTGAGAGGTAATAAATTAAACATTTACGTATTGCTTTAAATATGTGTTGGTCATCAAGTGGCGTCAGCAATTGATTCAGGTGCGTATTTCTTGAATTACATGCTCGCAACCTTTATATCCTTGCTGCAGGAGAGTGACGAGCGAAATTGAACAAACAAAATTGAACCGCTCATTATTCTTCAAAATAAATATTATTTATGTACCTAATCAATCCAATTGATGCGCCATTTGAAGACCTTTAACTGGACAAGTAAAGCTCTATTTATCACCACCCCTTTAATTATTTCCGGGATGGGGGGAGAGAATGTTTGGCTCGGGTCCTGTTTATATATCTAAAGCTCGTGCATATTGTGACATTGGGGGTAACAATATTGGTTGCATCATGTACTAAAATAAAGAAATTCATTTTATTTTTCATTTATTTCTTTTGCAATATATATTTAAACAGAATAAAGTTGAACCAAATAAATTTGTTGTTTTGTAAGTTTGTTTTGTTTATGTTTTCATTATTATCATTATTTCATGAATGGATTTTTATCTAACTATATATTTATTTACTAAATTTAATTTAATTAGAATGATGATACCAACTTTTGAATGTTATACAATTAAAAAAAATCCATTCTATATCCGTTATGAGCAATTTTTTCTAATTTTATTGTTATACATCTTCACTTTAATTTGAAATAAAATTGGGAGCCATGCACTTGTTGTCCACAAGTATTCATTAATTTTGTCCACACTATTAATAAAAAGTACTCTAAACCATAATGTAATAAAATATTCCAAGTAAATCGGGCAAAGAATTGTATTCATTAGTCTCATTCAAATTAAAATTTCTAACGTTATATCAAAACTTCTCTTCAGTTGTATAGCTCGTTGTTGTACTGTATGGTTGGTTCCTCTTTTATATTATTTCTAAAGATAAAACCGATCGTATTCTCAGCTCAATCACATCAATCTAATAAATATCACCATAAATGGTAGCCATAATTTCGTTTAACTCACAACAAATATGTTTTATGTACAATTTATAGGTAATATTAATATGTTTGAGGGGCCTTGTCCATTTAGTTTACTCTTTGGGAAAACTTTTATATCTCATTGTCAGAAGGATAAACGGTTTCATTCGTGAAATGGGAAATGCTAAGGTGACCGACTACTGCTGGCATTTCAAACGACACTACAATTATTATCGTGTCATAACATGACACGATTCAAAACTGTAATACAAATCGAGGGTAGGGATTTTATTTATAATTTTTATCATATTTGTGTTTTGTCAAATATACACATATTCTGATCACATTTAGTAATAATAGAAAAATTAAGAAAAATTTTTCAACAAACACAAATTCCAAACTCGAAGATTGTCAGTAAATAATGTTACACAACAGAACATTTTCACATTATTTGAATTTAAAAAAATTTGATTCTGGGATATTATAGTAAAAGTGGAAATTGTAATGAGAATGGCCTAGGCCCGAAAAATGTTGAAAATCTCGACAATTTTAATATACTCAGGATAACTCTACCGTTCCTCCTTTAGCAGGCTGCAGTTGCTCAGCGCAATCTTTACTTGTGTTTAATCAAACTATCAGTAGTCTGTCAGTAATAGGATTTTATTTTGCCCGAGCTTGATAGTTGCTTAAACGTGGAATGGATTTGAAAAAGTTCACCTCCCAAGATACTGCTCGTTTACTTGACTGGTCAGCCAACAACAGGCTGTTATACAGTACAATTTTTGTATACAGGAATCTACGATCATGACTGCATACAAACGGTTAGCTCTACTAATGGCCACGTATGTGGTGCTGACCGGAGCCCGCAAGCACCACATATCCCAGGTAGAATACCCTATGGATCCAGAGGAATACCAGCCGAAATTCCAGCCGATCACGGAAGTTGAGATTATTCCTGTACAAACTGAAGCCCCTGTGGACTCCACATCACTCGTCGGCTACCTGGAAGAAGTTCTCCAGTATGTTGAGAGCATCGTGTGCAGCATTGCCGAGTACGTGAGCGGCTTCGTGCTCGGACCTTCCAACTTTGTCGTCCGACTCACTTGCCCTAACGTCGTCAGGGGAGTTGTCTCAAGATTTCTCCATTACAAATAAAGTGAAGTGCTACTACATGAATTGTTAATTGTTTATCGTTTGTTTTTATTATGTACGGCATCTTCCAATATACAAATTAATACATAAGCAAGTTGCTATACCTTAATGATTAACAAAATAAATGCTCTGAAGGTTTCTAAATGCTGGGTGTAAAAAACTCAAGTATATGTAAAAAAAATTTCTAGGTAGGTACCAGCTTGTGATGCGGGAAGAATAAAGAATTACTCCTTTTTTTCCTTGTGTCTTGCTATGCATTTCGAGTCTAATTTTGCTTAACTCTACATCAGGCATTTCAAAAGTAGGGTGACATTGCACCTTCGTTTCAGTTAAGTATATTTAGGTATATGTCGGTATATGTCATTCTGTATGAAAAGCACAGTCCAGAACCATTTCCTTTTACCAAGACTTTTTAATCTTTTCTTCTTGCCTAATAGTGAAAAACTTGAAATAATTTCATTCCTAACGAAAACTCCTTTTAGTATTCCTCCTGAAAAGGATACATGAAAGTCCCAAAAATCCTGGCATCTAATGGTAATAGAACTGGATTGACACAATCATCACTCCTCCAGGAATAGAAGCACATTTTCAATACTTAAAAAACCATAATCTGTCCCCAAGTGTGGCCCCTGATGTGGGATTTGAGGGAGGGAAACCCTTCCTATGCAAGAAAAACCTATTGTTTCACCTACATCAACCTAAACAGACCTCAACTGAAAAGAAGGTGCAATGTCACCCAACTTTTGAAATGCCTGATGAAGAGTTGAGCAAAATTAGACTCGGAATACATAGTAAGACAGGAGAAAAAAAGGAGTAGTTCTTTATTCTTCCCACATCACCAACACTCAACCTTAAGACCACCAAGACTTGAGAAACCTCCAAGCTGATACCTACCTAGAAAATTACAAATAAATGTTCCTTACAGTCGTGTTATTGATGTACATTAATGAAAAATAAATTATCACTGATAATTGAACTGAATGATTGAATTGAAGTCAGTACTTGAGATGTTGATGCGAGATGGTGAAGAAATCAACATCAATTTCCTGAAGAAATGCATTTGTCTCACGTGGTAGGCGATATAGAGGGCGATATATTTAGGTAGTTGCGAATGGGGGATGGGTCGTGGAACAACGGATAATTGCGAGTGGGATAAGAGGGAACATTGATGCCGACTTTAGAGAGAAGCGATGGAGGCTGCAAACATCCATTTGCTAGTTTGTGATGATTACTTGGCGGTGTTCAAGTTTAGAGTTTGGCTAATCCACACTCGGCGGGCAGTGCCCGGAAATCAACCTGTTTTGTTGGTATCGTCAATTGCTGTCAAATGATAGTGTTGAGTTGGCCTTGAATACAACACTGAAGTCAATGTGGTAAGAATTTTCAGAGTGAACTCGATATTATCCTCAATGGAGAAATAACCAAAAGTACTCTGGTTGTACATAAGTACATAGGGCCGATTTCTAGTAATATAACAGAAACATATCTACTAATCTCAACTGATAAATCCAGTTCAAATGAAGCAAGTTGGCGCCTACTGTATTTTAGCTGGTGAGTAGGCCATCTACGTAACTTTCCTTGATAACAGTAATCATGATACATTTATCAACAACTAAAGAAGGCGGTCTAAAGGACTTATGATTCCAAATCCCAAATATGATTTTTTATATAAGCTCTAAACCTCCAGTCCGCAGTTTAGTCTTGTATAATGGCGGACAACCTTTTTTTTCTCCATTCGATTTTTGGAGTATCTTGAAACGTAAACTAACATTTTTCCTCTTTTATGTTTTTCCAGGTTCATTAAAAACGCTCATTATTGAAAATAGTAAACCAAAATAGTGAATTGACGTGAATAAAATTGCATTGGATCCATCAACTGCCAGACGTAACTTGTAACTTGTAAAATAGTGTTATGATAGAGGATTCGTATTTTGTATTATTTCGTATTTTGTAAGTCTAAGTAGTAGACTCAGTTCAAACAGATAGTTTATAGCCAAGAGGGGTTCACACTCGTGTGCGTAACCTTTCAAAAAGACACAAACTTGGTTTTAAAATGAAAAGAAACACAACTGAGAGGAAGGAGAAAATCTTATAAAGAAATTCCGAAGGGACCCAGTCGAATTGCGATCGTATGCGTCGCGTTCTCACGAAGCAGGTCGCACACACGGGCTCAGTGAGTATGTGAGCCCTTGCTGGAGAACTTTTCCCATCGCATCTCCCATTTTTCCCCCTAAATGTATTATGTATGCCGTCTCGTTTCCGCCGCGACTACGAAAGGGCCTGAATAATGCACAACTGTAGTAAGTTGGGTACCCGGTGGAACGCCGGGGCGAAGGGCGGAGGGAGCTGTGTGCCCTTCAGTTTGATTGGCGTGCATCCCATCCCCGCTACATTATTTACGAGTTCGTTTTCGGAGAAGCTCCCGAAGAAATAGGAATACGAGAATACAAGCAGACAAACGTCTAGATAAAAGACATGGTTAGTTTTATGTATATATATATATATATATATATATATATATATATATATATATATATATATATATATATATATATATATATATATATAGTTTTGATGAAAAATGAAAACACTCGCGTGTAATATTATTTTGAGGAGTTACAGAAGGTTGGAAAAAGATAGGAAACACTTAAATAAACTTACAAATTTGAGAGAATATTTCGCTGTGTCAGCGTCATCAGCTCTAGTGAAGAAGTAGTAGAAAAATCTTCTTGTTTCCTGTGTTGCTTGTCCGTGTGGTGGTTCTTGGGTCGTAGAATGAGGAGTGGAGGAAGCATGGCAGGAAGGAGTAGGTACAAATGATGGTCTGGAATGATTTTGTGTGGGTGTGTGTGTGTGTGAGTGTGTGTTCGTGTTTGGTATACTTGAGGGGGTGAAAAATTTAAAGAGGGTGAGTGTAAAGTGGAAGAAGTGTGATGTATGAAGAAGTTTGAGAGTTTTGAGTACCTAAATTGTTGAGGAAAGCCCCCCACAGCCAAATCACAAATGGGCTGTGATGGGCTCCCCCCAACAATCAGGTGGTGAGTTCACTTCTTCCTATTGAGTCCCGGCTCTCGTAATCCTCCCATTACTGCTATGTAGGAGGACTCCCAGGCCAGTCTGTCACATGTCGATGTATTGTTGGGCAGGGCTCGGACAACTTGAACCTTGTAGCACTCATCAAATTTGGTGTCATGGGTCCGAGCATGTTTGGCAATTGGGAGGTGAGGTTTATGCCTAATAGAGTCTCTATGTCCATTCATGCGGATAGAAAGAGGGGTCATCGTTTCTCCAAGGTAGAATGCATCACAACTCTGGCATTTGAGGTTGTACACTAAATTGGAACTTGTACAAGAGGCTGATGTTCGAATTTGATAGGAATTTGGGGTATTAGACACACACACACACACACACACAAAATCATTCCAGACCACCATTTGTACCTACTCCTTCCTGCCATGCTTCCTCCACTCCTCATTCTACGACCCAAGAACCACCACACGGACAAGCAATACAGGAAACAAGAAGAATTTCCTACTACTTCTTCACTAGAGCTGACGACGCTGACACAGCGAAATATTCTCTCAATTTTGTAAGTTTATTTAAGTGTTTCCTATCTTTTTCCAACCTTCTGTAACTCCTCAAAATAATATATATATATATATAATGACTTATGTTCTTGACCACTCAGTATTAAATTTTCGTATTTAGGTTCTTGAGGGTCGGTCTGTAGACCTATAAATCATTTAGGTCAAGAACCTAAATACGAAAATTATATATATATATATATATATATATATATATATATATATATATATATATATATATATATATATATATATATATATATGTGTGTGTATAAATTCTTGTTGGGTCATTCTCATTTCATTTGCCGCTTTCATGTCCCTGACGACGAATTCTCACATTCTTGACCAAAACTAGCGATTTTGGGGGAAAACAGGGTAGTATAAGTTGGGAGATCAACGAAGAAATAATTTGTTTGCCCAAAATCCCCTTTAACCAATACACAGTGATGACGAATGAAACCTGAAATCCTGGTAACTCATGAGTGTTACCGTCCCCTCCTACCTAACATGTACGTAGAAGTTAGGTAGTTACGAAACAATGACAATCTAGAACTGGCCAGGGTTACTAGCTGCAGTAAGTTGGTTCCTCTTTATTTAGAGTAAGGATTTACATTTTTAAGATTTTTCCCAACCCGTGAAAAACTAGTTTTTTAGTCAGTCCCCCATATCTCTTCTCAACAAGACCTCAGGAGTGTTACCATTTTTGCGATCAAGAAGACCGATGGAAAATGGTGGGAAACAGTCAGTTGTGAAGGTTATATTGTCCAGTTGAAGATGTGAGACTGCAGTGGAGTGCTTGGAGTTGAAGCAGTTTTTACAGTGAAAGAAGCCTAAAAATATGAGGAGTGTTTTTATTTTCAATCATGAGTGTTACACTAATTACGAGTGTTGTTAGTGCTTAAACAAAATAATCCGATATCAAGAACCATACTGCTTGGTGACAGGTTTCAAACAGTAGCCATCCCCGAGTTTTGCCACTTCATCATCCTGTGTGACGCCATTTTTACTGGAAATTCTCATGAGTGTTACCTCTCAGGAGTGTGACCAAGGATGGGTAAAAAATATATAAAATACAACATCAATGAAAAACTCACTGTTCATCTATGGAACACAAATCTGCAATGTACAATGATTTGTATTTCCCGATCTAACCTCATTTTTGAGCACTTTCATATTTCACGTCACTGAGGTTCTCAAACGACCCAAAGCGGCAAATGAAATGAGAATGACCCTGTTGTGATTTTTGAGGGTTGGTCAAATGAATAAACCGTTTATCTAGGCCGACGTTTCGTCCAATTTATTGAACATCTTCAGGGCTTAGTTAGTGTTATCTTTAGTGTCTTCCTCTCCTACATCACCACTCTGGTAGAACACGCAGCAAGCACTTTTTTCTTTTTTACTAATACAAAAACTAGGGAATACAGTGACTAGGGAATGGGCAACGTCCATGATTATTGATCTGACGTCTATGATCAAAGCCTGTCAATCTATAACTGAGCGTAATAAATCAGCTTTCCTTGACACTACAGAGGCCTAGGGATTATGAGATGCTGTGATAAAATGAGAGCATTCCAAAAAGTGGCTAACGATTTTCCTGCTATGAAAACTAAGGGAGTTACACTTCCCTAGTAACGCTTTGGTTGTACGTGAAAATCAATAGAAAACCCCACCGTGACGTGACGCTCACGATAACTCTCCTTAGGGTTGAGATTAAAAAATCCGTTTTCTCGCCGAGTCCCTAATATTATATATGAAGACAGTCTATACTTACATAAAGAGATCTCCATACTAAATTTACTGGGAATAAAAAGACAAAAAAAAACAGATCTACCAACTGCTGGACCAGAAAACAAACTATCTTCTGATGACATATAG
This sequence comes from Adelphocoris suturalis, assembly GCA_030762985.1. NCBI lineage: Eukaryota > Metazoa > Arthropoda > Insecta > Hemiptera > Miridae > Adelphocoris > Adelphocoris suturalis. The sequence goes on along the minus strand of CM061040.1, from coordinate 171,226,286 downwards.
CTTGTATTTATTTCGAAGCAGTATCTTGGGAAAGTAGGTATGACTCCTTCGATGGAGAATAGAACCTGGGAAATCGTGGGAAGATGATTGATGTCTACAACATTGTTCTACACTCACTCCAACTCCAAGATTTCCCTCTCTACGAGTGAATCACGAAGCAAAAGAGAATTTGGGGCAAAATTAGTTAGCAAAATATTGTGCTATTACCTGATACCAGTGAGCAAAAAATCTTTGTTGTGCAGGTTTTCTGAAACCAAAGCGACCATTTTTTAAAAACTTGTTATTGTTTTTAGAAGTTTATTAACCATAAATTCGCTAGATTTTATTAACTCAATGAAAGAAGAGGTAGGTACCTACTTATGCTGTAATCCAAATTGATTGTAATAAACATTTGATTTATACAATTAAAAGTTTACTGCTGCTTATTTTTCTGGATGGATAAACATTCCACATAAACCTTCGTTAATTCAAGTTGAATTCTTACGTAAAAAATCAATTAAAATATGTTTTGTTACCTAGCAAATCACTATCAAATGGTAGTAGATTAAAAACAAAAAAAAAACTTGTGGACTTGGACTTGCTCTGATGGGTAGTGTTGTAAAGCAAACCATATAATTTCGTCCCCTCTATTGAAATCAAATCTTTAAAAAAATACCTATTATTTACGTGATTTTGTTTATTATTTCCAACAATGAAACTTTGTGATCCATCAAGAAAAAGAAATGTTTGTTGCCCCGCTCAAAATTTGTCGGTTTGCGTTTGAAGATTCGTGAAATCGAAAAATCGAAGAAAAAAAACCCGTCCGTCCACCGTACCCCAGCCGTCCGAAGCTTTCCTCCGACACTACTGGACCAAACTTTATAGAATTTGGCTCAAAAATCATACTTCGGCCGAGGATGTGCCAGTACCATAAGCCATAAAGGGTAGAATTTAAGGGCTGAAATATTTAAAAATGGAGATCTCAAAACTGCATAGTAACAGTATTTTTTTTTTTTTTTTCGTTTATCCTTCCCAAAGAATCGAATGAAACCACCTGGATCTGTTTGCTCTCCCTAAAGGCTAAAACATTGACAAGAAAAAATACATCAACATGGGAGTGAATTATCACTCTTTTTTCTTTATTTTGGCACATTCAACCATCTAGCTGTAATGGGAGATAAATACAACAAATAATATTATAATATGTAGAATATTGATAACGTGTTTAGCTTGGCGAATATAGTTCGCAGGTGGGTTGAGTCATTCCCCAGGAGTTCTTTCAGATTTGTTGTAGCTTCAGGGTGCGGACTATTGAGTAATGGGCATTAATAAATGGCGTATCGTGAGCTGGCAACCACAGGTTTCACAATTCTCGGGTGGTGGTCGTTCCTTCATCATCAGATGACCGCGTGACTGTCTTGAATGTTTCATGCGGAGACAACTGAGGATCACTTCTTCTCTACGGGAGTTTACAGTGGTACCATCAGGAAGTTTTCTTGTACGGCAGGATGAGGACCATGAGGAAAGAGTTTTCTTTACTTCCCAAGGTTTTTAATGCAGCATGTATTGCCAATTGAAGGCAGTTGTTTCGATTTTTGACTGATTTTTCAACTTTGAAATTTTTGAAAACTTGATACATATTCTTATAGGAAATTTGACGCTGATTCCAAATATAACACATGTTAGTATGCTGAAAACATTATTTCGCACAACAAATCGCAAAAAACAGGCTATTTTGAAAATGTTGACTACATTTTTGAAAATTTCAACCCGAAGATGTGATCCGATCATGCTGGCCAACGAACTTGAACTTTCGTTTTGTGTCCTTAACATTTTAAAATTTGTTTGAAGTTTCTAGCACAATTCTACGGACAGTTATCGTCTGGAATGACACATACATACATACATACATACATACATAAAAAAATGCGTTAAACTTCAGAATATGATCCAGAATAGCCTGAAACGGATTTCCGCATAAAAGTTTTTTTCAAAAATTCACATTCTACAAATTTTGAGGCGAGAGCAATAGCTTAATTTTCTTCAACAATTCGCTAAAATCGCGACTTTTGAGTTGTACCCTTATTCTAGGACGGGTGCGATATGTTTTTCATTCAATATAACTACAGCTTTGTGTACATTACACCTGACGTTTATATTTATAGCATTTACAAGTCAAATTAACCTTTTTACAAGTCAAATTAACCTTTTTGCAAGTCAATTTAACCTTTTTACAAATCAAAATAACCTTTTTACAAATCAAAATAACCCTTTTACAAATCAAAATAACCCTTTTACAAATCAAAATAACCCCTTTACGTATAAAAATAACCTTCCTTGAGCAATGCGCAAAAATCGTTGAAGGGCAAAGAAAAGAAACTGAATACATTGAATACGACAAAGTAGGTGTAATAATAATTGAAAAACATCAATTTCCCAACCAAAAATATATCAAAAATTTCCAACAAAAAAATGAGGTAGGTAGGCAAAGAGGTCAATCAAAATATAGAGTTCCAAGAGTAGGTTGATCAATAGGAATCCCGAAAAAAAAAGGTCACTCTCATTGCTGCTGCTACTGCACAAATCGGACTCGCTCATATCTAATTATTATAGTTAAATAGTAGTTGACACTCCTAAAACCTATGTTCACTTCAACAACGGAGAAATCTCGACAAAGGTTATCGCCAACAAACAGAAGGATATGAAAATTACTTAAAGATCACTTGAGAAGTACTACTGGGGTAGAAATTCATGAAAAAGGAACGCCAGTTATATAAACCCGTACTCCTATGTCTTTGCCCTTCAACGACTTTGCGCATTGCTCAAGGAGGGTTATTTTGATTTGTAAAAGGGTTATTTTGATTTGTAAAAGGGTTATTTTGATTTGTAAAAGGGTTATTTTGATTTGTAAAAAGGTTATTTTGATTTGTAAAAAGGTTAAATTGACTTGTAAAAAGGTTAATTTGACTTGTAAAAAGGTTAAATTGACTTGTAAAAAGGTTAATTTGACTTGTAAATGCTATAAACAAAACTATCCCGGTGGACGAGTGGATACACTCATAGAAACAGCTCCAATATACACAGCCAATATTTCAATTCCAAAATGACTTGGCTCTATTATGAAAAGTGGAGGCCCCACACTCCTACACTGCAGTGATCTAACAATATTGGAGGACGCCATAACTGAGTGGCTGTTAGAGCCACGTGTTCGCTTACAACCAATCCTCCCTTCCTTCTTCGATATGCCACGTTGACGTTATTTCTGTTTTCTTCGCCGTCTTCCTCCATTCCCTATTTCCCCATTCCCTTTCTCCCCCATATTCGTCTCTGTTTTGATTTATCGCATCGTAATTTGGTTTCTCTCTTCTAGCGTTTTTCTTTCATAAGTAAGAAAGAAGAAAGACGTCACGTACATGTGAGACCCCATGGGTGGTGGGTGGGAGGGGGGGGTACTTCCCTCTTTTCTTCATATGAACCTTTCTCAAAGACCGGATGCAATATTTATGTAAAAACTATATATTAGGAAGATACACAATAAAATACCACTCCTACCCCTGGAAATGCTTGGAGTGCCTATCGGATATAAAGTTAACCAGTTGATATAGCAGATAGCAATATTATTAGTATATTAGTTTATGTACCTATACTCCTCACCATGCTTGATGGACAATGCCAATGAGAATTCAACTTATTTAAAAAACAGTAATGCAGCATGGCTAGTAGAGCGAATTCCCAAAGAAAAGTTGTCAATAAAACTGAGAAGATAGCCGTGTGACGAGATCACATAGAGCATTTTAGGATACGCGCAATCGAACTCGAAAATGTGGTCAATTATGAGCTTTTTACACCTTAAAATCGTTCCCCCACTCAAGATTTAACTAAAATGTTCATGTTCACTACAACTCCGTGACTGTGCGACTAGCAGAGCTGTAGGCATAAAGGAGCGTCTGGAGTTACACCACGCAGGCCGCAGGAGAGTCTCAATACCTCTCCCCGGTGGTCGTGGACAAAACACTCCTGACCGAAACTGGTGCAACGAACCGCAGATCCGTTGAATGAATTGGCACCTCAATTTTTATCAATCTATGTCTGTTGCAAAAATGTAGATTAGTTGGACGAATAGAACAGAATGATTTGTGCAGTTTTGTGGTCTTGATACTCCCAAGCTCGCATCTCAAAAATACATAACATCAAGTAGTCAATCCTTTAGTAAGAATTCAGATTAGTTGGACAAATAGATCAGAATTATTTGGATTGTTTCGTGGACTGGACGCTCGCAATGCAAAAATATGTAACATCAATTAGTCAATCCATAAGGCCCACTTTCACCAAAAAGTTATTCAACGGAGATTGGCCAAACTCCAATAAAAATAATCTCGAGGATCAAACCTTGGTGTCTTTCACCAACCCATAACTCGTTTATATCGCGTTTGTAATAACGGAAATTCCCGAACGGAGTTTAGGGAAATTGTCCAATAAATTGGCTATAAAGTTGGACGATTTGAACACCGGGACAATGAATCAGCTGATGTCATGACCTACGTACTATATAAGGGATTGCTATACATCTTCCTTATATAACGTGCTGCACCATCTATTAGCTATACGTTATTCTCCTATCATTCAATGTCACTATTTGTATTAAAATTCAATTCGATTGTTAACAAAAAATTTCAAACTTACCTGTCCGACGGGAACTCCAGGTGAGAGACAATGAGTTCAAGGGCTTTCAGAACTGTCGGATTCGCGAGTCGAAATTTACATCTAAACTCGATGTCGACCGATTTCTCGAAGTGCGGAATCCGCCGGCGGATCTTCCTCGGGACATTCGATGAATCAAATATAAAATCCAAATATAAATCTAAGTGTCAAAATGCGTGAATTTATTGTAAATGAAAGCTGTGAATCAACTTTAACTGTGAATCAAACAAACAGCTGTTCGTACGCTGCCATATTGTTCGATATCATTATCATTGTTATCAGGGCTAACGGAAACTGGTTTAAGTTGTTGGTGAAAGTGGGCCTTAGCAAAATGCAGGTAAGTTAGGTGAATATATCGAAATGACGTTAAAAAAAAATACGTTTCGGAGGATGAATTCAATGCAAAAATATGGTGTTCCAAAGTTAGCTTTGAACATGGGTCCCTTGATATGGCAGTCCTAAACGCTATCCACTACATTACTAGGATCTACAGGAACATATGAACAATCATCATAGAACTCCAGTACTCATCAGGGGTTCGTTACACCAGTTTCCGTCAGGAGCGCTTGGACAGGACTGATAGTAGGTAGGTAACGTTAGTTCTAGGTTTGCAAGGATGGCAGCGCAAGCAAAGCGGCCTGCGGGGTGTACTTAACTCCAGACGCTCCTTGGGCATAACAGTTCTCATGTTTTGTTTACGAACTAACGATCATGAGTGTAGAAGCATCTGTATACATCTATTGAAATAGAACCAGAGGAACTAATTTCTTTGCTATTCAACCAATGAAGCTGAAATTTTAAATGGATATCTCCTCTTGGGATATCTAGAAAATAATCATGAAGTCTGAAGCCTCCTAGATCATCTGAGTAAGATCCGATGCTCATTTCTTCGATATTCGACCTTAAATAGCACGTTTTTACGTCGAAAACGTAAGACCTTCAGACGAAAGTTTTTTTTTTTTTTTTTTTAATCCCATAATCCTCCTAGATAATAAAAGCACTCCAGCGAACATAACGACAACGTACACAAACTAGAATATTATTTATAACGTTGAAAATAAAAAATAAATCCTAGTTCAGCTTGCGGATAAAACAGCAACAACAGAGAATGTGATGATGGGTTTAGTGCAAAACATGAAAATGTCTCCTGATGGTGTTGCTAGTTTATCGGCGAGATGTTTTATAAAATTCTCAGAAATTCAATAGATTAGCTTCATTCATCCTCATGTAAGTTCCATTTGTGTGTGACCATCATAACCGTTCGCACATTTCCTAACTTGAATTTCACGATATAAGCACCTACTTCTACGCTATAATGTCCCAAATTAGCTTAAATTTTTTAGGGTATTTAAGGATCATTTATCAAGTATTGATTATTGTGATATTAAACATGGATCAGTAAAACCGAAATTATATTAGGAAAATTATTGGTCTCAAATGAACTATGAAGCAGTTTTTGAAACTTTTAGCGGATTTTCGTAAAACATTAAGTTTTTGCAATGGCTCCAAAAATGTTAGATTCATTTGTTAAAATTTTCTTCATTTAAATCTGTTTTGATGCATTCTGGAACGTATATCTTGCACCAAAAAATCAAGTATTCCAAACGAAAAGACGATTTTGTTGCCCAGCGCTTTTTGGGCACATTAAATTGGTCAAATTTAAAAAGGTGCCATAAAATCACTAAAAACCTCTAAAAAATTTGGAATTAATATTTTGTAGCAGAACGGGGCTCCGAACATGAAAACCTCGAGTTAGATCGCAGCACGTAAACGATGACCTTACCGATTCGCTATTCTTTTTTGCATATAAGGGCAGTCGTGGAGGACACAAGTTGTTTTTAATTCATGCCGGTTTTGGTTTGTTTATGTCTGTCTCATTATTATTATAATTTATTTATTTATTATTTTTTTTCCAAATTAATAATCCTCATTTTTGAGCAGTACTGACGTGATTGATGGTGAGGGAACGAATTGAAGAGCGAAAAGGGTTGACGCAAGGTATCAACAAGGGAAAAGTCAAGTCAACTAATTATATTTACGAAAATTCGCTCATACAAGCATGCTGCATGACTGGAACATTTTAGTTCTCTTGTATGCCAGGACAGCACTCACCTCACCTTCTCATGCTTACAGAGCAAATGATTTTATATTTCTTTGCTAAAATATGCGAGGAAACTAAACTCGCCACTCCTACTTCCCAGATGTGTTTTTGGAGAAGTATGTAACATAATCTGCTGAGAGAAGCTCACCTTTTTTTTAATTACATTTATTTTATCAATAATTTAGGCTTTTACATAATGTATATAACATCAATGCTCTCATCCCTCCTTAAATAAACACTTGTTCTGAAAGACGGAGTTGCTCTCTGCCTATTAGTTTCATCCGTGATTAGCTACTGCCTAAAATGACAGTGACCTTGTTACCTCTTTACATCCTTTCTGTGCTTGAATGATACAAATTACTTCTGAACAATATTAATTTTCAGTATTTGTTATTGTATCCAAGGTTATATGATTGCGTTCAAAATTATGTAAACTTATTGTAAATTAGAACTTTACTTGTAAATTTTATTTCCTCGTTTACTCTTGTTGCTAGGATTAAATCTTTGACGCCAATTTAAAATTTTCTCAATGTTGTACTATTCCTTATTTCTTCTGTTAAGGAATGAAACAGTTTTGTGCCCCTATAAACATAAGAATTTTGCCCATTACTGGTCAACCTGAAACGAATCCTCAAGAGCTTTTGACACCCGATTCTAATTCTACCTCGAGACATTAATTTAATTGTATTATTGGACACTTATTCAAAAATTTTAATTAGGGTTAGTCTGTCTATTAATTCTCCGACCGTATTAACTTTGAACTCCTGAAATAACTTCTCGGTCGGGTATCTTATCCCTCCATTCAATAGAACACTTCCTAACACACTCTGTTATACCTAGAAAAAGTCGACCAATGAAAGAACATGTGAGGAGGGTGGGGAAACTACGAATTGAACGCATTTTTCGTGTAAAAAGGCGCACGATATTAAAATAGGAAGGGAGAGGGTGTATGGGGGCGTCCTTTTGTGCTGTTGAGAGTTCAATCACTCCACACAACCCATAATACGCCCCGACCCATTGGCTAAAAGGCAATATCCCTTGGCAAGCATTGTCAACACGATCAAAAACATGCTACCCCTCCTACTTGAGATCCTCCTTCGCTCGTGTACACATTCTAACATGAAATGAACGGAGTCTCCTCATTTCACAACTCAATATGAACGAAGTGACAAGTTTAAGATACAGACATTGTAACAGGTGTTAAGGGCAACAACCTAAAAACTGATGAAACCTTAGAAATTAAAGGAATCGAAATCAAATTGATAGACTAGTCTAAGTGAAGGGGAGGAAAGTTCGACACGAACAAGAGGAACAATAAATACCTAGTTTCGATGTTGTGAAATATTTTTCAGGTGTATGAAAACTGATGTTTGCTAGTGTTCTTGTTAAATAGTTTATTAGTAGAATCTTGAAATATTACATAGAGTAGCACAAAAAATAACAATAATACATGGCATGAATGATAAGAAATTACGAATAGAAAAGGGAATTGAAAAATAAACACATTTGGTAATGACAGAACATTCTTACCTAATTATCAACAAAGGCATGATGAAAAAATGAAATTTTATGCAATAAGTACCTCTTCTACGATAGTAAACCTAAATAACTTGGGCTCTTTTCAGATTGAGAGCAAACCGCATCTAACACACGGCCATGAGCAATAGTGAGAAGAAAAACAAAAAATAAATAAAAACAATAAATAACATCCAATTCTTTAATTAAAGATTTTATAGTCACATATGCAGTGAATGTATTAAAATATAAATAAAATGAACCTAACCTCTGATTCTTAGCGAGTTTTTCACAAAGTTGTATAATTTAATTGCTTCCACTTTATTCTTGATTTTTAATAAGCTGATAGGTACATATTTTCCAAGGAAAGAGAATCGGTTCCATTAGAACTCTTGAATTCGTAAGCACAGATCAAACACCAAGAAAATGCAAGAGCGAGTCCGGTTTTGCATATCGGGCACTGATCAGAGGCATCATAAGTGACCCGCTTTCCACCAGTATAGATCGAACACCATCCGCTACCAGACATTCTGCATAACAACTGCTTACAGTTAAATTAAAATAGGTTGGCATAGCAGCGGGGTGTGCCAAAAACCTGTACATCTCCGCCTAAAAACTTGTACCGAAGATTTCAGCTGTTAAACAAGGATATTCGGTTTCAGCGACTCCGGTTCAGATAATTCAATGGTCAAATGCGCTTAATTAACGATTAAAACTAACCAGCCGAATTTGGGTGGTTAGCGTTCAAATCAACGATTTACCAGGTAGGTAGTTCTTTTCGCTATCTTTGTTTACGTGACATAAATCCTTTTTAGTTAAGTTTTCCCATCTAATTTGCTATATTTTCCTAGTTATTTCCTACGTTTTCCTACATGCTCGAAAATGAGCCACAGAGGATTGAATAGATCATTGGATTTTGACGACGATTTTGACAAGGATGATGTAAGACTTTACAATTCACCGTCCTCGTTGGATTAAAAAGAGTGCGATGGATTTCAATCTCAATGAAATTGATTTTCTGAGGAGGTACCGACATTCTAAAACTACTGCTTTATTAGTCCTTGAATAAATTGGTGATAGCATCGAATGCACAAATACAGTTGTAAAATAGTATTATTAAATAGCCAACGGTTCATCACAATTTGAAATAACGTAATGTGCCTAGATGGTGTCATAGGCTGTTGTCATTGAAGTGATGGAAGATACAAACATAAAAATACGTAGTTATGCAACTTTACCATAATATGTTACGAGATAATTATAACCTGTTTCCTTCGTTTTTCAGTCGAAATAACTTTGGAATCTCGGCTTCTGAAGTGGCTATAGTTATCAATTCATCGAATACCAACCACTGATTTTTAGGAGACCGACTCCCGAAATTTCCAATGGAGACGAATCAAAATCGCGTTTGGATGGAGTATTCCAGTGGTTCGGAGTTTTGCGGTTTTTCCTTCAAACTCAAATCCAGAATCCTTGAAGAAACCCATATATTATCATCGCTGCACTAGTTTCGAAATGGCAGGGCAGTAAAGGACTACCCCTACGAGTTTGTAAAACATTATGCTATCAGAATAGATTAAAAAATATAGAAGTATTGAAGATTTCAGGTTGGTAACCGCTGTTCCCTCACTCTTATCTCGTTATCACTCCCATTTAGCGGGCAAATGCCTCCTTGATATCGTCTAAATCAACGTTTAAACTTCAAATCGACGTTTCACGGAAACGCTTGTTTACTGATAACAATGTAACCATTGATTACGTTGGTGAGAAACGTTTGTTTTAAACCAACGTTCAAAACTCTGGTTCCGTAAAATAATGATCTACTTTAACTATGGTTAGGGATTGTTGGTGAAACCGGCCTTTCGTGTGAGATAAACCGAACTTCGCTGTTACCATTTAATCAGGTGAATTTACAGGTAAGAAAAAAAACCGACTTAAAAGCTAGTGTCTTCTCAGCAAATGGTACTTGTAGGATGTCAAATCCACTCCCAAAAGCTCACATTGAGGTAGGTGAAACGTGCTCTTAATGCAATACGTACCTTCTGAAGGGGTAAATAAGGAAGTACCTAATGGAATCGTAGAGACATGTATTGAATGTAGCGAGCTTATTGATTGACGTGTTCTAATTTCTCCATACAATGAGTACATCGATTAAAATCGAGCAAATTATTCCATAACTTGAACAATACCAATACATTTTTAATTTCAATTAAATTTGCACTCATCCATTGGCACTTGAAGTGAATCATTCACACCATTGTTACCATCCTAAATCTGCCAACCTGTTATACTCACTTTTTCCTCCTAATATTCTTCCATACACATCTTCTACATAATCATTATTACCTATTCAATCCCATTTATTACTCTCAATGAAAAAAACATAAGTTTGGATTACGATGAGGTACTCGTACAACCCTAACAAAACCTTTCTCTTATATAATTGAAGAACTTGGTCACGTAATTAATTTCTCTAAACAGATAAATAAATAACCAGGAATTTCGTCACTATCCAAGAATTTCGGTCAGGATATATTTAAAAGATAGGAACATCCCAAAGTTGATGAGGAATGCCAGCTTTTTACAAGCCAATGACACGAATGAAACATGCCAAATTTTACCCTTTACCGTTGATGCTTATCATTGTTCATTTTACCGTTATTGCCAAAATTCTGGTTGGCGTATATTCATTTGTCAAAGCTGGGCAAGGTAGGTATAGTACCTTTTAACAGATTTCAGGTTTTGCGATACCATGTCATGAAACCCCTTATCTTTATAGCTCTTGTTAAAATTTAAAAAAAAAATTAAGCAGAATTCAGGTATTTGGTTTTTGGCCGCATACTATAATTACCAATAGCGTTGAAGTATTTCGGGTTGAAAGGAGATCTGAAACAAGATACATGTCACTAATTTACTTTTTTTTAAATCATATGTACCACTGGCACAATGCTTACCTTCCTGTGGAAAGTAAACATGACCCAAAGGAATTATATCGCGAATCAATTACTTATTCCTCTTAAACAAAGAGATTCTGTGATATGTGACAATCTACCGATTGTTGTGATCAAAATTCTTGGACTTCTATAGCATATTTCAATCTTTCGATGTTATTTTAGAACTCAGGTGAAATAATTAGAACAAGATTTCAATCACTGGGATAATTTATTACGTTTTTCTTTATGTCGCTCCAAAGAAAAGGTAATCAGGGGGGTTTTTTTTCTATATATAGCCTGTAGGTTGATTATTATATTCACTTCTTTTAAAGATGAAAGAAATACCGCAGGGGAGAGAGAAAGGTATGCGGGATAGCAATGGATTAGTTATTAGTATAAACAATGGGAGTCTATATAATATTATTGCTATTAACCAGAGATGGGCCAAATGTAATTACAATTACAATTACAATTACCTGGCAATTCCTTGTAATTTGTAATTGAAACCCCACAATTACAATTACTTGTAATTGTAATTGTAATTGCAATTATAAAGCTCAGAAAAGTAATTGTAATTGCAGGTCCCAATTACAATTACATTTGGGAGCCAAGTAATTGCAATTACAATTACAATTACATGTAATTGTAATTGTAATTGCTAAGTAATTAAATTCCAAATACTTACTTTGTGCAAATGGAACTAGCGAAGTGGAAATGTCCATTTTTACTTTCCCAACAGGGTGGAAAATAATGTCCATTTTCACTTTCTCAGCATCCCAACAGAGTGGAAAGTAATGTACATTTTTACTTTCCAGTTCCAGTCATGCAGCATGATCGTATGAGCGAATTTTCCAAATGTATATTAGGTATTACCTTTTTATTAAATTGAGTTGAAATTCGAGCAGTTTGTGTGCAAAGAAACTGTTAACTATTAATTTTATTGCAAAAAAACTTGTTCTAAGTATTATAGTTCAATTCAAACACAGATTTAGTATTTTTAGAATTTTTGGTTTTATCGATTTTTTGGCACTTCTTGATGAAATTTAAGTACAATTTTGAGCTTCAATTCTTAAATGACCTAGTTCATAGTTGACAAACTTTTTTGAGTAATATTCAGCAAAAACAAATATGAATTCAACGATTTTCAGCCGTTTTTTTCATTCTTAGTGATTTTTTTTAGTACATTTTTTGAAATTTGACCAATTTAATGTGCTCAAAAAATGTTGTTCAGTGAACTCATCCTTTCTTTTGGAATGCTTGATTTTTTGGCGCAAGAACGAAGTTTTTATCCAAATCCTATCGAGAGTTATCGTCTGGAATAACATATATATATATATATATATATATATATATATTCTCTGCATTTCCACAAAGTAATTGTAATTTAATTACTTTGCAATTACAATTACAATTACATGCAATTGTAATTGTAATTGCAATTACTTTGAACCGAAAAGTAATTGTAATTGCCAATCCCAATTACAATTACTTCTTGGAGGCGAGTAATTGCAACTACAATTACAATTACAAGTAATTGTAATTGCGAATGGTTGCATTTACTTTTGGTAATTGATGCTTGCAAAAGATAACTTGTCATCAATTGAGACTTTTGTTCACTTTCCTTTTAAAATTTTCACACAAATTACTTAAGTAATTGCAGATGTATTTAATTACTCATGTAATTAACTACTGCCCATCTCTGCTATTAACGCAAATGGAAGAGAGAGGTAGACTCACCGTTCTGAAGGTTTTTTTTTTGTATATTTTTTATTGGCACATTTTTTATAACATTCAGCCATTAATATTAACATTTCATGTAATATGTAACGGATTATGAAGGAATTGTTCAATATTTATACACAATTCACACGCGATAAGCTCTAAGGTAGCACATGGTACTAAATTAGTACGTAATATGTTATAATACACATATATATATAGGTATATATTAATTTTATAGACAAGTATATATTATTTTATAGATAAATAGGCATTTACTTATTTATAGATAATTTGTATTTATATTCTAATTTTTGATTGCATAAGGAAGTCATACTTCCCAAACTTTATAATTTTTTATTGCTAGCAGTGATTGGTAGTTAAAAAGGGTTAACAACTAGTGTATGTATAGTCCTGAACATTATTTCCCTTTCCACTTGATGTATGGGGCATGGCATGATAATATACTCTATATTTCCGATAGGATGTCCACAGTCACACTCTGGTTCGTCTCTTTTTCCGATACGGTGTAAATATTCCTGACAAATGGCATGGTTGGCCCTGAGTCGAGAAAATATTCTAATTAAACATTTAGGTTTGTTGACAATCCTATACCATGGTATAATATCCATTCTGCGTTTCATTTGTTTGTAAAATTGTCCCTTTGGTCCAGTCATATACTGTTCCTGCCAGCCCTCCATAATTGATCGTTTCGAGATGACATTATACTCTTCCTTTGGCAATCCAAAATTCAAAGCCAAGCCCTCTCGAGCTGCAGTCTTCGCTGCTTGATCCGCATGCTCGTTATACAGCAAACCTACATGGGACTTCACCCACAGGAAATGCACTCTGACCCCTTTGTCCCTACATTTCCAACTAGTTTCACTACTATTTTCAATCCTATTTTCAACTAGTTCTGAAGTTTGAACAACGATTAGAGCAAGCGGACCTGTTCATGTTGGGGTACCAACTAGCACGCCGTTCCATTGAACGGATCAGTGTAACAGTTTTTGATAGCTGTTACAGATATATACTTTGTGTGTGTTCAAATTATAGGTACAGATCAATGTATAATCGAATTTCAAAAAAATATGTTTAAGCAAGATTTCACAACTTTTCCTTTGCTTTTTAGACCCTCTACCAAATTATAACGAAACGAACATTCAAACTTGGCCGGAGAAAAGATGGGGTTATCTTTTTGGAACTTCATATGAACTTGGTGTCTATTGAAGCTGCGTCTTATAAACGTATATTGATGGTGATGCTACATGCCTGAAAATACCACTCTTGGAGAAATATAATACACATACAAAAAATTGAAATATGGACTTGAAGTAGTTTATGACATATGAGCTGTATAAATAGCATTAACTAAGGTAAATTCGATAAAAATCATATTGATAGTTGTTTCTCATATTCTGATTATCTCAAGGAACCGCTGTTGTGTAGCCCCAATTATTTTTGTAATTCTATGACGGACTATTGAAATGTGAAGTTGAGAATTATTTCCAACAAGTCGGAATATCTTACAACAGCAAGTTTCTTCTCGGTAAAATGTCTGGAATTTTTCGTTCTCTGCATCGTTCACCCCTCCGCGACGATGTCGCCTACGCGTTCCCGTCGGAAAGGGGTTATATCCAATCTCGTCACCTTCCTTTCCCGCCTCTTTCTTCCGAGGAGTTTTCTCCCCGAGTTTACATTAAACCTTCAAGAGCGGCGAAGGATGAGGTGAGAAGGGAGGGCGAAAAAGTAGTTTGGGTTCGGGGAAAAGTGCTAAAAAAAAAGGGGAGAAAAACAGGGGAGGGGGGTGAAGGTTTCCCTTCGCAGGCGCTAGGAGAAAACCTTCGAGAGCCGCTGGCAAAGTAAAAAGGGCTGAACCTGAGATAGGGCTTATCTTCAAGGATGCACACGTAGGAATCCGCTGGGGAAGGAAGTTGGAAGGAGGAGCCCTTAGCCCGGGATATCGTCCTGGTCTCAGCCCTTCAGCCTTCCTCGCTATCTGAGACAGAGGGAGGCTCCCTATATTCCCTATGCTTCGAGAAAACGATTCAGATCCCATCAGAGCTTGTCGGCTTCCTGGAGACAACCAACGGCGGCTCACGATATCACGATGTTTCCCTTCACAATGACGCGGTTTGAGTCCTCACATACAGAATAACTGTAGATTACTCTCTACAGTACAGGAAGTTTTTAAAAGTGACATTTTACTCACTTGAAAGCATCAACAGGCAATTGCTTTAAACAGATGTAACGGCCCAATAATATTTAATACCTCGACAGGAGTTCGAACTCGCGTCGTCACAACTACGAGAAATTACGGGAAATTCCTCGGAGTTGCGACACTCTAACGATCAGAGCTATGAGGCCAGGGTGACCAAACGTCTTCGACTGTGAGAGTTATTTTCCTGGAGGGTAACATTTCCCCGGAGTCAAATACCAGCCGTCTCGGCTGGTTTGGGGTCGGACGAATGACGAAGTGAAACTGCAGGCCGCTGGCTCAGCAGATGCTCGCCGGCCTCATAGCTCTGATCGTTAGAGTGTCGCAACTTCGGGAAATTAATAATAATTTCTCGTAGTTGTGACGACGCGAGTTCGAACTCCTGTCGAGGTATCAAATATTTTTGGGTCGTTACAATGGCGCAGTCGGTAGGACCCGACATCATACGAAACAATAATTAATTGAATCCCTCTCGAGCCACTATTCCACCACACAAATGTGGTAAACACCACATTTGCTGTTGTTATACCTTTCACTTCCTCGCTCACTTGAGTCAAAACAAACTGTGACAATGACCTCGCACGACTGCTGACTTGTTCCAGCGATGATTTCGGGTCCTACCGACTGCGCCACTGTAACGGCCCAAAAATATTAGATACCTCGACAGGAGTTCGAACTCGCGTCGTCACAACTACGAGAAATTACGGGAAATTCCTCAGAGTTGCGACACTCTAACGATCAGAGCTATGAGGCCAGGGTGACCAAACCTCTTCGACTGTGAGAGTTATTTTCCTGGAGCGTAACACAGAGCATCAAAACTGGTAACTTGTTCTTTGAATCGAAGTTATCAAACCATTGAAACCTCATTGAGAAACATTTATGTTTAATACAGAACGATACTTCTCACCTTGATCGGAGAAACAATGTACCAGAGATGGTCGAGGTTCTAGAGAATAAAATAACACTTTTAGATGAGTATTAACTTGAATATAATTACAGTAAAAGATGCATAATGATTCACAACTAGGAGCGTATGTATAGGCTTGAGAGCTGAGACAGGCAATTGCTTTTAACAGAGCATCAACACTCGTAACTTATCTTTCGAATCGAAGTTACCAAACCATTTATAACTCATTGAGAAACATTTATGTTTAATGCTGAATAACACTTCTCACATTGATCGGACAAACAATGTACCTGGAATAGTCGAGGTTCCAGAGAGTGAAATAACACATTTACATGAAAATTAACTTGAATATAATTACAGTAAAAGAGGCAGGAAGATTCACAACTAGGAGCGTATATATAGGCTTGAGAGTTGAGAACAGAGTGGGATGAGTCACGGAACGGTATATCAGAAGACTTCAAAACGACACAGCCTTATGAATCACGACTCTTAGGGTAATTCTTATTGTATTAGAGAATACACTATTATTTGTGTGAAATAACTTTTCTGAAAACACAGAGATGCAGATATAATATTATTCTCGAATCACGAACATACATTTTTATAAGTAGTATTTCTTATATTGTTATTTTGAGACGTTATGGAACACACGGAAAACACAGCTTTCGTGGATACTAGTTTGACATCATGGATGCTTGTTCCTAATAGAAGACATCCCTATTTTAGCACATAATATTTCAAACTTTTAGATTATCACACTTTTATACAAGTAGTTTTATGGGTGCCAAGACGTATATAAGATAAATTGGGGTTTATAAATACTGTGAAGGAGAAAATTATACCATGCAGTTAGTTTATGTTAATGTAGAATTTGAATACTTGCAATATCTGGTAAGGATCTAATTATTTGATAGATTAAGGTTTTTATGAAAACTGTGGTGTTCAGTTCGTTCTATCAAATTATATACATTGTTTCTTCCAAATGTTGTCTTCAAACAGAACATGTTCATGATGTGTATCTTCGAGCATTTTGTTCAAACCTCCAACCCCTGAGAGAAAAATTATGTATATCTTCTAAGTTTCCAATGAAAATGAATTTGAAAACTGTGAGTTTGTTGATTCAATAAAATGCTCGAATTCCAAAGCTACGGATTACTTGCGATTATTTCTCTTTTTCTCAAATGCATCCTCAGCCTTACGTGACAATAAATGAAAAGCGAGCATAAGTATGGAGTAAAAATATTGGTTTTGATATTCCTCCTTCATATTGAAGTATAGGAACCAAAGTTGAATTCATAAAGCAAAAAATATAAGTGTTTCATCCGAAAATAGACTTACTTGAGAAAAATAACAGAGAATCTCCCAAAAGCGGTAGCTTGTGGAAGAAAGATGAATAATCATAAACAAAATTAGAGTGAACTAAGTAGATCCTTCAAAATATATGTTGACACTTTCGTTTCGGTGTAGGTTGATGTATCGTTTCAATGTTCGCTACATAAGTATTTACATGGCTGTTTATATACAATTTAAATAAAGAAATTTGAATATTATTGGTTTTTCGTCTTTAGCTTTTTAGAATGTAAATAGATGACTCGTTCTACAAGGTGGTTACGAGCGGGTCGAACCTGCCTACTGCGCTGATGGATATAGGCTCATTTATGTTGTTCGCTGTCCCAGTAACGTATTAGTAGATGCTACGCCGTATTTGTTAGTACTGAAAATGCCTGGGAGGAACCCCCACGTCGCCTCCAAAGTCTTTACGATATCTTTTCAATAGCACGATCCGCTACTTTATTGTAAGTGCGCTAAGGTCTACTTAAATAACCACCTGCTGCCTTGTGCAAGTGTCGATCTCTCGCTCAAGTGCTCACCTACCCATTCGGAAACAGCTTGTGGCGTGCTCCTACAAGGAAAAGAGCTATCGAAGAAGTAATTTTCCAAGATAACAGACTTCCAATGAATAGCGAGCCATGTGGCCACTCTCTCCATTAGCCTCCTGAACATTATAATACCTCTTCAATGACATGTAATACGGCCTTCCGCCAATGAACCAGAAAAAAACCGTTTATACGTTCGATACCACCATCCATTCGATAATCATCGTGATCCTGCGTCATAATTGAAGACGCGCGCTTCTTGTAGAAGGCAGCACTTAAAGCGGTCATGAATTACAGGTTGTTTTTTATACAATGACGTTATAACTTTGTTTAGATGAGGAGCATATGTGGTTGATGAGTGCCATATGTTTTGTTTTCCCTGAATGAAAGGTACATTATTGATGATACTTACCTCATCTCAGTGCAAACGCACAGAGAATGGTGGTAGTGAAACGTGTGTTCAAATGAGACTCAATTGGGTACGCGCGAATTTCCACTGATTTTTAGCGAATTTTAGAAGCAATAGCATAATTTAGCGATTATTAAATTCATGTATTCATTAAACCTATATTTTGGTTTTTAATTAACGAAGATTTTAACTGACTATAATAAGACATTTCTCATTGATTTTAAAAGATTCATGGACTTCATAACTTTGTCATTGCCCATTCTTGGCTGCGTAGCCATCATTGACGTCAAACATGCAGGGACTAATGAAGAAACAAGATACCAAAGAAGAAACAATTGAAATTCCTCTCTTCCCACCGTCAACTCCTCTCAAGCGAAATCACCAGTGACCATGATATAGGTCTCATTAAAGTCTTTGAAAGCTTATTCAACTCAGGATTAAGTACCTTTCAAGGTTCGTATTGAGTAAATCATTAGTACCTAAACTCATATGTACAGTTTCATTGTAGCGAATTTTCGTATAAAATGAAGCTACTGCCATGGCTCGGGAATTTTTAAATCAACATTTTCGAAAAATGTCTTCATTGAAATGCGTTTTGAGGTATTCTGAAACGATTCCTGAAGTTTGCGCTTTTTTCTATGAGTATACTATGTACCTATGTGTGTCATTACAAGCGATAACACTCTTTAGGCTTAAGATAAAAATCCCTTTCTTATGCCAAAAAATCAAGCTTTCTGAATGAAAGGATGAGTTTGTTGGCCAGCACGTTTAGAACACATTAAATTGGTCCAATTTCAGAAATTCACTAAAAATAGCTAAAAACTGCCAAAAATAGTGAAATTCGTCATTTAGCAGAATTTCAGTCAAAATAAAATTATCAACGATCAATTACGCATAAAAAAATGTTTACACAAAATTATGCTAAAAAACGAAATTAAATTTCATTAATATTCCCTGGAAAATATAAAACTGAGAAAAAAATTTAAAAATCCAAAACTCTTTTTTGAATTGCCAAATTTTTAATCATAAAATTGGTTATCAACTATACTTCTTTCTACTGAATTCTGTCAAATTTTAATACAATTTAACATAATTTACGAAAGGTAATTTAATTATGATAGTTGATTTAAGAAAATTCGCTCAGAGAATCATGTTGTATGACTGGAACTTCTACATATTAAAGTAAGTGGAAACGGCGTTGAAAAATCTATAAGGAAATGATCCGAAAATCCGGGAAATGGTTAATTTTGGATCGTCATGCTTAAGGAGGCTTCAATCAGACCAATTTCGTTAGGTGCAAAAATAATGAAGGACGGGGAGGGTGGATGACTCACCCAAAATTATACAGAATTTCTTTATTTCTTCAAAAAGACGTCTTTATACGAGGAAAATGGAGTTTTCTTGTAAATAAGCACCTCTGGGAGAAAAATTAGGCCTGGAAAGCCTGAACACGATAAAAAACCAACTCACCAAACTTAGGTACAACGAAGTCACTCATATAGAGTCACACAACTATTATGACTCTCTTATTATTAGTATTATTCATCAATTTGTTACCGCTGATTTGATTTTAAGAAGTTCTCGCAGTTTATTTTTGCCATAATATCGACAAAAACAAAAACAATCGGACTCCCCAACCACCCAACATCTATAGAGTAGATTTTGTGGTACTCTTGAATGTTTTTCCCGAAAGAAAATAGCTGTAAGGGTGCCAATACACAAAAAGCAAGCTACACACCGAAAATATTGTAAGTGATACGAAGTATTTGTATAGGAGAGTAAAATTTTAGTGGATGAATTCTGATCGGGTCTGTGAGCAGGATAACTTCTAACAATGAGCTCCAAAAGAAATACGAAATGAAGTTGTTATATGTTAATATTATGTAAAAGATCAACATTTGCTGCAGTGCCCAAACATTTCATATGCGCAGATCACGGTGGGGGGGAAAGGGCGATACTTACCTCGGGAATAAGAGAAAACCACAAAAGTACGGCACGAAGTGTGGGGTGGAGATTTTAAACGAGAACTTCAAGAACATGAAAAAGCGGTCCCGGAGGTGGGACTAAAAAACAGGCACCGTATCTCCATGGAAATCCTGGAATATCCCCTTCGGAGAGATATCTTCCTCCACGCATATGAGAAGAGTCATATCTGTGGCGGGCAGATAATACTCCCTCTACGAAATTCAAACCCACCACCATCTCGCCGAAATGGTTGGCACCAGCTTCTATTACTGCGGCCGGGTCGTTGTGGTTGTGAGGAATCGTATCAGGTTGGCTCGAGAGGAGGGAAAGAGCGGGTGATTTTTTTTCTTTCTTGTCTAGGAAAAAAGAGGGAGAATTCGCGGTTTTTCCCCTTTCCTGAGACGCCGGGGTTAGGGAGTGGTTGATGGATTAGAAGATGGTGTCCATATATCCACGTCAACTTCAATCGATCTCGCCCTTCCTACTGGGGGATTTTCCTGCTCCTGCCAGTTCTTTCGCGAGAATAAATCATAGCAATAGCATAAAAATATTTTTGAAAAATATCAGGGGAACTGTTGTTTTTATATTATTTAAACCATGAATTAAAACTCTCATCAATATCTCAAATAGCATTAGATTCTATTCAACACAGCAAACAAGAAATACATTTTCTAATCATAAAACTATTGTTATTGGAAAATGAAAACCTTAATCGAATCGTGTATTTCTATTGGACCGACTCACAGTGAAGCGAAAATGCGTTTCTTTTAACTTGGCGTTTTTTAAGAGCGATTTTTACAAGAAATTTGCGCTGATTACGAATACATCATCCTATACCAAAGAAAATACATACCACCCATATTTTCTGAGGAAAAACATAGAAAAAAACATTTTTTAACATATTTAGAAATATGCGATCCTTTAGCACAGCTCAAAACAATGTTTTTTGTCCAACTGGAGAGTTGTAGAAAATTACATTTTGCGTCGAATGGGACCGACCCCAGCTTTGCAGCTGTGACGGTAGGCCAGAATTTACCAGTTGTCTATAGCATAAGTGGACCAAATCATGCACTGAGATATTGATGAGACAAAAAAACCATTTTATCAGCAATTCTTATGGAAGTTTTATACTGATCATTCATCATATATCGTGATAATCATCATTTTATATCGTGATGAAATCTAGGATACTAAAAAACTACCAAAATTGTTCTTATTTTATGTCGCGACTGATGATCTACATTCGGGATGCTCGAGCGTCACCGACCACTTTTGTGTCTCATGAGGGACCCGATCCCATTCGAACTCCATCTATACACCGACCAACTATTTATATGCATGTATGTTACACATTTAGAGATATACTGCTCTCTCAATTTAGCTGACATATTTATGCTCAAAATATCCTTTAATAGGAGCTCTACTGAAGATAGCGGTAGGCGACATTGCGAGAAATTAATGATGGGGAAAATTCAAGACTCCGAGACATACAAGTTGAGAGTCATAGATACTACGGACCTTATTCCTGAGATGGTGATTGCAGTTGGATTGATGGTAGGGTGTGCGGATACGCCAACTTGAATCATTGCCCCATTTTGCATATTAACATAAATATACACATGTAATTTCGACGCGTATTCGGTAATTTCAACGCGCACTTTTTACTTAGCCAATTCTATACGACCGTGTTAAAATGAGTGAGGAAGATATACTACCCACCCAACTTGGCAGACGTTTTGATCAATCATACATCTTCCACACAGGATTCAGCTCTTTTGTCAACTTTTTTCACATCACATGAACCCTAATCCGCTGTAACGTGAAGTAAAGCTGATTTATTACGGTACGTTATAAACTAATATTGCTAAGTAACCATAATGAACTAATAATGCGAAATGAAGGCACTACATGGTAGGCAGTATTGAGTAGTAGGTACTAGACGATGCATATACCTCTGACCAGCTGATTGACACATAAAGCTGATTTCTGATGTTAATCAAATCTTATGTTTAAAATTTAAACAGGGCCTGTATGAGGCAGGTAGAATATAATTAGTGAGAGCATCCAGATCAGCTGAGTGAGCTCGGGAGCTCATTTCTCTCCTGATAGACTAACAAGACTGAAACTTCGTGTGGAGTCTTTATGGGTCTGCTGTGTACGATTGACAAACTGAGGACCCACACAGATCAGCTGAGTGAGTTCGGGACCTCATTTCTCTCCTAATAGGCACAGGAAGCTGAAATTTACTATGGAGCCTCTATAGGCCTGATGTGTACAATTGACCCAAGCAGATCAGCTGAGTGAGATCGGTAGCTCAATTCTCTCCTAATGGACTAAGAAGAAGCCTTTATAGGCCTGCAGTGTACGATTGACAAACTGAGGACCCACACAGATCAGCTGAGTGAGTCTGAGAGCTCAATGCTCTCCTCATGGACCAAGGAGACTGAAAATAGGAAGGTCAGCTGTGTACGGGTCCCTACAAACTCATCAAACGGAAACTCATCAAAAACGTGAGGTTGAGGCTTTTTGAGGAGTTTCCCCTTTGGGTGGGACACTGGTCAAAACTGAATGGAAGGGAAAGTCGTCAACAAGAATTTCAAATAGAAATCAAATATCAATTTGGAAGATGAAAAGTAGTAGACAATTATTTTTGATGACTTTCCTGTCCCCTTTGGGAACTGGTCAAACGCTCCTTAGGGGAAACTCATCGAAAGGAAAGTCATCAAACCAAACCTTCGGAAGGCTTCACCGTGTGCCCGACCCAACCGTTATAAGTGAAGGAAGTAACCGGATTCGGAGGCCTTCAGACACCAGACCAGGTAAACTCAACTGTGAATGGTACTTTGATTGGTGATTTTCTTAAAATAGATAATCGGCTTTTGTACAGCATTAGTAAAGTAAATCTCAGCTTGCATCATTTAAGGGGAAATAACCCGACCTCTAGTTCACAAATAACAAATACGTTTGGGTCAACGATTCGCGGACCGAAGTTGTTCCAAAAATATCATAATTCAAAAGTAACGAGAAAGTTAGGTATCACTTTGTTCTGTACAGTAACCATGTCCGATCTAACTCAACATAAAAGCTAACTTTTTTAATGAGTCAACCAATTGCGGTTGCGGAAGTATTGTGATCTCATTTGAAGACAAAATAAATTGTCCTCCAAAACAAAAATTTCAACTTGCTTTTTGCGTTTCAGTATACCAAGTGTAACTACTTTAGTTAATATGTCCCTGGTTCCTTATGTATATAGTATTAGATTTGGAAAAATAAATAAAACGTGGATTTTTTCTATCATATGTTTGACTGGGTATTTTCATCAAAATCACTCAACATTCATGTGGTAGCGAAGATCTTTCGTTCTATCACAAAGGAGAAGCCTACACAAGCACGGTGAGCAATTAATATTTGTGAAGATATCGAACAATTTTTATGAGATTAGAGAGACTAGGTAATTGGAGCCTTTCGTCATCATAAAGAAGGGTAAAGTACGTCTCGGCTATTATTTGGGAGGTTAGGTTTTGGGCCAGGTAGTTATTCATGTTGGCGTTGAGCGGTAACAATGGAAGGTAGTTGTCCCAAAGTGGACCTATATCCGTCCACTATTACCACCATTTTTGACGAGTTTCCCGTCAGCTCCTTTTCGATGAGTTTCCTGAGGAGGTAGTTTTTGAGGAGTGTCTCGACAATGCTGGATTCTAGTCGAAAAAAATTTATACTGACTCATAACTGAATTAAACGGATAAATTTATTGGATTCCATTTTTCGATGAGTCGCTCGTTCAATAATATTTGACGAGTTTCGACCCCACGTGAGAAACTGACCAAAAATGGGGTTCTACCATTTTTTAATGAGTTTTCTGTTGATGTGTTTCCTAGTTCCTGCTGTGTACGATTGACAAAGTGAGGACCCGCACAGAGTAGCTGAGTCAGCTCGGGAGCTCGATTCTCTCCTAATAGACCAAGGAGACTGAAATTTGGTGTGGAGCCTCTATAGGTTTTCTGCGCGAGAGAGCCTATAACTTATATTTCTCACATAGTAATTTTACTGTGTTGTAAGTATCCTAAGTTGAGCGAGTTATCCCTCCCGATTGCTCCAATCCTTGATTTGGGGTTAGTAGCCCAATGAATGTTTCAGATGACAATTCTTGAACAAGATTCATTCAATGAATGTTTCAGATGAAAATTCCTGAAGATTTATTAAGTTTTATTTTCACATTTTATTCCCAATTGCCAATGCAGCTATCTATCAAGAGGCATAAGTTCTCCGCCAGTAAAATTATCTCAGTAGTAACTTTACGAAGGAAGCTATTCAGCTTCGTAGTTTCCCAGATGACCTTTCCTGGATTGTATAAGGAATTTAGGTGCCCCCCCCCCCCCCAGAGGTGCAATGGGGGCCTAAATCCTCATAAATCAGGTAGAGGAGGGTAACAGCATCCCGTCAGAGAGATACCACCCCTACTAATAGCTTTTAATGAGCCATGTTCGGGGAAGGTTGATTTTCCAGTCACCTGGAATTCTATCCAACGCCAAACCCAGCTTCGAAAATGATCGAGATCAGCCCGCAGCGCCCATTGATTCATCAACAGGACGCCGACAGCGCTATCTCTGGTGTTCTGACGGGAGCTTGATGGACCTCTCAGGAGGTAACTCTGTTACAATTGTAACCCATACTAGTGCCAATCTACATTTTACATACTTGTTCTTCAAACAAGTAGTTTTTAAGGGGGGAAGTGTGACAGCACCCGTCATTTCCGAGAGAGCGCGTCTACCTTTCGCTCACCATTGGGTTGAACTTCGCTTCTTCTTGCGTTCTCGAACTGCCGCGATTGGGTAAATAGCCTATAGTCCACATTTTACATACTTGTTCTTCAAACAACTATGCTGTTAATGGTCCTTTTTGACACTCAAGGAACTTTATCTTTCCCCCTCCCCCCCCAACTGCAGTTTGTATGCATTCAGTCAATTAAAATTGTGGAAAAAAGGAAAAAACTATGTTTTTAAGGGGGGAAGTGTGACAGTATCCGCTATTTCCGAGAAAGCGCGTCTACCTTTTGCTCAGCGTTTGGTAGAACGCCGCTTCTTCTCGCACTCTTGAGCTGCCGAGATTGGGGATATAGCCTCAACCGATAGATCAGGAGGATAATCCTGATCGCAGCAAATATATGGGCAAATATAGGCTATCACACCTCTCCTCTGTTATTTATTGTGCGGATTTCAGCGCTGGACACCCAGTACCAGTTACCCTTGATCTGTTACAGCTGAAAATTCGTAGTCGTGGTTTTTCATGGGTGCAGGATACGATTCTAGATAAACAATGAAGAATTCCTACTCCTGAAAGTAGCTTATTATCAATGTACATATCAAGCCGAATCGTTCCTGAGGCCTCAAACAATAAATACGGCGCATTATGCGTCTATGTCTGAAATTTGTTTCAAACTAAAGGACTGCGGGAATCAAGTTCACTCTAACAGCGTCCGATAGTAATAAGTCATTCATTCGGGATAAATTAAATCTCAAGTTCACTCGCAAGTGATTTCAACCGAAAGTATCCCACTTCCCCCATTATTTGCCTCTAGTGAAAAGAGCAACCACTCAATTAAATATAAATCAAATTATGTGAAAAAAAGAGAGGAATGAGAATTGAATGTACAGTTCTGGTAGTTGAGTGGAGAAAAAACCGAGTGCAGAACCGAAGGGGAAAACGTGAATAGGAATGGTGGTGAGGGAAGGGGAGGCAAAGGTTGGAAATACTCGAAAAACGCTGTAGGTAGGTACGTATTCAAATATAATGGTTACGGGTCGCGCCATCCACTTAAAGTTGGTTCACAACAAGGGGGGAATATACCCGACCGTCTGCACAGACGGAGAAAAAACTTAGCCAAAAATAGAAAGGTTAAAAAACCACGGGGAACGGGCAGAGGCACGTATAACAACCCTTATTATTCGGTTAGGGAAAAAAATGTGAGCGGAGGGGGGTCATTAGGGATGGAAAGTCAAGTTGCGTATATCATTAGGTTTTGTGCAGATTCGCAAAGAGGTCTTGTGCGATGTTGTGGTATTCATTTTTCACCGCTGTTACCACGAATTTATTTAAGTAGTAGACACTTTTTTCTTTTTGTAAATAAAATTAGAGTTTTTGTAGAAAATTATGCTACTGCAATGGCTCCAAAATTTCCAAAATAAAAAATTTCAAAACATTTCTGACATATGTTCCCGAACGTTCTCCTTCTGTCTTCCTTCTCAATATTAGCTGTTTCAACAGAGTGGCTTTTCTAGAAGAACCTGTTGATTGATGAACCTCTTTGAGATTTTTCCATGCTTCATTTGCAGTTCTGCAATGCTTTACATGTTGCACTTCGGATGGTGATAACGTGAGTATAATATCTGCCTTTGCATCTTGATCGTCCGATTCCAATTCCGCAACTTCTAATTCATAAGTTTCACGGGGAGGATCTGCTGAAGGCTTCTCGATTTTTCCAATCACATTATCCCACGATTTGTTCTTTCTCAACAGGGCCTCAACTTGGGTCACCCAAGTGTCATAATTGTCCTTCCCAAGTGTTTCAATTCTGATTTTATTCATCTTGGGTTCTTAAACACTTTTATCACAAGCACGCAGAGTCTACAACCTCTTATAATTAAAAATTCCATGTTTACCAATAATAAAATATACTTATTTTCGAAAACTGTTACCACACAACACTTTAGACTGTTTGGAACATTCTCAACGAGTGTTTTTATGACATGTTTAGTTGCCAACAAACACAAGTGGAGTTAATTCCAATAATTTCTGTGTCGGAATCCGTTTCGAGGCGTTCTGAAACGAATCCTGGAGTTAACGCGTTTCATTCTAGACGATAACTCTCCTTAGGATTGAGAAGATTGAGAGGATTTTTCCTTGATCGATAACAAAGGTTCGTTATTGAAAATAATAAACCAAAAATCATAGGAAGAAAACTACTCATCGTAGGAAAGGAACAAGATACCAAATTTCTTACGATGGAATTTTCTTCCATTTGATCAAGTACCTTTTCCGCTCATTTCAAAAACACGAAGACCTTTTTCATCTTTGACGTTATTATATCATTTGAATTATTGTAATTTGTTACATAGGCATCTCTTAAAATTATTATTTTACCAGAACAATGTTTACTTCACTTTTGCGGTTACTTTTTCCCCATGCCTCACGTTTAGGTTTAGATTGTGAGGGCCCTGACGTGTGGCTGTACCATTATTTTGACTCATCTGCGGTTTATTTGGGAAACATGATAATGGCGCACTCAGAAGGGTGATTCGAATAATAACGGGAAAAGAGAGAAAAAACTGTGAAAAAGGAGCTTATCAAAGGCAGAAGTCCCGTGGTAAACAGGGCAAAAGGGGCTCGCGAAGTAAATAGAATCATATTTTAGGAGCTATCAAAAGGGCGCAGGGAGGAGGCAAACGCATCCGCGGTACCCGCAGAATTGAGAGAAAGAAAAAATAAAAAGGGAGAAAAAGATGACATTTCATCTCTCCAGGGTAACAAATAGTTGTCAAGGGAGAGAGAAAAAGGTGCGGAGATAGAGGGAAAAAAAGATCGTAAAGGATGAAATCCCACCTATCTCATATCTGAAGAGCAGGGCCCCAAGTCGATGGGAAGGGCTTCATCTTATTTCATATATCATCAGGGTAATCCCCGAGAGCTCTGGTCCCAACCTCACCCCTAACGTGTACTTACCCCCCACCCCCACAGCTGATGGGTAAATCGAACGCGAAGAGAGGGGGCGGGTTAAGCCTTTTTCTTCCCCAGTTGGAGGAGCAGAATTTAATAAACAGGGAACAGGGGGCTGTGGAGAGACTCGGTAGACGGTGTTTATGGGGAGAAAATGGGTTGAAGGCGAAAAAAAAAAGAAGAAGAGGTAAATAGGATAATTTGCCGCCGAAGATATTTTTTAAAGTTGGAATACCAGTATTCTTTTTCTGAGCCTCCCTCGTTACGCTTCTAAAGGATTTAGAGAATCAGAGTTGAAAAAAAGGTCGTGGAAGGCGAATAGAGTTGTGGTTGGTTGGGTGTTTATGGGTAATAGTTTAAGGATGATAAAGGAAGAATTGTGTAGGTCTTGAGGGGCGCAGGATCGTTTTCCCCTCTTTTCAGGATAAAAATATTCATATTATCTTCCAATATGGGTTGTTGGAAGTTATATAAGACGCGTTTCTGTATTCTTTCACTTCCTAATAGATTCGAAATGACCCCCAAGACAGTGTCGTCATGTACATTAAAGAAATTGTAATTATTAGACGCTGGCTGAACAAGGGCAGGGTATGCAGGGTGACCGCGATTTTATGGTCCACCATTTTTATCTTCGTTGTTCGGAGGGGTAGATAAAACTTCAATCGGTAAACCCCATTATTTTTTGCAAAGAAGCCAACTATCACACTTTCGCGCACCGCGCAAGGGGGTAAATGCGAGGAATCCGCACTAACTTCGTTATTTCAGAAGACGACCTCCTTTTTATTGCACATTTGAATTCTAAGTTAAATTTCATGAAGAAATGACCCACCAATAGATTTTTTAAGAGCGCGAAACTGGCGCAATACCGCTCTAAAACTGCAAAAATTGTGAAATACTGAGTTTATGAAGATATTTAATATTGCCACATGTAAAAAATGATTTTGATGTACTTTTTTGTGCTGAACCTCGCAATGATGTTCATTTATTGATATTTGCAACACCGTCTTGGAAAAACACCGAAAAACTAAATTTTAGTACGCTTTGTGCTTTGTGGAAATGTGTAAGAAAAGTAGTCTAGTCTATTTATCGGTGTTTTCTCAAGTTTACGTTGCAAATATCAATAAATTAACATCATTACGAGGTTCTACACACAAAAATACACCAAAATCATTTATTACATGTGGTAATATTTAATAGCGCGTGTGCACGGTGCGCAAAAGTGTGATAGTTGATTCCTCGCAAAAAATTAAGGGGGTTACCGATTGAAGTTTTTTCTACCCCTCCAAACAACAGAAGAAAGGGTGGACCACTGACTTGCGGACACCCTGTATATTGGAATAATTTAATCCATACCTGGCTAACTAGTGAAGAAGAATTGGTAGGAAGAAAAAGCCCCACGCGTGAAGTCGCGCATGACCACATAAGCAAATCCTCGAGCATCCCCACCCCCACCCCCCAATAAAGTTTTCTTGATTTTAATAAGAGAAGACACCCTTCGCTGTGTGTAAAAATGAGACCCTGTATCATGTGGTGCAGAAGTGTCCTCGTATTCTTGGTGGCCGCATTTTAAGTCACGATGCGGTTGCCAAGCAGATAGCAGGTGCTTTGTCATCTAGCTGTTGGATCACATGTCGAGTCACGGGGGCAAGAAGCCGGATATCATTGCCGTCAAGCCTGATGGGTCTGCAATAAACCTGGATGTCCAGGTTGTCAGTGGCAGCGTGGACATGGAGCAGACCTGGTGGGCTTAGATAAGTAAATATGGTAGAATTGATCTACCGCAGCCAATACCTGAGCTAAATGGAGTGGCGACCAATCATCAAGAACGTCAAGGTCATGGCCGTGACCATGTCATGGCAAGGGGTGCGGTGCGGGACAATTGCCACGGAGTTACTAGAGCTGGGCATCTCGGCGGAAGTGCTCCGTGGTATCAGCAGCTCTTACCTCAACTGGTCATCATTTTATAGGGGCACTTCCTTTCATTCCTCTCTTCCTCCTGCGATTTCCATCATCCACAGAGCCCGCGTCGGGTAAACCTGGACGTCCTCCCCACATTTTTATTTGTTTGTTTACTCTTCAATTTAATGGTTTGCCTCCTCCGCCTTTGAGGTAAGTTTTGTTGCAAAAAAAAAAAAAAAAAAAAATAAAAAAGTGAGTGTGTGTGTGTGTGTGTGCCAATCCAGACGATAACTCTCCTTAGGATTGATATAAAAATTCCGTTCTTGAGCCAAAAAAATCAATCTTTTTAAATGAAAGCAAGAGTTTATTGGCCAGCACTTTTAATGTGCACTTTTTTAGCACATTAAATTGGTCACATTTTAAATTTGAAAAGAACTATTTATTGAACTGCAGAATGTTATTTGGAACGAGTTTTTTGCCATAAAATTGGTAGTCAGCAATATATTTGCGAAAAAAAGTGCTCAAATTTTAAAACGATGTAACATTTCTAATTAATACGATAATTTACGAGAAATTTTGCTTATACGATCATTATTGGAAATAACAAACCTATAGACATAAACGAGTCCTGTGAAAATCCCATTTAGCATTTTTCAACCGTCTCAATAATTTAGGACCAGTTATTAATCGCATAAATCGATAACAAGCAGCCACGAGATATAATTCCATTATGTTGAGTTCATTTGATCATGGAACGATGATTTGAGATGGTCGTATGTAGAATTCAATAATATTCATGTTCCCCTGGCCACTGCCATTTTTTTCCCCAGGTTGGGTCCGTTGAATCGAATTGATTGGCCATTATTAATATTTCCCTGACAGCTGAAAACCGTTGAAGATGAAGAAGCACAGTTGGGGGAAAAAAGGATGAGGGGAAGCAGTAATCGGGGATCATCACTATGCAAAGTGACAGTAACAACAGGAGACTGCCTCTTTCAAGTAACTTAATCACAGCCCTACACGTCGTTTTTCGTACCTGTATAATGTACCTTTACAAGTGGAAAAGGCGCCTTTTTTTTCATCCGGACGCTCTTTTCATTTCTATAAAAGCCCCCGTAATAAGCCTAACTAACTTCTTTTGTGACAGGTAGGGTAGGGAGGTACGAGTAAACGGAAGGGTTGGGGGCTCATAAGGTGTGAATGTTTGTCAAAAGAATCCAACAGAGACCTACGGGAATAAAGCCAGAGCGCGATGTTTTCTTGGGACGACCCCGGAGAGAATAGTCCAACGGATGGGACGAATTATACGATATTTTGATTGAATGAGAAGGGGTCAGCGCGTCATTGGAAGGAGAAATGTAATCAGTCTGAAAAGGTATTCAAATTCTCTTCCTATTTCATCCCCGAAATGTCGTTTATAACAAAAATGTTGATGGTTTCGTAATATAAAACTTTTATAAACGGATGGGGTATATTATACTATATTATATATAATGTTCCATTTTCAAGTCATAAATAAGTACAAGTCACCGATTTTCGTACTGCCGAACAAAAATTTAGATTCGGCGTCATTGAAAACCAATGACTAGTTTTAGCTCAAAATCCAGACTAGTTTCGTTGCAAAACGAACAGAAGGAATTATGTGCGGTCAATGGCGATAAAGGTTTATTGATACTTAATTTAATTATAGACGGGCACTTGGCCAGTTCACATAAAATTAGTCGGTAATAGATACAGGAAGCAATAAAAACAGTTAATAGGTAAATTTGGCAACATAAATAAGTATATTGGAATGGTAAAAAAGGAAAACATGAGACAGATATTAAGTATGCTGAAATTACATACATAGGTACCATACTATAAATTACCATATTATTACTATATTACAATTACTAACCAGGTATTATAAATTATTCCAAGCAGAGCTCTAATCAGTAAAATGTTAAAAAGTGAGATGAACAATGCTTACTTGAAAAGGCCACTGCAAATTTATGAATCAGGGTGAGCCTAAGGGAGAGTTAATAAAACGTTAATAAAAACTGTTCAGATTGTATATTATGTAATAATTGTGTAACAATGTTACACTTTGAATTGAAATTTCACCTATAAATGCTATCAGTAAGAATTTTTACCTACAGATGTAACAGTAAAAATATGCGTTTTGGCCATATTCCAGTTGGCCTTGCTTGAATCGTTCACATTTCTTGGTAATGATGAGAAAGACTTGTGGAGTTATCCATATAATCAGTAAAGTTTGAGAAATGTTGACTGTTGGTTATAGAATAATAATTTGCAACGTAATAATGATGTGGAATAATAGTAACTAAGTGAAAATTTCGGTTAAAAATTTCATAGCGGCACAAATATTGTCACTATGAAATGATGCTGTAAAAAACCAACAAAAAAGCATAGACTTGTTAAATAGTCGATTATTGTAGTACCATCCTTAAACACAAAGAGTAATCTAGAAAAAATATTAAATAACTTGGTAATTCAGAATTATTAACCCTGAAAGCTTAATATGGTGGTGTACCAATGCATCTTATGCACGTATTCATTTCACATTTTTAAATGAAAATAAATTCCATTATAAGAAATTTCGCACCATCCGTACTTTCCTTCAATAAGTATGAACGAAGTATGTACTGGGGAATGCCCGATGCCGCGAGTCCGACTACCGTGATTGTTGTGGATCGTCTAATTTCCGCGCGTGTATCATTGAGATGTATCATTTTAGTTTAAAAAAAGGTCAGCGGCCCGCCATAGGCAGAAAACTACTCATCGTAGGAGGGTGCGGTTGATGTCAAACTTCTTAGGAGTATTTTTGAGATGGCAGCTTGTGTATCCAGGCCATCAAACTATAAAAATCATCCTGACCTAAATTTGCAACCATTCTGAATTTGTATCAAGGGATTGACTACTTGATGTTATGTAATTTTGAGATGCAAGCTTGCAAGCATCCAGACAACCAAACTATAGACTTTATCGAACCACTTGAGGATTAGGGAACACTTTTTGACTGGTGCCCAGCTTGAGTGCGCTCAGTAGGTCTCGAATAGTTTAATTTTGATAATTTCGCCCCCCTCAAGAAAAAACGCACTTTTCGTACCTTTAGAAGAATGTAAGGGCCCGTGAAGGTTGAATGAACCCGATAAAGCGGTAAAAACTGGTATGTGGTGCCTTGAGGTAGGTCGCTGATAGGACAAGAATTACTTGGGGGTGGTTCGGAGCTCTGAATTACTTAGGGCTTTTTTTACTCACTCAGCCTTTGCGGGTGGGAGATGGTGGAACACAGTAGACCTCCCTCCCTCGCACGTCATTAGAAGAGGAACCACCTGTGGAGCGGTAATCAAGACTTTAAAATCACACCATCCCCTCAGCTGAAGAAAACTCGCATACTTTCACCCGATCCTGTAAAGACCGTAAACATTTCCAGGACAGGTGCAAGATGGTAATATTTCACTAAGCAAAAATGACTGAATACATTACACTGCTGTCAGTAGGTTCAAATTAAAACAAGACGTTGATTAGTGGAAAAATAAATACACCAGTACTGATTTTAAAACATCATGAAATAGTATACCCAGGGGATATATTGGACATCAATATCATTGTGCCAATTATATATTGTCGATATCTTGATAATTAAAAAAATAGATTATGTTTGTACCTAATTAAAATTAGGATTGAGTAATATGATTGTTATTTTTCAACACCTAATAAGAATTCATGATAAGTGAGGGATACAATCGTGGTTTGAATTATATATTTCAAAGAATAAACCTCACAGTTTTGTGAACTTTTAGTTTTGAAA
Source organism: Adelphocoris suturalis (assembly GCA_030762985.1). Taxonomy (NCBI): domain Eukaryota; kingdom Metazoa; phylum Arthropoda; class Insecta; order Hemiptera; family Miridae; genus Adelphocoris; species Adelphocoris suturalis. The sequence continues at coordinate 171,192,536 of CM061040.1, read as the reverse complement.
GGCGTGTTTAATATAGTTGTTTGTGTCTAAAACCACCTATCCCAACCGGTTGAAGGCAAATAATGTCCTTTTAGAAACACACACACACACACACACACACACACACACACACACACACACACACACACACACACACACACACACACACACACACACAAACACACACATATATATATATATATATATATATATATATATATATATATATATATATATATATATATATATATGCCTCAAAACGGATTTCAATGAAGAAAATTTAGGAAAAATTTAATTTTATGATTTTTTAGCCATTTAATTAGCCTCATTTTGTACGAAAACTCGTTAAAATGACTTGCCATATTATATTTCTTATTGTTTTACCCGAAACGGCTGGACCCTATTTTTCATAAATTAGTTCGTTAATAATTACTTTTACAAACACTCCGAAGGTACTTACTGTTTCATCAGCTTGGAGATAAATTGATGAACCAATTTTTCAGATTGTGTCTTTTTAACAACTTACAGGGACTTGTTACACTAATATCATTCCCTTTATTTTTCATTGTCATTTTCATTATAATATGTATTTATACAGTTAAGAAACTAGTATTTTTGTGTACATGGTAGATTATCTTTATAATATTATCTTTATGATAGAGAACGTCTTCATAGTAATCTAAAAGTTATTAATACTATATTGGAATGCATTGACGTAATGGACTGTTAAAAACTGGATGCCATAATTGTTTTAATCAATAGGTAGGTATGGATATATTATTCCACACTCACCACACCACATGGTTGTCGCCCATCTTAATTTGAAATGTGTTCAACATCTCTCAGCCACAAAACCGAACGATGATGTATAGAGACAAAATGCCCAGAATTGTTGAAATAATCGTAAACGATTTACATTAAGTGGTGGCTCGATACCCACATTCGTGACAGGGTGTTTTCAATACTCTGATAACATGTGCGACTGCTTACCCCCTCGAAGACCCCAAACAATAAACGGAAGCGTGCAGTTGGGGTTGTTTTTTCCCCCGAACAAAAAAAACCTCCCGTCCCAGACGAAACTGGGCGTGATAGGCCATTACACAGACAAACTCTTTTTTGGGGGCAGGGCAGAAGAAAGAAGCGAGGATGCAGTAGGATGTTTTCCGGGCCATAACGCTCATCTGCATGCGCTTGCAGATGTGAATGTGGTGTACACGAACGTAGATGTTGGGCACCACACAAATCATCCCCCTTCGGCGGCTGAAGGCCGTATCTATACCTAACCCTAGTGTCACGTTGATCCATTCCCGTGCTCTCAATGTGACCCGAGGTAAGTAGGTCTTATCTGGTCTAGATTTCGACACCTTACTTCGGAATACTTACAAAAATACCTGGTTTAGGTTGTATACCTTTCAGATGAAAGAATTTCGATATACTGTGATACGATGCGTTGAAACTATCTGTTGACAGTACTCATCCCACCAGACTTCCTGTATCATAAAAATTTGTTAGCAACAGTTCTTCTCTAGCTCGACTAACTCTGCGTTTTGCAGCTTGATGTGGAAACTGCCATAACTACTCACTCTCTGATCAAACGAAGAGCTATTTCACTAAAACAACATTTTGATAATTCGCAGGTCAGATTTGCTAACTTACGATATTGCAATCATCAATAGAAAACAACTAAGCAATAATCGCGATAAAGCGATAAGATTTAAAAAAAATCGGTTTTTTGACGTTAGGGCATGTGGGGTGTATTGGGGAGCAGTCGAAGTATTTTTCAGTGCTGAGTCGATTGCGACCACTACCATATCTCATAGATTCATACTAAGTGAGAAAAATCTATATTTAAGTTGATAATACCCATAATTGACTAAATGTTGACAATAGAGCATGCGAGGTGTCACGTTCAAAGGATTTTTTGAGCGCAACCCGTTTGCGGAACTCACTACCCGTGGGGGGTCGGGTAGGGTGACCTGTTTGCGGAATAAGATTGCGTAAAAGAACTTTGTTCCGTTTAGAGTGTTTCGGGGGCCTCTGACTTGTTGTTATCAAACCCCTGCTAATAATCTATAGTAGATGGTGATGGGCAGCCAGTCATCATTGTTTATGATGAATTTTCGGGTCATGCAGGGCATTTCAAAATGGATGTACAAATAACTAGCCAGGACAAAACGTGGGAATGTTGCAATAATAGTGAACAACTTTCGACTATCGACACATCGTCAAATGCAAGACGGAATGGTGTCATGTACTTGCATAAATAAAATGTGTAATAATTCAGTGGTTACTGACAAAGAATTCAGAACGATCGTGTCGGTGAAAAACAGTCATACTATGCTCTCACCGGTCAAGTTATTGAGAGGTCCTGCCTACAAAGCACTTTGAAAAGGAAAAGTACGGAATCGTACACGAAACGTACGGAATTTCCTCAAACGTACTCACACGTGCAGTTTTCATTTCCGAAAACGGGTCGTGAAATTTCCGCTAACGGATCACTATTTCTGGTCCTTTTCCACAAAGGTAATTCGCCCGATTTTTTGTAGCACTGAGTCGGTTGCTACCACTCAGTTTTCTTTGAAAATTCGCTCTATTATAACCATGCTGCATGACTGAGTAATTCTTAATTTCGGTTCACGTGCCGAAGTGAAGGCATGAAAATGTCAAAATCTTTTTCATCATCCATTGGAACTGTTTATCTCAAGACAAAATCATAACATTTCGCGTCGGTGTGCTCCATGAAAATCTACCTAATGTTGTATACGTCGACCCGTACAACAGAACTTCTCATCGACTAGCAGTAGCTCAAAATGTAATCATAAGAAAAGCCATAAGATAACATAGACAAAAGCCTGAAGGAGCAGTACACCAAATGTTTGATGTCATCACGTCAATATAGTCATGGATACCTATGAATTACTTATTACACGGTAGATGAATTCCTATAGCATCACGTTGTGTTCATGAGAAACCCCACAAGGAATAACTTGAAATCCGTACAGGGAATTTCAAGCCTAATAACTTCCTAATAAGCTCAAGCCTAATAACAAGCCTTATAATAACTTCCATACTCTGAAAATTACTTGGCTTACTCCTTTTATATTCGAACACTTACTTTAGGTACCCATTAAAAACGTATAAATTACAAGCTTAGTTTAAGAAATATGAGATGTCTATAGTAACTCACTTCCACGTTGATTAAACATGTAAAAAAAACCATAGGTCCAGCTTATCCCATAATTTGAATCCCCCTTTTTTACTTACGTAATTTAAAATGTTTTCTATTTATGTTTGTGTAGGTACGAGCCGGGAATGTGGAGCAGCACACCAATGCAAGAGTAAGTACTACATTCACATAAACTAGTTACTATATTTTGAGGAGTACCTATAGCGTAACGAGTTTTACACTTAGACGATCAATATCCAACAAAAAAGAAACTCATACGGTGGATACAGCTTTCGTACAAGTACGCAACCACGAGAGACATTTTATGTCTTTGCGCCCCCTTTCCCCTTCCTATAAAACCCCGTATTGTATTCTAGAGCCACTCAGCTGATCTGGGATCGGTCAGTTGTGTTCAGAAGTCCCTCAAGGGCCCACATACCAAATCTCAGAATCGTGGGATCATTAAAGAAAAAACTGGATTCTAGAGCCACTCAGCTGATCTGGGATCGGTCAGTTGTGTTCAGAAGTCCCTCAAGGGCCCACATACCAAATCTCAGAATCGTGGGATCATTAAAGAAAAAACTGAATTCTAGAGCCACTCAGCTGATCTGGGATCGGTCAGTTGTGTTCAGAAGTCCCTCAAGTGCCCACATACCAAATCTCAGAATCGTGGGATCATTAGGGAAAAAACTGGATTCTAGAGCCACTCAGCTGATCTGGAATCGGTCAGTTGTGTTCAGAAGTCCCTCAAGGGCCCACATACCAAATCTCAGAATCGTGGGATCATTAAATAAAAAACTGGATTCTAGAGCCACTCAGCTGATCTGGGATCGGTCAGTTGTGTTCAGAAGTCCCTCAAGGGCCCACATACCAAATCTCAGAATCGTGGGATCATTAGGGAAAAAACTGGATTCTAGAGCCACTCAGCTGATCTGGGATCGGTCAGTTGTGTTCAGAAGTCCCTCAAGGGCCCACATACCAAATCTCAGAATCGTGGGATCATTAGGGAAAAAACTGGATTCTAGAGTCACTCAGCTGATCTGGGATCGGTCAGTTGTGTTCAGAAGTCCCTCAAGGGGCTACATATCAAATCTCAGAATCGTGGGATCATTAGAGAATCTCCGCGTAACGCTCTCCGCGTAACGCTCTCCGCGTGACGCTCCCTGCCTGACGCTCCCCGCGTGACGCTCCCCGCGTGACGCTTTTTCATTTATGTGCCATAGTAAAGACATAAAATGTCAAAAACATTAAAAACCAAATTTCAGCTATAATCATATAGGTACCTACCTACCTCACTTCTACGAATCATCATAATCATTGAGCATATTTCGTTACGTAACGTAACATAACGAAAATTTGGTTGTGTGCCATAGCAAAGACATGAAATGTCAAAAAGTCAATCCTATCATAATTAAATGATGTTAATGCATGTGTTTGGACGGTACCAGGGTTCTATGTAGTATGATGGCAATACATTCCTTCGACATTTTTTGTAGCATTTCTTCGTGACGTTACACTATCAAAATCTAACATCCTGTCAATCATTACTGAATGATCCAGAAATTAGATTCACAATTTTAAAGGTTACCAAATCATTTGACCGAAAATGCGGAATTCAGATTTTGCAATTTTTAAGTACTATAAGACCCCATTCTATTTAGCGATACAATAATGGAAAGAACTATGGCTGCGCAGTAGTTCTTCCCCACCCACTCAATGAGAATGCGTATTACCAACCCCTCGAAGTTGGGAACCGTCCCCTTCATGACCAGGGGTGCTATGGTCATCACAAAGGAGGGTCTTCGGCCAATTCCAGTGGGTAGTTTTTCATCCCCTACGGTCAATGGAGGGGTGGTCTCCTTCTTCCAGACTAGGGCACATCCCCTAAATGGCTCCCGAACACGTGTGTTTGTTTTGTAACTCCGATCTGTTTCCTCAGAGGAACAAAATGATGGGACCAGCTTTTTCGAAAATGACTGAGAAATATTTAATTTTTTTTTTTTTTTTTTTTTCCTCTTTCGTTTGTTTTCCCTTCATTATTTTTTCTTTTACCGAACGGGGAGAAGGGAAAGAGAGGTCGGTCGCATACATGGAAAAGTGTATTAGGTTTCCACTTTCTCCCTTTTTTTCCCGGCGTCATCTTTTATATTAGATTCCTTTTCCAAGAGAAAACATTCCATCGGCGGGTTGTGTGAGCGGAAGTTAAACTTTCCCATCGATCAAAACCCTTCTGCGCCTGAATATTCGGGGTCTCTGTTATACCGCGGTTTGGGCAATAACCCTAAAAATAACATCTAGCAAGACATTCCGTGTTGAGAAGAAACCTCTCGTTCATTTTGGAGAGGAAAAAATTGATATATCATTTTGAAAACAACTTGAAAGAATTGGGTTCGTAGACAAGTATGATGACTGAACGTAGCTAAGGGGTTGAACACTTATTATAAACAAAAGGAAAATTGATATTTCAGGAGACTAATAAAGAGCTAATGTTGCACTTGCGACACAATATTATGCGGGGTGTTGTCTGAGGACTGAATCGTCATTCTTGGAGTCGAGCGACACTATCGTGTGGATAGATGGGTCTACATATGTGTTGGTACAGGGAAGTGTAAAATTGTCAAAATTACAAATGGTTTTAGGTAAAATCACGATGCCAGGAGTGCTTACGTGGTGGAATTGTTGACATGACTAATAAAATAAAAAGTGGTTGTTAAATTTGAATTCGATTCATACAATTCCCGAAAATATCGTCAATATTAGACTGTGATTTAGTTGAGTTTCGCCTGGACCCTTGAATGATAATTTTAGAGGAATTAAAAAAAAATATATATATATATATATATATATATATTTGTTCCGATTCTACTTATAAACGTAGCGAAAGCCTTTTTTTTCACTTTAGGAGATGACAAATTGTTTGTCCCCAAAATCTAAATTTTCTCAAGCATTTTATATTGTATACCATTCTGAACAACTTTGGATTCTTGTGTGTGTGTTATGTGTTCTTCCTATCCCTCTTCCTCCTTCACAGTCTCAATGACTACCCCTAGTGCGTCCATTGTGATATAACCTCTAGCTCCCACGTGTGGTAGAAGCATCATATGGAGGCCAAAACTGTAATTGATATAGCGAGAGAACGGCTCGGGTATGCCTCTGCGGATTACGGCAAATGGCAGCAGAGGAGACAGAGGCTGTGTGTAATCTGTTCCTACGTCATATACATGTATTTTTTGCAGCAACGGTTTCCCATATACGCCCACATTCTGCTATTGGATCTCTACTGAGGCCCCACTACAAGTACCTTATGCAGGATACAATCCTGGCAAATAGCCATGGGGCCTTTACCGCATCTCCCAAAGACGTTAGCAGCCTTAGGTCTTCTTTCTGGTCTGAAGATTGAGGTATTGGCTTGGAGCGCAGGTAGGAAATATTGACGGTTGTGAACACCTACCTGCAGCAGCCCTTGCGTTCCAGAATTTGTGGGTGAAGCATCCCACTCGTGTAGCTGTAGAAGTATGATGCCATCCTACTTGCAGAAACCCACGAAAGCTTGCAGATTGCCCTTAATTATGTCGCAAAGTTTGCTTGAGTGTGCAATCTTGGTTAGGCTTCATCCATGCAAAGGTCAAGGCCAGTGGGCTGGATTTTCCTCTCATTCTGCTGGCATCCTGCACCAGACTGCACCTGCTTCCTCTTAGGGACTCGAGCTGGTAGGTTGCCAGCACTACTGCTGACCATGATTTTGTCAGAAGGCAGTTGATCACCAACTGCTCGAATACCGAAAACCTAGCTCATCTGCTAAGTACCCGGTTAAACTACATGAGTCAGTGGATGGCAAAGAACCCTATTTCCTCCTAGTGGGTAGAATGGGGTTTAGAAGGCATTGGGGGTCGGGACTATCAATATTTTCATGCCGTCCGGTTTGCTACATTAGCCACCGCATGAGGTGTTATATAGGTAGTCGTGGGACAGTAGATACCCTTTGCCATGTCTGTCAGGATAAAACAGACTGTCTGTCATGTGATGCAGCAGTGCCTATGGAGTCATAATGACAGCATCTTACATTATGATGCAGATGCCAAACAGATAGTAGGCTAGGTGCCCTGTCACCTAGTGGTTGGGATGTGTTTAGTGAAAGGATCACATGCCAAGTGATCGGGGTGAAAAGCCAAATAAAAGTCAATGCGGTAAAGCCCGATGGGTGTGGCATAATTCTGGATGCATGTCCAGGTTGTCAGTTACAAAATGGATATGGAGCAGGCCTGATTAGGCATGATATGTTATTATCATCGAATTGACCTGTGTTAAGCAATATCTGTGCTAACGAGAGTGGGAACTAATAACATCAACGTCATACCCACAACCATATTATGGCACAGGGTGTTGTGTGGTAGAGGAGCACGGAGTTATTATAGATGGCCATCTAGGCACAAAGGCTGCATGATCTTTCCACACACGTCCTTAGAGGCTCTTACCTCAAACGGTAGTCATTTTATAGAAGATCTTCCTTTCATCCCTCTCTCCCTTCTCCGCCTTTTGCAACTTCAACTGCAAGGTGGCCTCGGTATTGTCTCTCTATCAGCTAGCATTCCATCATTACACCACCAGCGCCTGCTCGCCCTTAGGGGCTCAAGCAGGGAGACTGCTCACACTACTGCTGACCTGGACTTTTTCAGGCAGCAGTTGCTGTGCTGTGACCAAGCAACACAAACTGCTCCAAAACCCAGCTCATATGCTGAGTTCGCTGCTGCACTGCATGAGTCAGTAGATGATGAAGAGCTCCGACAACAATTTCTTTCATTTCTTCTTAGTGGGTAGAATGGGCTTCAGAGAGCCTTGAGCCGGCGACTATCGGCATTCTCATGCCCTCCGTGTGGCTACACTAGCCACCTCGGTGAGGTGTTGTAGGAGTAGTTGCGGGACAGTAGACACCCTTTGCCGTGCCTGTCAGGGTAACAATGAGAATCTGTATCGTATTGTGCAGCTGTGTCCTTGAACTCACGGCGGCCGCATTCTACGTCACGATGTGGTTGCCAAGCAGATAGCAGGCGCTTTGCCACGCAGCAGTTGGGATGTCGAAAGGGAGAGACTATATCACATGCTGAGTGACCAGGGCAAGAAGCCGAATATCGCTGCCGTCAAGCCCGATGGGTCTGCAATAATCCTGAATGTCCAGATTGTCAGTGGCAGCGTGGACATGGAGCAGACCTGACGGGCTAAGATAAATAAGTATGACAGAAATAACCTTTGGCAAGCGATTTCCGGGCTAAGAGGAGTGGCGCCCAACAACATCGAAATGATGGCCACGACCGCGTCATGGTGTGGGGTGTTGCGCGGGAAAAGCGCCACAGAGTTACTCGAGTTGGTCATCTCGGCGGGAGTGCTCCGTGGTATCACCACCCGCGTCCGGTGGGGTTCTTACATGAACTGGTGGTCATTTTATAAGGGCACTTCTTTCCATCCTACTCTCCCTTCTCGTCGTTCTGCAACTTCCAACATTCCTAGAGCGTCCTCCCCAAAGGCCCCCTCCGCCTTTAAGGGGAGTTTTGTAGGAATTAAAAAAAAAAAAAAAAAAATTGTGTTTCTTCAACTCCTTGCAATACGCATACAGTTCCCCCATTGGACTTGGAACTTACAGAACCCTTCGGAATTTTTTGAGAATGTGCAAGGTAGTCCGACAATGGGCCACTATCCATTTCATTAGTCAGATGAATGCGGAAACATAAAGTTCATTAAACGTTATTTTTTCATGGCCTATTTGTCCTATCCCTCTCAATTTTAGAGAATAGGTGGGATATGACAATTTGACAACCCCATACGAGTTTCATCACGATCATGTCATTATTTACTGCTGCGCATGAGCAAAGCTCAAATCCTTGTTACAGGCACGACTTTTACATTTTCGGGGATTCAACAGTTTTGGCTGTAGATGGTCCCCAATAAACTTTATTGTTTCTCACTCCCTGGTAGACTTCGCAAATACTCAAACGTAACATTTATCAAACATAATCTTCTCATTACTTATTTGACTTATTTTGCCCAATCTCCATGGAAATTCTCCATAGAATTATTTGCGATGACCCATTTTCATACATTTCGATGATCTATACATTAACATTACGGATATAAGGAAGATATGCGCTACACCTACCTTCACAGACCTTTTAACACGCAAATGATTTAGCCTTGGGTCCCCGCTTCAAAAACGACAGGAAAAAGCGTTACGAAAATATGACACGAAAGTAGTTCGGAGTTTTCTATTGATTTCCACGTACAACCATACCGTTGCTAGGGAAGAGCAACTCAATTAGTTATCGTTCCACGATAATCCTTTGCCACTTGTTAGAAACCTCTCAATTTATCAAAAATGTCATGATTCCTAAGCCGCTGAAATGTCAAAGGAAGCTGATTTATAGCGCCAAGTTACTAACTAATAATGCTTTGTAAACATAATGGTCTGGTTTTTTCCTTTAAATAATCATTGTAGGTGCCTGTCTAGTAGCCTAGCCCTTTTGCTTCTACATCCTAACGCGCGTGAGTGTCTCGCCGACACTAAGTCCTCTCAGGCGCGGGTGATTTATTGATTCTGCATGCTTTGACGCTCAGTTTGCACTGCTGTACTGAATACTTTTTTACATGGGTTATACATTTTTTAATTTTTTATGTCATCTATAATGTATTATAAACATAAAATCGGGTCAAAAAATGAAACATTTTGGAGAAAATTTACTTGGTAGATAGGTAGTTACTGAAAAAAATTCAGCACTGGAAATTTTTCTTCACTCAGGTTATATTTAAAACAAATCTAAGCATGCATTTTAAAAGGTTTTCAAGGTGTGATAAATTTCAAAACATTGGACAAAACACAATGCCACATCTCAAGGACGACACATGTACCTTGTCTCTTCACGTTTCTTATTCTGTCACCCAAATCGAATAGTTCATCCAACTGTTCATCCTCCTCGTCACTATTTTCTAGGATTCGCAGTAATTCATAATCAGTGAACACAACACTCGTGAACAAGGGTCTTGTTTTGCTGATAACAATGTTATAAAATGTGATCTACTGCTTTTTCGCAGATAATACAAGTTTTCAACTGCATAAAGACGTGACATCTAATTGGATTCAGTGAAACAACGAGTTAGGAGAGCCACAGGAAGATGGCGTTGAGAAAAACGTGTATGTACGGGGATAGATCCTCCAGAGCGTTACAGAAAACCGTAAATATACGGGCATAGATCCGTGAGGACCCCGTGAATATACGGGGTTAAATCTGCAAAGACACTCATGGAACAACGTATGTATACGGGCTTAGATCCGAAAGGGCTAGTGATGTAATAAGATTTCTCATAATATTATGATGTAATAATAGTATGCCTAAAGCATGTGCATGTTTTCAACGATTTAAGCCGACAGCTTTAAGTAACTAGCAACCAGGGGGTCAAGGGGGGCGAAGCCCCCCTTGCAAGGCCCCAAGGGCCGAGTTTTATTTGATAGTCTAATTTATTTTTCCATCTCTTGAGAGTAATTACAACGCTAATATTACAAATTTGATACGCTCCAAACAAAAATGTGGCTATGTTGCATTATCCATTACATTCATAAGCTTAAATTTTTCGATGGGATAGTTATATTTAGTTTCCTTATCGGACAGTTTGCTACGACACTGCCTGAGTAGCTAGAGAGGTTCTCTCGTCAAATCAGAGAGTTCGCCATATGCACGGAGATTTTATGGGAGGATCGGAAAGGTATGTGAAGTGAATAAATACCTACCTTCAGAAGGCATTGCAAAAAACAGCTAATTGAAAAGGAAGAATAGTAATCGTAAGTTGATCGTTGGCAACGCACCATCCGAGGCTACAAGCGGCGGGTAACGCGATCCTACGGTGGCCCCGAGATGAATCAGACACACTGCAGAGCCCTTGTGATGCTAATCAGCAAGGAAGGTGATGCCGAACGGGTTATGCTAATGAAACACATGGTAGGTTAGGGACGTGGATCTAGGCGAGGTACCAATACCTGCCTACTATTAACTCACCCCACCACCCCTTCACGTCATTCCCTACCGCGTCTACATCCATTATCTCGAGGTGAGCAGCGAGCAGAGTCAAGGCCGACAGTATCGTTGTAACGCGTCGCAGATACCGATGAATCTATGAGATACGTCTGTCAAACAACTAGCACCCAATACCATTCGTTAAATCATTTATACTTCGAATCCAATTAAAATTTATTATATAATACCGAGTTGTTTTTTATTTACCTACAACTAATTAACCTCATTTGTATGCAGTCAGTTGCCACTGTAAGTTTATACGGCCCCTCAGAATAATTTAATCTTACGATTTATAACCTCTATAACACATTTAGTAAACGTGCTATTACATTTTAATAATTGTTTTCAATCGATGCATGACAATGAGATAGCGCCAAGCCAATATTAGAATCATCCTAATAATACAGAGCATTCATTCGTTCACTGTTTTGACTGCTTTTGAGAGTGAGACGCTTCTTCAACGGGTTGGCCGATTTTAGCGAAATTTCGTAGAAAATGAACTATTGCAATGGCTCGGAAAATTTTAAAATCAAAACTTTTGGAACATTTCTTCATTTAAGTCTGTTTTGAGGCATTCTGAGGCATTCTGAAATTCCGTTCTTGCGCCAAAAAATCAAGCTTCCCAAATGAAAGGATGAGTTCGTTGGCCAGCACTTTTTTAGCACATTAAATTGGTAAAATTTCAAAAAATCACTTAAAATGGCTAAAAACGGCTAAAAATTGTTTAATTTATATACTTATATAGATATTTTTTTTAGAATATTGCTCAAATAAACTTTATCAACTATGAAATCGAACATTCAAAAATTTGTGTACAAAATTGTGCTGTAAAATATACTTAGAATTCATTAAAGTTTGCTAACTAATCGTTAAAAACTGCAAAAAAAGCTAAAAATCCAAAATCACTATTTGAACTGGAGATCATTATTTAGAATACGTTTCCATAAAATTAACAGTTAACAATTTTTTTCACTCAAAAAGAATTACATGGGAGGGGTCTATCTGCCGTAACACACCAAGAATAATACCTGAAAATACCATCCAAAGATCATTGATTACAATTGTGGAAGTGACGAGAGTTGATAGGATTTAACCTATGTACGTTAAATTGACAAGAGCCACTGACAACGTAACTACCTATCGTTCTTATAATGATGAAACTAGAAGATATGTAAGTAATCATCACGTTCAATCCACGATTAGCTATCTTTCACATTTAATTATCATCCCTTATGAATATCAACTTTTCTTGGTATGGGTTAGTTTTCAAAAAATGATGCTCAGAAATCAGATATCGCTTCCAAGAGAGGTGTCGTTAACATTAAAACCTGCAGATATAGGTAAGTAGGTAGAAATTACATCCGAAGCATTTAAAGCGGTCAGTAGCCAGGCGATTTCTTTTCAACTAGGAAGTTTTCTGAAACAATCACAATCACTGACACACGGTTGATAAAGATTAAATTTAAAGCATTTTTATTCATCACTTTCATTCCCGTTTCCGGCCGAAAGAGGTGAAAAAACTGAGAAAGGCGGTAGGTATGTAAAAGCACTTCTGTAGAAATCGACAACATACTCGTACTTAAAGATTAGCGTAATAAGTACAAATAAATACGTAACAGAGAAATTATAAACACCAGTTTGTTGATCCTTCAACACAGATCTTATAAGGTAGATACGTAATTAATATTGAACATATCCGTTATAGGTATATGTAAATTAGAAGGCTACCTACGTTATAGGTATATGTAAATGTTAATGAGAAGGCTACCTACTATGAAGGTATGGATTGGTTCATGGATATCGTAAAACCATAGATATTGGATTAATTATACCTACCAAAGAATCACATTCATAAGCGATCACCGCACATATAATTGGCATCATATTATGGAATGAATTTATAGTTTAAGGAAAGTAATTCTAATGGGTATCAAGTAATGGAGGAAGCAAGAGTGGTATAGGGGTTGAAAGGGGTTGGTTGACGAGACTGAAGAGGGGAGAGATTTCGTTACGAGAAAAACCGGCAGAATGCGCCACTTGTCGGTGGAATACTCGTGGATACTATTTCGTCTTATAACATCCATGGGATAACGAAGGGTAACCACCCCAATATTAGTTCGGGACGGGCGTTGGAAGAGTGCGCTGGCAACCAGCAACACACCTCGGTCGTGAAGGTATGGTATAACTTAGCTCCTTACGCTAACTCCGTAGCCCGCCACCTCTTGCTAGAAAGAAGGTCGTTCCCCAAAACGTTGAAAATATTCAGAATTGTAACGTAGTGTGGTTACTCTTCGTCAAATATTGCTTGACGAACAGTTTTTGGACGCATTCGTGGTATCAATTTCGCTAAAAACATTTTTTCGTTGTAAAACATTAATTGGTAGGTAGGTAATAATGAAAAGTCATTCGCTGGATTCATTTGATTTTATAAAGACGAACAACTAGTGGGAAGGTTTTATGATTCTTCTTTACCAATATGGTTTAGTTTATTGACCGCTAGGTGATAATTATGACAGTTTTTTGGGGTTCTTAAGAGTCGGTCAGGCAATAATAAAATTCAAATACTTTCGATGTATTTATACATTATCATCAGGACTCGGAGTATATATACAGCCGTTTACACGTTCATCTGGTATTTTGTAACACATTCATGTATGCACAAATACTGACGAATGAAAACATGAAACAACACATGAAAACATGTGAACATCAGCAATTACTCAATGACGGATTTTTCAACGGTTTTTCACATGTTGTTTCATTGAGTAATTGCTGATGTTTTCATATGTTGTTTCATGTTTTCATTCGTCAGTATTTGTGCATACATGAATGTGTTACAAAATAGGTACCAGATGAAAGTGTAAACAGCTGTATAAATTCTCCGAGTCCTGATGATGATGTATAAATACATCGAAACGTTGGACCTGAAGAATTAGAATAAATTTAAGAGAATAAAGAATAGAATTTATTAAGAGAATAAAAATGTTTGGTCCCAAAAATCGAAATTTCCTCTCGCATTATACGCGTTACACTATTCTGAACAACTTTGGTTCCTTGTCTGTCAGTCTGTATGAGTATGTCGTGCGTCCGACAATCCTTGTAACAAGCTTATATTCCACAATTTTCAGCCAATTTTATTTAAATTTTCAGGGGATGTGCGGGATAGGGGCTGGACGGTCCCCTATCAGTTTCATCGTTCTTGACTCAATACCTCAATCTGCGCATGCACAAACGTAAATTCTACCAAGCATCATTTTCTCACACCCTAGTTGTTCGATATCGCTCAAATTTGGATGATAATTGGGGGATAACTATTTTATCATCGTATATCACCTCCAACATGGTTGTATCGTTAATAGCTACTGCGCATGCGCCAATATGAAATCCTTATAACAAGCTTATTTTCTACAGTTTTCATCCGTCTAAATGAAATATTCAGGCAATGTGCGAGCTAGGTAGTAGACAGTCCCCTGTCAGTTTCATTGTTGCCAAAACAATATTTCACTTTGCGCATGCGCAACCGTATATTCCATTATGCTCCATTTTATCACACTCTAGTCGTTCGATTTTGCTTACATTTGAATGATAGGTGGAAGAATATGACTTGATTACCTCATATATATTTCATTACGATTGTATCATTAATAGCTACTGCTCACACGCCTATGTACAATCCTTGTAACGACCTTAATTTCCACTGTTTTCATCCGGTTCCGATGAAATTGTCAGGGGATGTGCGGTCTAGGGGGTAGACAGGTCCCCTATCATTTTCATCATTCTCGACCCAATACCTCAATCTGCGCATGCGCAAACGTAAATTCTTCCAAGCATCATTTTCTCACACCCTAATTGTTCGATCTCGCTCAAATTTGGATGATATATAGGGGATAACTATTTCATCATCGTATATCACCTCAACACGGTTGTATCATTAATAGCTACTGCGCATGCGCCAATATGAAATCCTTATAACAAGCTTATTTTCTACAGTTTTCATCCGATCTAAATGAAATTTTCAGGCAATGTGCGAGCTAGGGAGTAGACAGTCCCCTGTCAATTTCATTGTTGCCAAAACAATATTTCACTTTGCGCATGTGCAAACGTATATTCCATTATGCTCCATTTTTTCACACTCTAGTCGTTCGATTTTGCTTAAATTTGAATGATAGGTGGAAGAATATGACTTGATTACCTCATATATATTTCAAAACGATCGTATCATTAATAGCTACTGCGCATGCGCCTATGTGCAATCCTTGTAACGACCTTAATTTCCACTGTTTTCATCCGATTTCGATGAAATTGTCAGAGAATGCGCGGGTTAGGTTGTAGATGGTCTCTTACCTATTTCATTGTTTTCAACTCATCAGTTCATTCTGCGCTTACACAAACGTAAATTACATTAATGGACATTTTCCAGAGTTTGAAAGTCAGTTCTGCTTTTTTCTTCTTTACAAGGGATTTCCATTGCAACTTTTCATCTAACGTCATTTCCAGATAGTTTGCTTCATTAGCGTAAAGGATGACTTTGCCATTGTGGTAATCGGGCAAGTAGCTGATTTGAAGGTTCATAAAATCAACATGTACCGACTTTGCCTCATTCATTTTTATTCTCCATTTTGCTGTCCATTTTTGGATTTGTGAAATATATCGATTGACCTTATAAATAGAAGTGTCAATATTGTCTCCTATGTAGACAATAGAGTGTCACCTGCGCGGCAGTTGTATTTTCACTGATTTCAGGTTGTCACTGGTGTAGAGTAGGTACAGGAGTAGGCCTAGTAAGCTACCCTGCGGTACACCATCACCAATTGGTTTAGGTTCGGAGAAGGCTTCGTCAAGTTTAATGCGAAAGTAGCGGTCTATAAGGTTCGAGTCCAACGGCTCGGCATATTGCGAGGGTAGAGATTTTCTCATCTCGTAATTAAGGCCTTCACACTAAACTTTATCAAACGCTTTGATGACGTCAAGGAAGATGGCCGAGCAGACCTTTTTCTCTTCAATTGCTGGCTCTATTATGCTGGTAATTCTGTGAACTTGGTCTATTGTAGAGTGTTTTTGACTGAATCCAAACTGGTGGTTAGGTATCAATTGATATTCTTCAATGAGTGGAATGAGCCTTTTATGTAGTAGTTTTGGTTTATTATTTCCAATAATAACCCTATGTTATCGTGTAGCAAAAAATTTTTATAACCCCCCCTCAAACTTTGTCACTTCACGTTTCAAGGTGCGTAGAATCCAAATTTGAAATGTCCGTCCGCCGTCCGCCGTTCGCCGTCCGCCGTTCGCCGTCCGGGCCATAAAAGGCCTAAGAATTGACTTAAAAAATCTGTTCTTTCGCACATAGACTCCACTTGGGGTCTAGTTGGTCCTAACTTCTCGCCAGCTCGATCGCACCACTCTCATGGGTGCTATGAGTCAAAAATAGGTGAAAAAGTGTCTTTTTTTGTATATTTCAAGTTGTATAGAAATTGGAGATTTATGAGTGAAAAGAAAATGTTAGCTATTAATTTTATTTTAAAAAAGTATTCTGAATGATACTCTTCTATTCAAAAAGAGATTTTGGATTTTAGGCTATTTTTTGCAATTTTATAGATTTTTTAAAACAAAATTTAATGAAGTTCAAGTTTTTTAGCATAATTTCGTACATAAATTTTTGAATGTTCTATTTCATAGTTGATGAACTTTATTTGACCAATCTTATGCCAAAAAATATCAATTCAACTATTCTTAGCCATTTTCAGTGATTTTATCAGCACATTTTTTGAAATTTGACCAATTAGATGATATCAATATACAGTATAGGTAACACTTTTATGTGTTGGAAAGATGACTTGGTAATAAATTGTTTTGTTTATCAACTATATTAAAAAGCGTAAAATTGTGAGATTCCGCTGCTGTAATGGATTGAACCCATTTGTGAGGTCCGAAGCTCCGAGTTCCGATACTAAATCTATACTATTAATAAGAATGAAACTCCGTCTGTCTGTCTGTTTGTCGTGTCTATGCACGGCCAAACGGCTGAGTGGGCCGGATCTACGAGTGGGGGGATCTTCTTGGGATTTTCCGATAGGGTGTATAAGCGAATTTCAAATTTTCTAATCCCACCCGAACCATGGGCCGTAGGGCGGGAGGGGGGTCGAAGTAAGAATTAATGTGCGCTTTTTGGACTTCCCCGCTTCCCCTACCCCTCTAAACGGCCGTTGACAATTCCGGAAAAATACGGGTTTCGTAGGTTTTCCTACGAGGAAGACGACGGCGCGATCGGATCGCGAAAAAAGTATCGGGAAATGCGTCAAAAAAATGCGAGAGTACGGACCCGTTTTCTCGAAAAATCCGCCGAAAAACTTGGTTTTTTCCGATTAAAATATACCCCATAAAGGAACGTTTTTCGGAACGGTTTTCGCGGGCGAAATACAGCTTTGGGTCCGCCGAATCTGAATCCGAAATCGGATATCGAAAAAAGTGACGTTAAGTTGGTCAAATCGCGAGCGGAAGCGAGGAGAAGCGTTTAACATCAGAAATTAATCGACCACGGGCCGCCGTTACACAACGTTGCTTAGGAATAACTTCCTACCTGACGGGAACGGGTTGCGAGCAGGTACCTATTAATGGCCTACCTTCAGAAAAATAGAACTGGAAAATAAATACTTACAAACATTCAACATCTGACTGTACTGTTAGTACTGAAGTGTTCTTATAACTATACGTTTCGTGGTTCCACATAATGTGCCGCGTTTGATAGTCATTTCCAACAGAAAAAAACGTCTGCCAAGTTGGGTGGGCAGTATAACTTCCTCAAGCGAGCGAAGCGAGCATCATCCCCTACAGAAGTTAAACCTATCCTTAGAGATCTACCGTTTGCGAGCGAAGCGAGCAACATCCCCTACATGTTTCAATTGAAATACATCGCATGTATACAGCCACACTTTGCGAGCGAAGCGAGCAACATTCCCTACATACCACACTTTGCGAAATAAATACTTACAAACATTCAACACCAGACTGTACTGTTAGTACTGAAGTGTTCTTATAACTATACTTTTCGTGGTTCCACATAATGTGCCGCGTTTGATAGTAATTTCCAACAGAAAAAAACCTCTGCCAAGTTGGGTGGGCAGTATAACTTCCTCAAGCGAGCGAAGCGAGCAGCATCCTTTACAGAAGTTAAACCTACCCTTAGGGATCTATCGTTAGGGATCCCCTACATGTTTCAATTGTAAAACATCGCATCTGCGCCGCCACACCTTGCGAGGGAAGCGAGCAACATTTCCTACATGCCACACTTTGCGAGCGAAGCGAGCAAAATTCCCTACATGCCACATTTTGCGAGCGAAGCGAGCAATTTAATGGGGGGTCCGGGGGGCTTGCCCCCCGGCTGGACGTGGAGGCGAGCGTAGCGAGCCGGAGCGGCTAGTATACTATAAGCGGCGTTTAATAATTATGGACCAGAGATCTACGTAGAAGGGCTGTCTAATACATAAATAATAAACCTTTGTGTAATAATTTGCAGCGTTTTTCAAATGATTGGGACAATACTGGTAGTAGGGATATTGGTTTGTACGATGTGCATTCCTCCCGGCGGTTTTCCTGGTGTCGGAATCATTATAACTTCAGCTATCTTCCAAAGCTAGAGTACGTATCTGAGACGAAGTGCAGCATTAATTATTTTTCTGATTTTGATTATGGCTTTTCAGAGTATTTATTTCAGGATTTGACCTGTGATTAGATCATACCTACCCTCGAACTTCCTTTGCTTGCTCTTGAATGTACTCAAAATGTTCTGACCTACGAACTCATACTTGGGTTTTCGAAGATATGCCAGAAGATAAATTCATTTGATCATATTAATTAAATTTGCAGATATATCTCTAGTTTCAACTGAATCACTCTCGACGAAATTATTGAAACCCATTTCATTAAGGAAACGGAAGTAAATGAAAAACGTTGTCCATTTCAACGAAAAATTAAGAATTTATATTTTTAGAAGAGATTCGACGGTTATGTCACCACGAGTATCTAAAAACCATAGTTATGATGACCTAATCGTCGAAATCCATTTTACATTGTATCTCTTTATTTTTCGTGGAAACACACAATGTTCTTCATTAACTTTCAATATCTTCATATTATTATTTGCATATCACTCTAGTATATTGAATATAATTTATAAATGAATTTTACGATTGAATCGAGGAATATAATAATTATGTTTCCAGGGAGGATGAAATAGAGGACTTGAATGACTCGGAGAATGGAATGGTCTTGTTTCTTTCATAATTCTTTTTAATCTCTCTCTCTCTCTCTCTCTCTCTCTCTCTCTCTCTCTCTCTCTCTCTCTCTCTCTCTCTCTCTCTCTCTCT